>NW_017564582.1:1075309-1107999 GCF_001854935.1 Bemisia tabaci | reverse complement strand
TTTTTTTTTTTTTTTTTTTTTTTTTTTTTTTTTTTTTTTTTTTTTTTTTTTTTTTTGTAAAATACTTTTCAATTTTCAAACCAATGAAAAGTTTCTACTTCAGAATTTCTCAATTTTCCCTCTTTCCTCTCTTCGTACTTCGTAATCTCTGTTTTCATACTGTTTCTTTCCTCTCTCTTTTCATCGAAAGCTCACTATCACTATTTCTCTCTCGTCGACCCAACTCTTGCTGCTTCCTAATTTGAAAGGCACTATCGGCGAAATAATTCCATTCGATCTATCCTTTTGTTCCGCTTGTGGACGTGGAGACTGCCGCTTCTCAGTTTTCCATTCGACCAACCTAACCTCTCTTTACAGAATAAACATAGTGCCCGAGAAAAAATAAAAAGAGGGGGAAGGGTTCGATGAGAAACTTAGCTTAGTTGCCAAGGTACACAAATGACGGGGATTTCACAGCTTTTCAACGATACTATGATTTTTTTCATTTATTTATTTTTTTTTAAAAAAAATATTTATTTAAGTTTTTTTCTTTATATTCTCTAATAATTAAACACAATCAATTTTTATTCCTCAGTATTTATTAAAAGTGGATCTCTTTTTTAGATATACCTGAGAACGTAAAAATAACTTGTAGTTTCTTAAGTAAAGCTTTTGTAAAGTTGTGTAAATGGCATAAGTCCACTTCTGCATGTATACATATTACAAAGTTTAAAACCTTTTGATATAGTTTAATTTTTTTAAAGAAATCTTATCGTAATATCTCCTCGAAATTTTCTTTGAATAATTATTTTGAATGAATGAAGCAAAATTCATGAAACATTTCAATATTAACTTTGGAGTGGTTTATTGAGGACCCTCGTGACAGTGAAAAATGAATCTACTCCGAGCTCATTAAACTCCGATGATTTGAACTACACCTTATTTTAACTCGCAATAAATGGGGCTTATCAATGGCCAAAAATCTAAACTACGTATCTTCTTCTCAAAATTTCCGCTCCTATTTCATAAGTTTGGAGAAGAACAACCTAACTGCATAGCTTGAAAATGCAGAATATGCTGCTAATTGAGAAGAAAAATCAAGAAAGTTTTTAAAAATTTTCGTTGACGAGTTTTTCAAAGAAGAAATAAAGTACGACAGGAAGTTTGCGACGTCGCAAATGGAGGTACGTGGTTTCGCTTTTTGGGTGTCGATACATAAACTAGGAGCAGTATTGAATAGAACTCAAAGATTTTAAAAGTTTAAGCATTTATACATTAATTTTTCCGTAAAACGCCGCGAAAAATTTGTCAACATCGAGCCAAACATTGCCACATAAACTTTTTCCAAGACTCGAGTAGAACCTCATCGTTAGATTTCTTCGTTTGGGGAGAAGAATTTGGCATCTGGGTTCGATTCGGACGCGCTTTCTTTTCCTTTCTAGTGTTTGATTTTGTATAGCCGGTAAGGCGAGGGCGGGGGTTGCTTCTGTACCGGAAGGACAAGCTACGAATACTTTTCCATGCTGTTTTTCCTCCCCTCCGTGCGATCCCCTCGCCCCGCCGCGCCGCCCTCTCGTAGATACTCGCCTTCTTGACGCCTTGGTTTCCCTCCCCGGCAACCCGCACCGCTTTTGCCGCGGCGTTTGCTCGGGGCGTCAGCCCCTCCCCCCTCTCCCCCCGTCCACAAACACGCGACATTATTGCATTATCTTATGCACGCTGCAGTCGCGGCTCAGTTGACACATCGCGGGAAAACCAAACTGACCTTGCTTACCGATCCTCTCAAGTTAATACCTACTGACCAATAGGGAAGCTCATATTTGACTTGTATTAAAACAGACTTGACACCAAAATACACGTAGACACCAAAAGTGACCTCCACCGTGAAAAAGCAAAGGAAGTAACATATTGAATACAAAATTTCTAAGTACATTTTTTAAACTTTCAGTAATTAAACCCTGACTTCCGTAACCTGAGTTTCTGTTAATTAGTCTGTGCAGTTTAATTGTCTTTTCTAGCTGCGTGAAATGATAGTACTTGCATCTTAATTCTTTCCAGTGCAATTGAAAAGTCTCTCTTTTAGAAGGAACTTATTTCTAATTTCAGTTTAGCGTAGATTCTTGATTTCCTTTCCTCCTTCAAATCTATTTTCATCGTCCTTTTTAAATAAAATGTCTCGTTCTTTTCTCATTATTTCATTTTCCTCACGATCAGTTCACTATTGCTATTTTTCCGTTTTCCGATCTCTCTAATTTCTCCGGCTATTGAGGAAGTAGCTAACCATCAGCAAAAGTAGTTTTCTCTTCAAACTTATTTGATACTGCAACCACCTCGATTTTGTTACTCCAATTTTATTACGCACTTCCTTAGAAAACAAAGAAATAAGGAGGGAAAAAACCCTTGAAAACTATTGAAATCATACACGAGCAAAATGCGAGATTGTTTGTTTATATCTAGGTTAGGTTTTTTTATACGTCTCTTTTAGGAAAACCTGGTCGTCAGCAACTAAGAAAAACTGCCCATGGACATAGAAAATTTGAAAAATTGTTGACAAAATACACTGAAGCCCTGTTGAAAGCTGGATTTCAGACTTTGCTGATGTGCTCATTGCGATTTTTGTGTGATTTCACCAAAAGAAAGTTTATTCTTTGGCTGTTACTCTTACTAGCATGCAACAAACCCGTTTGAGAAAAGGGGTGCAACTCTCTTCCCGAAACTCACCTTTTTCAAATGAGTTAATGACAAATAGCGTAGTTTCCATCACGAAAGAACGTAACTACATTCCAAGGTTGCAAAGTTGGCTCAAACAATTCAATTTTTTACAAGAATGCACCTCTGCAATTTTTGTTAAACATTTTTCTAATTTTTATATAAGAGCGGGGAAGAAAGCAATGAAGTTTTCAGTCAGAAATTCCCAAGATTTTGCGGGCTGATTATTGAAATTAATAAACAAAGCGATAGACAAAGAAGGCAGACGGGATATGGAGAGCTCCTATTGGCGAAAGCGGGTGGTTGCAATGGACAAAGGAGGTAGGTTATAGACTAACTAACGACAACCCTCTAAAGACCCCGTAGTTAGTCCATCATTTTCTCCCTTTGTCTATAGGAACCATCCATCTCAACCAATAGAGTCGAGAGTACTCCTTATGTCTTCTTCATCTATCGCTTTGTCTATGAATTTCAACAATTAGCCAGCTGGTAACAATGCAATTTGCCAGAGGAAGGATTTGAAATACAGTTTTACTCTTTCGTGAGGGGAATGGCGAAATATGTCAGTACCCACTAGAGTCCCTTTGTACTGAGAGTCAAGTCAACGTGAATCCATTTCTGATTGGTTTCCGTGTTTTAGGCCTTCACAGTGTCACAAACGGGAATAAAGATTACATTTTCACCGATTGCAAAGATTATAATCTGGAATGGATCAGGGAATTACGGGTTCGGCAAGGAACAAACGGAATGAGAGAAGGAACGGAGAAAGGAATCTGAGAATGGGCCGATCAAAGATTACAAAAAACGTTCAATTTCTGTAAAATTTATTCCGGTTTGTGACTCCATGAGGGGGTGTTGTCTTGACTCTCAGTATAAAGGTACTGTAGTACCCACTAAAGTCATTGAATTTTCCGAGATGCACGAAATGCATACAACCCCTGGTGCTCTCTTTTTCCTTATGGCAATGAGGCAACACCGGCGGGAACTCTCAGTGAAGCGCAAGAATTGTCATGAATGAGTTACACTGTGCGTGCGAATCTGGAGGGCGGGGGGATGAAAGCGCCCCCCCCCCCTCTCGGAGTCAATTCATCGCGCCGAAGTCTGCGGTCGCGAGGAGCGCGGGGGCGGTCGGGGAGGCGGGAGAGGATGTTCTTCTCTGCGGCAACATTAATTTTTGATCGGGTAAAATGACAATAGAGAGATAACGGAAAGACGTCGGCAACTCGAGTGGGAGTAGTCGTTAGGGGCAGCGAAAAATAATCAGCGCGCTTCGATTCGCCGTACGCTGTTCGCGTTTGACCGAGATTCACGTCAATAAACGGATTCGTCGGACAACGTTAGATCAAGACGTCGTTTTTCTCACAAAAGTCACGTTTGTCTCGTCGTCGTTTTTCTCAACTGCATTTTAATGTGTCCAAATTTCTCCTCGCAAATTTCATTATTACCGGGAATTACTTTGGCATTTGTAACTGAAGATTTCACTTATTTTTCCTCTGTGCTAATGCAAAAATCAGGCAAATTTTGGATGAAGAATGCACAGGTACATTCTGGTAGAAAAATTGGAATTTGTTAGTCGATTTTGCAACCTGGGAATGAAGTTAAGTCCCTTTGTCCGGAAAACGACGAATATACGAAATTAGTTCCGGGCACCGCGATGGATAATTTGGTTTTAATAGATTGATTCAGTAGTTGCGTGCAGTGATGCGTTATTCTTGCGATATTTTGATTTACAATGAGGCGTTTGACGGGTGGATTTGGTAAACTTATTCGACCTGAAGACTGATTATTGAAGTTGATTCACGAAGCTGTAGACGAAGAGGACAAGAATTACTTGGAGTTATCGGTCAAAACGAGTGCGGTCATATCGTGGACTAAAGGGGAAAATGACGAACTAACAGATTATTGGGATTGGGCCTCTCATGAATCGCCGACAGTTATTGTTTTACGCACTTCCGTCCTTTGTCTGTTGCAACCACCCGCTTTCACCAGTAGCATCGCTTCCTTTTTTCTTCGTCTTCTTTGTCCAGAGTTTTATCTATCAATTTCAATAATCAACCCGCAGATCGGCAGGGTTGTATCTAAAATGTGTAAATTTCTTTACTGAAGTCAATAACTAAACTCAGTCGTTTAATAAATTATAGCCAACGCTTGTCTTCATGCATTTGCAGACACGCGACCTTCCGAATTTTGGATGTGGCCGTCATTGCTGCCAGCATAAAAAACCAAACGTTGTATTCGCACCGTCGCTTCGTGAAATTTCGTTTTAGTGTAACGGAGGTTGGCAGTCAGTAAAAAACTTAACCAAATCCACTAACGGATATCAATCCATTGATTTGCAATAGCTCCAATAAAAATCAACCAAACCAATAAAATATAGCCTAAAGCCAAAATTCTGTGTGAAATTACGTTTGCTCATTCTTTAAAATTTTGTACCTAACAAATCATGAATCATTTAAGACTCGTTGAAAGCGTGAAATTTCAATTGCAAGACACCTTTAGACGCTTTAAACCACTTTAGATAGGATGGGACATAATCATGTGTCTGTTCACAATGGAACCATTGAACTGCGGTATGAAACGTTGACGGCGCAGGGATACAACTATTCGTGCTTGATGGATGTCCGTGTTGCATCTGCAAAATTGAAGGCGCGATAGCGCGAGGCGTGACGCTCCGCTCTATGCTAACAGTGATGCGTTGTCCAGATTCGGGAGAAAAGTTTACAAACGAGGCCCGATTATGTTTCTCCTATTTTCGTCTGTGTTGCTCCTACGTACCCACTAATGCATTACCATAAAAACAAGACAAACGGAACCAACACAGCACGAAAACAGAGCAAGGGAAAGGACGCGCGTCGATGACGGCGCAGTGATACAACTATTCGTACTTGATGGATATCCGTGTTGCATCTGCAAAATTGAAGGCACGATGTCGGGAATCGTGAACGCAATTCGCTATATGCTGCCAATGAGGTGTCACTCAGATTCAGGAGAAAAGTTAAAAAACGAGGCCCGATTATGTCTCTCCTATCTTTGGCGTCTTTAACACTTGAGATTTTTCCATTTTTCAATTTGACGTCCGCGGTTCTTTTTTTACGATGCATTTGTAAATTTAAATTTGAAGCTCGTACGTGCCACTCGATACAACCTGCGGGTCACGTGTTTTTAGCAATCCTCGGGTGTATTTGGCATGGCTTAAGAAACTAAGGGCCAGACACAATTCATTTCCCTACTGTGATGACAAGGACAATTTTTTCACTACGTTTCGGAAAATTACTGGAAATTAGAAAAAAATAGATCCCAGAGTAGAGATTTGCCAAATTTTATTTTCTCACAAAAATAGGTTAAATGGTCCCATTTTCAATCAACGTGGCATTCTGGAGGGTTAGGGAGAAAGAAGGAGGAAGAAAGCTAGCGGTCGACCGGGCCTCAGGAGTCCACGATTCTGTCCCTCAGCCCTCTCCCTCCCCCACCCTCCGCTCGCATCAGGGAGTCGGAAGCTTTTAACCGAGTTGTCAACGGTTAACAAACAGTGCGAGCGCTGTGCGTCGGATTGAAAAAGGGAGCCTTTATGGCCTTTGTTGGATCAGAAAATATGAGATAACACCCTTCGAATAGACCCCGGGACTGCTCCAGATTGCCCACTTCCCGGTAGGAAAATTCTCTTGACCCTGTTACCGCTATCCCTGCTCTGTGAGACTGGGAAATTAGGCTCGAATGCGGGGATTTTATATCCTTAACCTTGAGAAAAAATCAGCTGCGGTGAGTTTGTCGCTGTAAATAGCATTGTAATAAGCCGCAGGAAATAATTTAACAATCTGTGAGAAAGTACCTTCACTAATACAAATTTTTGTGCTCTTGTGTTATATTTCGACGGTGAAACTACCAAACCACGTAACTCGTTTGGGGTGTTTAAAAATCCACGCTCACATTTTATTTTTTTGAAGTAGACCAAATCAATATCATTCCTTGAAATTTTCACAGAATTTTCTCCGCACGAAGAGGAAAAATCACAGAAATTTTCAAGAGTGGACGTTAAGTAGTTTTTCATTTAAAAAATAAAGTATGACAGGAAGTCTGCGACGTCGCAAACCGAGATACGTGGTTTGGTAGTTTCACCGTCGATTTGGGTAATACATGTAGGAAGTGAAACGCAAACCAACCCTAAGTTTGTGTTGATTTCACTGGAAAAAAAAACAAATCGGATCTAGAGTCCAGACTCTTAAAAACATCGACAAGAAAAAATACGATTAATTCAATCAGATTTAAGCTTAAATCAAGAACCAAGCCTCTTAATTTGAGCGGATTTCCTCTTGATTTAAGCTTAAATTTGATCGAATCAAGAGTCCATTTTCTTGTCAATGTTTTCAAGAGTCTGGACTCAAGATCCAATGTGTTTTTTTTTCCAGTGTTTGGTGCAGTTTGCGGTGAAACCGCAGAAAACAATGAAGAGACTAGGAAACCCCAGAATCAACCGAGGGCTTGGTTTATTTTGTGTTTTATTTCTAGTATTCACCAAACTTTTGTGTCGATTTTTCTCTCTGTGTATACTGAGTCTTGTTTGAGGATTTGACCGTTCTTAGGAATAAGAGGGGTTTCTACCTCACCGTCAAAAATATTATACAGCGATTCAGAGTCCTTACAGTCTCCACACAACCCGCGCGATAAGAATGCAAAGTGAAATTTGCTCCCTTTTACCGCTCTCCACCAAATAAAGGAGTAGGTTCTGATCCGTAAAAATGGGTCACTCCGCAAAACGGCAATCGGCAAACGGCAATCGGCAAACGGCAATCCTTAAATCCATGGTATCTAGTTTTCTAAAAACCGGGAAAACCCGGGATTCATCAGGGAATGAAAATTTACCGGGAAAATCAGGGAATCTGTTCCAGGAACTAGGAATCTCCTCTCCAACCACCCATGGATCATTTCGTTTTCAAATTTGGCGGTCTAATCTAACGTGCACCAAAGAAATGGCTGTAACATTAATTAAAATCTATATTCATATCTGAAACTCTGGAAAATTATGTTCTCTTACTCAAGAAAATCCCGGGAAAGTGGGAGAAAACCTCGGTTTCTCATCAGGGAATGAGCTCCTGAAAACCAGGGAGAATCAGGGAATGAGCTTTGCCAAGAAAACTAGCACCATTCTTAAATCCCAATTTCATCAGGATTTGAAGAAAAATCGGTCGTAAAATCAGGATTTGAGAAAAGTCGGCCGTCCGATCGGATTTTTTTATCGAGCTATTTTTGTGAAGTTACATTCGCCTATTTTTCTCCGCAAAAAATTAGAACTCGACCAGGATTTGGAAAACTTATGAAATTAGGATCAAGCAGTCAAAAATCAGGATTTCCCGAATGGAAAAATAACTAGACACCCTGTTCAAATTACATCATTCAAAACCACGAAATTATATGCATACGTTTTAGTCATTTACATGAGGCTCGCACAATTATTTTACCACACTATCACCATTCGAATTTCCGCATAAAAATAATTTGAGAGAGCACGGCGTTTGGCATCCATGCAGTAGCGCGTGAGGGTGTCAAACGAAACCAGAAGAAGAGTTTCGTGCGTTTAGTTTTGACTTTAAAGCACCGAAAGAAGCGAAGCGTGTCTATTAGAAAACCAAATATTTCTCACTCCCTCGCATGGCAGCATCCCTGGTCGGCTTTTCGCCCGGACGCCCCTCACCCCTCCGCCCTCTTTCAGGCGGCTGTCCGTTTCTACCTTGGGTGCTGCGCTTTCAGCTTTTTCCGGTTTCGTTTCGTTTGCCTGCTCTCGTTTTTGTTTGCCGTGCCACTTTTTATCCTCTCAGCGCCAGATCGTAGAACTTTCCTCATTTTCTCGTGTTATCCTGTCGATGATTTTAGAATTTTTGCGAGGATCCGGAAACAATGCTCGAATGTATACAACTCCCCTCGCGATTAGGGAAACTACAAATTTTGCACGAAATCCTCGTCAAGCTTCGTTTTTACGCAACAATTGTAGTTCAACTAGATTGCCCAAGGGTCGAATTCAAAGTCGTTACTTCAACAGCCCCTATTCTTAGGATTCCTAAAATGTTACATTTTGACTGAATCTGAAAAAAAAGGAATCTTAAATTTGCAACCAAGAAGTATTTTTTCTTCAATCAAGAATTTTGCTGCTTAATATAAACTACTAACTTGCTTAACCCGAGCATTTTTCTCTTATATCAAGAAAATTTCTGCTTAGATCAAGCTCAAAAAAATTCCTGGCGGCATATTGAAGAATCGTCATGATTGAGCCAATTACATTTTTTTTTCCTCTTCTTCAGCTAAAGAGATCTAAGGAGATTCTTAATACAGCATCACTGACAGTACAATCTAATATTTATAAATGAAGAAAATCCATAATTTTTTTGTTGTTTTGCGGTGTCAAAGGATTGTCATTCTTTGCGATCAACTTTATTTTCGAAGTAATTCCGTTTACTCTCCCCTAATATTTGTAAAATTTGTTCCTTCAATGATGCTTGGTTAAGGATCTTCTGATAGCTCCTTCAGTCCTAATGTAGAACATTTTGGGATCCCCGAGGGAGGAGCTGTTTAAGGAATGACCATGAATACAGGCCCAAGAGGTGTGCAATAATTCTGTGTTCATTAGAAGTGAGATAAACAGAAGGTTTACTTCCCAGACAAAATGTTTGGACTTTTTTATGAGTATGAACATCTTGAAAGTATAGTGATTATATGGGTGCCTTTGGGATTTTTCGTTTTTAACGAGATTTTTGGCTTTTTTCGTGTTTTTTCTTTGATCCAGATTTGGTCTAAGCCTGTTGCTGAGTGACGCACTAAATTTGGACTTTCGTAAAATCAAATACTTTAAAACAAATGACAACATACAACAATCACCGCTGAATATTATAGTAACTTAGATCGTATTGACGATGAGCTAATGCTAACATCAATATACCACGTGCATGATAATGTCGTTGGAAGTTGCATCCTTTTAAATATCAATATAAAATAGCATAGCTTTCCGAAGTTGCAGATTCCACTTGCCTATCTTTACGTAATGATATTTTGCTCGATGATTTTAGATGACTACAAACTTTAATGAGCTTTTAAAACGGTATTTTAAAAAAATGTTCTTTTTTGTATACGAGTTGTATTGAAATAATAATTATAATAATTCGTTAGAGTTTAGTCGTGCAAATATGGAGACTGTCAGATATTATTCTTTCGCAAAAAAACGTGCTTATATGAATAACGCACTTACATCTTGCATCAAAGTTTGAGACTTTTTTAAAAATGCTAAAAAATAAGCAGCTCAATTTGAGTCTGTATTCGGAGGGCTTTATTCGACACGTAAGTAAAGTAGGAAGAGATAAAAGCATCAAGCCTGTAACTTCCAAAGCACTAGATTCCAATCTTGACGTGTATTCTGCTGGAGTATGTCTTATTGCCGATATCAACAACTGAAGGAGTTTTTTCATGCGAATACTAGTGCTCATGCTCGTGCGCATCATTTTTCTCCCATCGTTTTCTGTTCCATTTATTTTCTTAAATATGACCATAAATACTTTGAAAACATGATATTAAGGAAACAGAAATATCATGCTTCTGACTAAAATTTCAAATCTGTATGAGTGAAATAAGCTCAGATTTTTGAACTGCGAGTCTACCATTTGTGTGAATGAAATATTTGAAAAAACTTTTTCACCACGTCAAACAATGGACCACCAGACAGGGCACAAACTTAAGCACTACACTGCCGTGCTAAGGAATAACGCCGTATGAACATTCGAGAGTTGCCAAATTTCCCCGAATAAAACACATTTTTGAAGAAATGTATGCGTATTTTTCATTTAAATTATCTAATTTTTTAAATTAAATTGAAAACAAACGTGTCTGGAAAATCGGAAAGAAATATTCAGAATTTTCCCAGTAAATTTGTCGGTTATTAAAGAAAATATGGCAACGCCTGAGGACACATACGGCGTCCTTCCCTCGCACGGCAGTACAGTATACATGTGTCCTTTCCAAAATTGAACGTACAAGACGATGGACCCATAATTCCCTGTTAAATTTTTCATCGGAAGAAGTTTCACGTGTGCTGATTTTTTTTTTTTACAAGATTAGAAATAACAAGCTTTGTATCACAGGAAAAAGGAAATGCACATGAAACCAGGCCCCTGATATTTGCCTAACGTATAACGTAGTCTTCAATGCCTGATTTGCCCTACGTCGATTTATAGTTTGAGTTTAATAATTACAATGGAAAGTGCAATTATTGATTTTTCACTTATTATATAACATAGCAAGTTTTCAATACATTCAACATGTTTTAATTGAAATCCTGTTGTAGACATGTCTTGCATTTCAGGTGTCTAATTTTTACGTTCTCTTGTAGTTCATCGCCTATAAATTTCTAAAACCCTGAACTTTTATCATCTATATATTGGAAATAAAAATAAGATAGGTAATCACGAACGTAGCATATGGATATCAAGAAGTATGGTAATCACCAATAGACTCCACGGTAGGAACGATCGTAACTCCAATCGCATTCACCGATAGTAAATATGTTAAATGCTACCAGATCGCGTTAGCTTTACCCTACAGTATCACTGTGTCAAAAATCAAGTAGATGATAGAATTTACCATACTGTTGGTAACATTTTCCAAATGTTTTTTTCAATGGACATTTTCACCATGAAAAAGTACTGAATTTCATGGCTCTTAATGGGCTTGTTGCAAACTTTTGCTAGAGCAGAATGAAGAGTTGTTTCCTATAGATAATGCCTCAAAAATCACGATGAGCTCATCGGCAAAGTCTGAAATGCACTCATAAATTCACAATCTGCGTAAGAAATTTGCGTTATTTTGAGCTTCCCGCTTCAAAAACGATACTACTGCACAGGTGAACATTTCGTAAACACGCCGATTGTTATATGGTTTAATCCTGTTCAGGTGGTACCTCGTCCCATCACACGTGTTTTGGCGGACTGGCGTCGGCCATGATGAGTATTGTCGCCAATGGAACGACTCCTCTAACAAAATGTTCACCTGTACCGTAGTATAGTTTTCGAAGCGGGAAGCTCAAAAAACCGCAAATATCTCACGCAGATTGTGCAGTTATGAGTGCATTTCAGACTTTGCCAATGCGCTCATCGTGATTTTTGAGGCATTATCTGCAGGAAACAACTCTTAGTTTTGCTCTAGCAAAAGTTTGCAACAGGCCCATTTACCGGAAAAAAGTACTGAATTTCATGGCTCTTGATTTACCGGAAAAAAGTACCATCACAAACACGTTTTAAATTTCTCCAGTGCCAGATAAGTTCTTAGTGTGAGCCTTCATCGACCATTGGAGGCAGTGTAGATCAGACAACTAATTGAATCAGGATAAGCCTATCTTCATTACGACTGTCCTTCTTTCCTTCCAATTTCTGGCTCATTAATGAAAACACCTATCTTCAAAGGGGAGCTATGTTGGCACATTTGTTTTTTTTCTATAATGAGCCTGAGATTGTAGTACCTAATTGCAAAATGTAGTCCAAACGTAAAAGTTGCCGTGAGAATCCTGCCTTCGTCGCTTTCTCTCGACACAATTTGCCAACATAGCGGAAGGTCGGAATACGCAGTGTCTTGTCTTGATTGCATGCTGCAGTACGTCTGTCGCGCGGGGGCGTAAGTTTCAATCCTGGTGCGCTCTCTCGCGGAGAAAAGCGGAACTATAAGTTCAGCGTTTATCCGATAGAGGCCGCGCCACGAATCATTTGTCTGCGCTTCTCTTCCCACCCGCGCAAATTTTGAAAAACCGCGTGCGACACTGAACGCCCGCAATTCCACAAGTCACCTTCGAAATTTAGGCGGTTCTCCATGACGGAAAGTAAATAAATACCCATTATTCAGCAAATGCATCTTCAAATGTTCACTGAAACATATTCTTCTTCTCCTTCCCCCTCCTTTCTGAAAGATGTGAAGGCAAGTGTTGGCAATTCCTAGGTTCACTCTCCAACATGTATTTAATGCAACTCTGAAGTTGTTTTATGTTCTTTCCGAAAATCCTGCATTCACCATGGATTCACGAATCAAATTTGGAGGGAATAGGAATGTTGTGCACATTTCTTTGCAGGAATTGCAGTCATCGTCTTTATGTAAAAACTAAAAATAAAGGAAAGAAGGGGAAAAGAGAAACTAAAAGCACTAGGTTTGAGGAAAAATTTCCAATAATGAAAAGACCTACCAAGAAGCAAAATAAAAAAAAATAATCAGAAATTTAATAAAGTACTTTATTGGAGCAATGGAGACACGTTGAACGTACTTTGAGGGAAGAAATTTTAATTTATAGAGGATTTTGAAACAAGCTCAAATATTTCTTTCTATTTTGACGCGTAAAGCATCCAAATTATTCGCGAAAAGCTTACTGATCAGAATTAAATTGCGGAAGCCATATAGCTTTTTTTCGTCTTTGAATTATTTTGTCGATTATCATTCGATTTCACAAACTAGAGTAGGGTTAAACAATCTAAACTAACAATTAAAATATTTAAATGGTAAAATTGTGTATTTTTTCCCTGCGATTTGTGCACGGAGAAAAAAACTTCGTGCATGGGACCCGAAGTTGGGGTCATATGGATCTCTGAAGTTTTCTGATCACGTATCCGAAAACTTGAGGTCGAGCTGCGAAAGTTCTGGTCAGACATCGAGACACTTCGGTATGTACCGATGTACTTCAGATGTGTGACCCGAACCCTTCGGTATGTATCGAAGTACTCCAGATGTCTGACCTGAACTTCGGCAGCAGGACCTCAAGTTTTTAGATACGTGATCCGAAAACTTCAGAGATCCATATGACCTCAACTTCGGATCTCACGCACGAAGTTTTATCTCCGTGTGATAATCATCCAGTTGATGAGAAAATCCTGAGTAAGATCGTATTTCAACGTTTGGAGTACCAAGTTTAATAACATGTGAAATCCATGTTCATGTATACCTACACTGGGAATAAAACACATTGAATCTAGACTCCAGATAGACTCTTAAAAACATCGACAAGAAAAAATACTCTTGATTCATTCGGATTTTTGCTTAAATCGAGAACCAAGCCTCTTAATTTGAGCGGATTTCCTTTTGATCTAAGCAAAAATCTGATTCAATCAAGAGTATTTGTTCTTGTCAGTGTTTTCAAGAGTGTGGACTCTAGATCCAATGTGTTTTTTTTTCCAGTGTATGAAATTCATGTTCATGTATACCTAATATTTAAACTACTGACGAACGTTAAAAAGGAGCAGAGAAAAAAGACAAATGAAGAAGAGGGGGAAAATGCCGTTTTTCAAGAGAATCGTATTCTGATCTATGCTTTAGTGGACACCGAAACGGTATTCTGATTTGGTTTCCGGTCGCGTCGTCGGATTGGTACGGTCCACTTCGGTCCGTTCCAGCGTCCACGTTCCGCGATGATTTATTGCCACTCGTGTTCCCACGGCAGAGAAAAGCCAGGAAGCGTTTGCAATCCTCGCGTCACGAGTTAAGAGATAAATCAGTGCTAGTCGTGTTGCCAAACTTAGAAAAAAGGAAATTACATGCATTTCAAGTCCGAGGGAGATCTCAATGAAAACAGAGAACATTTAACTCTAGTCCAACCAGAGACCCCGCGTTAAAAATCTAAGCAATATAAGCGAGTGGATCAGAATCTAATCCTTTGATGCATGAGCTAATCGTTGATTTTGGAGAGAAAATCTACACTGTTTAGTATATTTCCTACAATAGAGTCAGTTGGGGTCGACTTTTTTAGTGTTTTTTTTTTTAGAGCTAGCTGTCCAAATAAGACTTATTTTGCTCCGCCCTAAAAACTATTTCTTGCTTTGATTCATTTTAATACTCCAGCTTAGAAATAAAGCTGAAAACCATTCGTTGCTTTCATGCAACGGTATGCAATAAAGGGTTAAAGGGGGGCAACACTTTTTTCCTGAATGATGATTGATGAGCAACTTGTTCAGCACAAAATCAAATCAAATTCGCATAATGATGATCGGTGATTATTTCGATCAGAACTTAGCCAGGCGAGTTATTGCAAATTAGGTCGGGATTGCTAAGCCATAGTTCCGCAACGCTTTCGTCATGAATCGTCGTTAGGCGAATGTAAGCTTCCACTACCGAAATATGCTTTTTACACTATGGGAAATATATCAAAGCGGGGTTGAGTTTGTCAGACATAGATCGTTGGACGTAGACCTATACAAAGTAACCGTGTGTAATATTCTCGAGGATGAAGGATGTAAGCTTTGGCTAAAATTTGCAAACTTTTTTTGCGCAGAAATTCAATCTACAAGTCTTCGAGAGCTACTGTTAGACCGGGTCAATCGCAACAATTTACTACACAACCACCTTCAATCGTCGCAATTGTCTCAACATTCTAAACTTGGTATTCTTTGGACCTGCTTCTGAACATGCAAGCCCATTCTGTTCTTCACGTAGAATTTTGTAATTTGAAACTGTAATATCTGGCTCAGCTTAGAAACGTATTAGTTTCCCTACGCACATAAGTGTTTTTACAGATGGGCTAGACATTTTGCAATTATTGCAGTAATTACTGCAATAAAATGAACACACAAATTAATACCATAAATGAATCAGTAAGAACGAAAACACACCAACTCTGTAACTCGAAAATGCTTAATATTCATTAAGGACAGTCAATTTTCACGAAGGTCATTGAAGTTAGCGCATCTGTTCCAGCTTGGACTCGTCAAGAATCCTTTCGTACTTGTCCTTCGCAACCAAAAATTTTCTTCTTAGACTAACTTCTTCACCTACTGTGCAGTTTTGTGTGTGTCTTGATTATTTTCACTTTTTTGAGTTGGTGTGTTTTTGTTCTCACTGATTCAAATACTGCAATAATTGCAAAATGTAGTCCAATTGCATCTGAAAACCTTAAGTCAGATTTGGCTCGACGTTCTCCTCTTTTTTCGAGGAAATGTCAAGTGCCCTTTGCCCTTCCCTCGCGTAGGAACTGTACCTGGCGTCATTTATGGGCGCCCCCTGCAGACGCCCCTGTAAACACCTTCTTTTGCAACTCGCCCGAAGAACTTGCAGTCCATCTATAGGTGGACTTGCAGAACTCTCTCGTCTCGGAACTCATGTCCATGTGTCACATTGTCATGAAACGAGATAAATGACAGACGGGCGACGACCCGCATGATCTTCCTACCCTAGATTTCCCAAGCGAGTCCTCCAGAAACGGTCGTCATCCGTCGCTCGCCGATTCCTGGCACCGGTCGCCGTTCCCTCCACCACCGCGCTCGTCGAATCTCCAGGTGGCGCACAATGGATCATGTCAATCAGAGAGGTCGGAGATGAAAGTTTCAAGTATAAAACTGCCAATTTTGATCAGAGTGTCTAGCATCAGGAAAAACTGGAAAATATCAGGAATTTTGGCCGATCAGGAAAATCAGAAAACTCGGACGTTTTATCAGGAATTTTTCTTACGCGAATCTCCCCAGCGGAAAAGTCTTATTGCTTTTTGCCCACCGTACGCCAGGACCAGGAGTCGTCGCGCCGTCTTTGTTGAAAAATCAGGAAAATATCAGGAATTTTCAAAATGGAAAAAATCAGGAATTTTTTTATAAAATATCATGAAAAATCAGGGAAATATCAGGATTTTTCAAAATTAAAAAATACTGGACACCCTGTTGATGTTAATTCGCCGCATTTTAAATTGTAAGGGATGTTTCGAGCAGGAAATTTTACGAAGTAACCAATGGAGCCACGTTTAGAACCTCAAAGTTGTGTATAAACGGAGTCATAAGCTTTCAAAATGCCGAAATTCTGTCCGACCTCTCCAATCGACTCGACCACTGTGAGGCGGCGGAAAAAATAACTTGCCTAATTTAATTTATGCGCTATGATTTCAGGTGAGTGTCACCGTTGTGAGTTCTGCACATCCGGTTGCGTAAGGCATTTGCACGTGTGTTCTCTGTCGTCGCATGCGTCCCGTCCACAATGGGACGCAGGGATTTTTTTCTCGTTCCGACTCGGTGCAATCTGTTGGAATTAATTGCGCGGCGAGTAATCCTCGCGGTGCTAATTGATTTATGGGCGCTTGTTAGCCCGGCCACGTCTGTGGGTCGACTTGGACGCCGTGCGAGGGGACTCCGCCCTCATCCCTCGCCCCGAATTTGCGCCGGGATTCGCAGCCAGAAAAAATCCCGCGGATTTTTTCGGTCATCCTCGTGTTGCAATTAGAATAGACGTCATAGATACATTCTCCCGAGAGATGTCGCGCATTAGTTAGACACTTACGCAAAGCGAATTTGTACAAGAAGCTTGTAACTCTTGCATACGATTCGTTTTATTTCCGTGTCTGTAGTTGCACCGAAAAAAATGGTATGCTGTTTCAGCACCCAGGATGTCAAAAATGTGTCTGATGGTCCTAAGATGCTACCTCGATTGCCCACGCAGTTGAATTTGCATTCATAGGTTGTAAAGTTAACGGCGAGGGCTGTAAAGGCAGCATCTTGGGCTCACCAGACATACATTTCTGACATCCTAGATGCTAAAACAGCATATTATTTTTTTCAATGTGAGACTCGAGCTGCTGTGAGAATGTGGAGAGCGGTTTCAAAAACCACTCTCTCAAGGCTACGGGGGTCAAACTGGAACCTTTCCCGCTCCCGGAAAAGTTTTTGTGGCATGGAGCTACTTTTCCGGGAAATTTGGATACCAAAACTTTACACGCACTTGAGGAAAAACCCTAAAAACATACATTTATATGCTTAAACGAGAAAAAAAAAAAACATTGAAAAATGTGCCCCGAATTGTATGTACGAAGGTGGTAAAATAGTGCTATATAGGCGATAGATTAGATTATGGCGGCACGGATATGAGCTCATCATACACTGGTAAAAAAAACCTCTTGGTTCAAGAGTGCAGTTTCTTGTCGCCGGATTCTAGAGTCTGGACTCTTATTTCAATGCAATATCCGCTTAAATCAATGCAAAATCCGCTTGAATTAATGAATAATCCGCTTTAATCAATGCAAAATCCGCTTGAAACAAGAGTTCAAGACTCTTAAATCCGACGACAAGAAACTGCACTCTTAAGTCAATGCACCGCGGCATTGGTCCAAGAGGTTTTTTTTACTAATGTAATTAACCAATCATAAAGGTTCAGTATACAATTCAACATTATAGAGTAAAAAAATTAAAGGATAGACAAGAAAATTATAAGCAAGAGAGAGAAAAAATCAGCTCGCTGCCGGTCACAGAGAAAGCTCGCAAGATCATTCATCAACTTTGAACGCACGGCTGCCTCCCTGGTTGAAGCATGCTCTAAAATTGAGCGCCTCGGGTAGCCGAGGCCATTCCGATGACGTCATCAGCTTGGGTGACAAGACAAGGAGCCGTCTGATAGCCGAAAAAGGGTATAATCCAGTCGGCGCGGATCCAGGTCCATTGTTTATGGTTTGATGTCACGACTTACCTGGCGCGCGCGGTGGGTTCGCCGTCAGGTGCCGCTCGGCGTGGGTGTCGAAAACTTAGCCGAGCTCGCGAGAAAAACGTCAGGAAGAGATGGTTAAAATGTGTCATTTTTTGTTCTAAGTTCGACATCACGGGATTTGACGGTTGCCGTTTTTGAACCCGCGTTGTCAGCAATCCCCTACACAACCCTCCGTTCTTACCGGTCAATGTATTAAAATTGTTTAACAATTATGGATCCCGGATCCAAGAGACTTTTTCCCGGTGTAGAATTTGCCTACAACATAGTTCCTTTTGATTTCGACAGTGGAAAACAAGTATCTTGGATCCAGAGACCAAACTCTCAGAAAATTAGACAAGAATAAATACTATTGATTCCATTCAAGTTTTTCTCGAATCAACAGGCAAACCTCTTAATTTAAGCGGATTTCCTTTCGATTCAAGCGTAAATCCGATTGAATCAAGAGTATTTTTGCTCGTCAAATTTTTTACAATTCTGGACTCCGGATCCAAGATACTTTTTCCCAGTGTAGGATTTGCTTACAACATAGATCCTTTTGATTTCGACAGTGGAAAACAAGTATTTTGGATCCAGAGACAAAACTCTCAAAAAATTAGACAAGAATAAATACTCTTGATTCCATTCGATTTTTTCTCGAATCGACAGGCAAGCCTCTTAATTTAAGCGGATTTCCTCTCGATTCAAGTAAAAATCCGATTGAATCAAGATATTTTTTCTTGTCAATTTTTTTACAATTCTGGACTCCGGATCCATGAGACTTTTTTCCAGTGAAGAATTTGCGTACAGCATATTTCCTTTTGCTTTTAATGTTTTGCACGTAGTTTCTTCGAGCATAAGTGCACTTTGAAGACAGTCCACAGAAGCTCTCGGACGGAACGGACTTGACGCGGGGAAAATGGCGTCGGGGCGGTGCGGTTGGGGGAGGGGGTGGGGGCGGGAAAGCGGGAGCCCGCGAATTCCAGCGAAAATCGGCATAAATCACGATGCAGATGAATGTTGAAGACGTGAGCCTTGACGACGACGACCATCACGGCGGAGTCGGAGAACAAATGGCGCTTAATTTAAATTTACAGCTTTCGCCGCCGCTGCTCCCTGCTCCGCCGCCGTCGGGCAGTGCATGTCGGGACGCGCGCGGAATGTGAAAACGCTCGCGCCAACCGCTGCCCATGCCCCATGCCGGACACCCGTCAGGTCCGTCAGCCGTGGCGGTGGCTTCGCGCTACCGTATCGCGCTTCGGTTGCTGTATCAGGGCATGAGGAAAACTATTAGGTACGCCCCCTGGCTGCTACGCGGCCCAACCTCCAGGGAGAGCTTTGCACCCACTGGAAAAAAAAAGTAGCTTGGATCTAGAGTCCAGTGGCGTGGCGTGCTTTGCGATTTATCGATAGCTCTGCCCTTTAAACCTGTGGGAAAGGATCGATAGACAGGGTGTTTGCAGCGAACACCTTAACAATCGATTCTTTACCGCAGCTTCAAATGGGGGAATATCGATAATCGATCATTCACTCCTTGCCACTGCTAGAGTCCAGACTCTTAAAAACATTGAC
Organism: Bemisia tabaci; assembly: GCF_001854935.1. NCBI lineage: Eukaryota > Metazoa > Arthropoda > Insecta > Hemiptera > Aleyrodidae > Bemisia > Bemisia tabaci. Next base: position 1,088,304 of record NW_017564582.1, on the reverse strand, counting down.
AAGAAAAAGTACTCTAGATTCAATCAGATTTTTCCTTGAATCGAAGAGCCAAGCCTCCTGCTTTAAGCGGATATCTTCTTGATTCAAGCAGAAACCCGAGTGAATCAAGAGTATCTTTTCTTGTCAATGATTTTAAGAGCCTGGACTCCAGATCCAAGCGACTTTTTTTTCCAGTGCCCTCAATGTCCGCTCAGGGAGAGCCCCCACAAGATAATCTAAGTAGAGCGGACGTACGTGAGTCTATTCCCTATAGCCGCAAGAACCACGAAAATCGGTTCAATAGATCTTTAGAATAAATTGTGGGAGAAAATTAAAGTTTTAATTGTTTAAGTGGGATAATTTACAACTATATCGCGTAATATACGATAACATGTGTCAACCTCACAAACTATGAATAGAACGTTCATATTAGGACGCTATTTTTCGTCGATAACCGATGAAATCATGGAAATCAGCCCCGCACAACAGTAGAACGAACTGTGACAAAAATTGACAATCTAGAGGGTCAAAAAACTATAGTGTGTAGTAATGATATGTACATATATACATATGTTACATTGTGCATCTCGGCAGTGTAAGTCTGCAAACACGTGTCTCCTTTGCGATGTTTCAAAATCTTCGCTCCTATTTTTTTTTAAAAGAGAAGAAACCAACATGATTCCTTTAAGTTTCCGCAGAATTTTCCTCAATCACGGCAGTTTTTAAGAGTCGTTGTTCATTAGTCACCTGAACAAAACAAAAAAGTGTGACAAGAAGTCTTCAACGGTAATCTAGGATTGCGCGAATAGAAACTTGAACATCTGCCACATGAATGCGTGCATTTAAAATGAAGTTAATTTAAGGTAGAAGTTTGGTAAAACAAAAAAACATTTGGAAAATAAACGTATTTATACAAGTCATTGATGTATTAGCTTCTGATGATAAATTAAGTGAAAAGAATTAATAATGGTCGTGGTTATAAAGAATTTTCCTAACTTTTCTCGGAAAAAATATTGAAACGGGAGAAACGAGGCAACGTTGAAATGCTCATACGGCGTAGACATAACATAGACCTTTTAAGCTCTATTATTCGATGCCGCGATGATGCTAATAACGCGAGTTCAAATAACGGCGCACGGTGCCCCTGAACTCACTTTAAATGCGACTTTGTTGTACATCAAAAATTCAAGTTGGAGGTTGTAGTGGGGTACTCCCTGATGGGTTTTTGGGCAATTTCGAAATAGGTTGTCGGAGCTCCTCGAAAAATAATCGCATTTTTGTGGTTTTTTAGGGGTAAAATAGCAAAATTGGCCTCGGGGCGACAAATAAAAGCCCCTCTCCCTCATCCTTGCCTTGACCGATCTGAATTTTTAGTATGTTTTTACCTGGTATAAGATGGGACTTTTCTGAAATTTTCATGCCCATACAAATTTTTTTGCTCCCGCGGCAGCGTTGCCAAGTTGCGGACTCCAAAATATCGAATTAAATGATAAAATGAAGGTTTCGGAGTGTGATTTCCATTCAAAATCAAAAATTCAAATTGTAAGTTGTAGTAGGGTACTGCCTGATGGGGTTTTGGCCAATTTCGAAGTAGAGTGTTTGAGATTTTTGAAAAATAATCGAATTTTTGCGGTTTTTTAAGGGTAAAATAGCACATTGCGCACGGGGCGGCGGGTTAAACATTTTCTCTCTCATCCTTGCCGTGACCGATCTGAACTTTTAGTATGTATTAACCTGGTATAAGATGTGACTTTTCTGAAATTTTCATGCCCATACAAAATTTTTTGCGCCCCGCGGCAGCGTTGCCAAGTTGCGGACTCAAAATTATCGAATTTGATGATAAAATGAAGGTTTCGAGGTGCGATTTCCTCCAAAATTTCACGAAAAATGTGCAATCTGAGAGTTTTCGATAAGAAAAGGCATATTTGAACAATTTAGAGTTGCAGTGTTGCCAGTTTTCGATTTAAAATTCGTCAAAATGACCCAAATCGCGTTGCAACTTCAAGCGCTGGATTTTTATTTCGTTCAGAATTGGTTATTACGGTTCTTCTGTACTCTATGCATTTAGATACCATAAAAATTATGTCATTACTTACTTGATGGGTGCAGGTAACTCAAAAAGAGAGGCCGGATAAAGCGATGAGTCGGGGGAAAACGAGCGGTTCGGGTTGACAGAAAGTTCTTAAATCTACTCCATCACCAGAAAGTAGAATTTGAGAACTTTCTCCCACCCCCCAAACCTTATCCCTGTTGCAGTCAATCCCTTGAACATCTTATCTGAAATTTTGCCCCCGAATATTAAAATGCTTTGTAAATTTTTGGTTGTATAAGACATGTTTGACATTCCGAAAAATAAAATATTTCTGGACTAAATAAGGAAACATACCATTCATGGCAAACTCTGTTGCATGAGATTCCAGATGATCAAGAGGCCTCTTGAATTTAGATGGACTCCATCAGGTTTGTTCCGATCATAAAAAGTCATAATTTCGTCATCTAGTTTATTTTTTTTTATGAGGGAGTTTATTTTCAACATTCCTCAAATTTATTGTGATCTTTTGTAATTTTTTTATTCTTTAAATTGTCGAAGGTATTTTCTTTACAGTAAGAAGTCTTCTGGATTCGAACTATCCAATCCGCTGTATGAGAGGAGGTCGAATTCGCGGACTTCATAGCGTTATTTGAATCGTTGTTATCCACCCATTTTATTTGTGTTTTTATTTTTCATGTTTTTGGGAAAAATTCGGGGGCAAAATTTCAGATAAGATGTTCAAGGGATTGACTGCAACAGGGATAAGGTTTGGGGGGTGGGAGAAAGTTCTCAAATTCTACTTTCTGGTGATGGAGTAGATTTAAGAACTTTCTGTCAACCCGAACCGCTCGTTTTCCCCCGACTCATCGCTTTATCCGGCCTCTCTTTTTGAGTTACCTGCACCCATCAAGTAAGTAATGACATAATTTTTATGGTATCTAAATGCATAGAGTACAGAAGAACCGTAATAACCAATTCTGAACGAAATAAAAATCCAGCGCTTGAAGTTGCAACGCGATTTGGGTCATTTTGACGAATTTTAAATCGAAAACTGGCAACACTGCAACTCTAAATTGTTCAAATATGCCTTTTCTTATCGAAAACTCTCAGATTGCACATTTTTCGTGAAATTTTGGAGGAAATCACACCTCGAAACCTTCATTTTATCATCAAATTCGATATTTTTGAGTCCGCAACTTGGCAACGCTGCCGCGGGGGGCAAAAAATTTTGTATGGGCATGAAAATTTCAGAAAAGTCACATCTTATACCAGGTTAATACATACTAAAAGTTCAGATCGGTCACGGCAAGGATGAGAGAGAAAATGTTTAACCCGCCGCCCCGTGCGCAGTGTGCTATTTTACCCTTAAAAAACCGCAAAAATTCGATTATTTTTCAAAAATCTCAAACACTCTACTTCGAAATTGGCCAAAACCCCATCAGGCAGTACCCTACTACAACTTACAATTTGAATTTTTGATTTTGAATGGAAATCACACTCCGAAACCTTCATTTTATCATTTAATTCGATATTTTGGAGTCCGCAACTTGGCAACGCTGCCGCGGGAGCAAAAAAATTTGTATGGGCATGAAAATTTCAGAAAAGTCCCATCTTATACCAGGTAAAAACATACTAAAAATTCAGATCGGTCAAGGCAAGGATGAGGGAGAGGGGCTTTTATTTGTCGCCCCGAGGCCAATTTTGCTATTTTACCCCTAAAAAACCACAAAAATGCGATTATTTTTCGAGGAGCTCCGACAACCTATTTCGAAATTGCCCAAAAACCCATCAGGGAGTACCCCACTACAACCTCCAACTTGAATTTTTGATGTACAACAAAGTCGCATTTAAAGTGAGTTCAGGGGCACCGTGGGCGGGAAACAAAGTGGGGCAGGTGTTAAACGTACATTAGCGCCTGCAAGACTGTGGGAATACCTCACGTATTGCAACCAACAGTGCGGCTAGCGTCAAGCCCGTGCTAGCGCCTACAAGACTGCATGAATACTTCTCGCATTGCGCCAAACGCAGTACAGTCGGTCTGTAGGCGTGAAACGCATATTAGCACGTACAAGACCATATGTAGGAATGCTGTAGGGTTGTGTGTCATCATTCTTAACTTTCTGCTCCAGTCTTTACCATAATTAAAGGGAAAATATGTATCCTTATTGTAACAACTAAGAAACTCGAATGATATTCAATTTTTATTTTGGTCACGTTAAATGAAAATAGAACGAACGAAAAGATCGCGGCGAAACTGTCGATAATTTTATTTGAGACCATTTAGGTAAATTTCAACATTTAAGCATTAGGAAACATTTCAGAAAAACTTTGTGCAGTTTCTTATAAACATTTATGAAAAATAAAACATAAAAGTGGTGTATAACGTGGCAATCATAGATAAATATACGCCTTCTTTCAGGTGCACCCGTCGGGTTTTGAATCCATTCATCTCTTAAAAAACTTGAACATAGTTGTTCCACGATGTTTTACGTTTAGTCTGTTAAGTAGTTGGTGGCCCTAGCCGTGTAGCCCTTATTTCACTTTTTAAATGTCCATGAAAGCTCTCCGGGCCATTTGAACTGCGAGGGCTATCAATCGAAAAGAGACATTCTCGCAAGTAAAGCTGGAATGAACAGTCTTTGTCGATGTATTTATCTACCAAAAACTACTAGGGTTGCCAGATTAACGCTTTCGCGTTGAATATTGAATATTCGCGCAAACATGTACATTTCAGCACCAGAAACATCGCGCCATACTATGTATCTCAAAGAAGTAAAAAAGGAGCATTCACGCAATCCTATCGCAGGCGTCTGCAACGTCGAAAACCGAGATACTCGGTTGCGGATTTACACCCTCGATCTGTGCACAAGCCATGATTTCTATGAGATTTTATTAATAAATCGGCTACCTAGTTGGCGGTGTCTCTGGTATATGCAACACACCTACTACAGATTACAACTGTATTTAAAACCACCATGACACTTAGACGCAATTAAGAAAATTATTTTTCCTGTCACATTGCTCTAAAGGTTTAAGGAGTAAAGGAGAGGTTCAAGAATATTCTGCTGCAAATTTATTATCCCAAAGTTCCAAATAAGACTCAAGTTCCGGTCAAGTTATTTACTGGATTTACATTTCCGTCACTTCAGATGACGACGGGTATCACTTTCCCATCCTACCTACTTAGTCTCTACCCCTTAGCAATGATTCAGGAAATTACTATCGATATGTTTAACTGTGATTTGATCACAATTTACAACTGCTAATAGCAAACCAGCAATACTTTTATAATGTACGAATATTCAATGGACCAAACTGTAAAATTGCATTTTACCTCCGAAGCTTTCACAAGAGGAATTCGAGAAAGTTGGAATATTTTTGAGTGGAAGAGCAGAGCGAGGCCTTTGTTTGTCATGTTTAAAAGTTCACTTGTTGGAACGCATCATGAGCGCCCTGTCACAAAATGCGTCATTTTATACCCTCGGCGTCGCAAAAGGACATATTGTCCCGCTCGCTCGCGCAGTGGCATGGCGTCGCCGTCGCCGCCGGAGCGCATGCGCGGTCGCGTCGCGGCGCGCCGGAGTTTTATCGCGATGAACTAGAAAACTTTGCAAGGTGCATTATTGCAGTCATCAATGTGACGCCTCGTTGTCAAATGTGTTTCTCTAATTATTGAATATCTTACCTCGAAAACTACCTGTCTCGGAAAAAATTCAAATTCTGTTTTATTGCAGAATATTTGTTTTTTATACGCATATTTTGTTTATTTATTTTTTATCCAATATTTTTCATTTTTTTAGTTAGTTAGTTAGTTTTAGTTAACGACGATCAGCATCTAGTAATTTTAAATTGAAAAGATAAGTATATACGAACCGTCGTTAGTTTGTATAGAAGCCAAACCCCATAATTTACAAATAAGTATATGGTATTTAAGGACCAAACAGTTTTATATTGATTGGCTAAGATAATTTTATTGGAAACTGAATAACATGCGCCAAAAACATTTTCCATTCACCGAAGAATTTTGGCTGAGTTCTTTCTTTTTGTTTTATTGATATTATTTTTTCAGAGTTAATGGATATTAATGAAGCATAGTCGCTAATCTTATTTTTGGAGTAAAACTAGATGAAACTATTGATTAATTTGAGTACAATTCCAAATCATTTTAGATCAAAGGTCATATCCATCATGACAGTGCTAAAAACAGATAGAATAATTATTGACCACATATGCGTAGGTTATCTGACAAATTGCCTGATTTGACCATTAGATAGCGACAAATAGATCGATCTATTATGAAGAGAAATGCGTTTGTTAGATTGCGACGTGTTAGTCGTATCTCATGTTTTATTCTTAAGAAACTTATACATGTTTGGAAAAGCAAAAAATAATAAAATATAAATTAAGGTATGAAGTAATAAATTACAAACCAAAAATAAAATGGCAACATAATGGTTTGTAATTTATTACTTCATACCTTAATTTATATTCTCAAGAAGGACAACTCAGCAAAATTATCTACGGAAATACTTTTTTTAGATTTCTTCACTTATCTATTTAAAAAAAAAATCACATAAATTTGCGAAGAATAATTTTGATTAGCCTTCCTAGCTCATATCTAACATAATTTTATTTTTTTAAAAATTGAAATTAAAATAGGTATTTTTACCCAGTTAGCCATCGATATGTAGTATAAAAGTATGCATCATATGGGTGCAAGTGCTTTTTTGTGCATCCAACCGGAGTGCACTTTTGTACATCCAACTCGAGTGCACTTATGTGCATCCAACTCGAGTGGATTTTTGTGCATCCAACTCGAGTGAACTTTCGTGCATCCAACTCGAGTGCATTTTTGTGCATCCAACTCGAGTTCACTTTTGTGCATCCAACTCGAGTGCACTTTTGTGTATCCAACTCGAGTGCATTTTTGTGCATCCACCTGGAGTGCATTAGACGCAATTTTTTTGTTTTAATTTGATTGGCTCGGCAACATGGATGTAATGATGAGGAGGAGACATGCGGTGAAAACATCCTAATCACGTCGGTCTGTCCTCGAAGGTTGCGCGGGGCAGGATTTACGATCGATCCGTTGGGGACATAAATCGCGCATATAAAAAAGAGTGCGTAATTAATATGCAAACACACAGACACACGCAGGGAAAACACACTGCCGCGCTGCTCACCGGCAATTCCGCCATGAAATTTATATCGGCATGAATAAACAATCGCGCTTGCGCCTTCTGCTACGCGAGTACGGAGACCACAGAGAGAGGCCACCATACTGTATCACTCGCCGCCGCCGGGATCTTTCTTCCCCGCAATGATCACTCTACGTTGCTCCCTTGCTCTGGATATGCCTGCGGAAAAGTGGAAAAGGATAGAAATGTTACAGTCAGTAAGGGTCGTATTCTTTGTCCTACCTCAACCATGTTCACCTCCCCAAGTTTTACGTAAATTACATAAGGAGGGGGGATTCTGAACTTGCCCTTTGCGTCTTCACGAGGGGGGTTGTTTAAGTCGTGCTTAGGCCTCCTGCGACCGAATGGCACACCATGAAGAAATGGAGATGTTGCATGTGTGAGGAGTTTGCGATTTGACTACTGATTTTTATGTAAAAGTTTGCGAGAAACACGATGGTGTCACAGTTTTCTCTGAAATCAACTCCCAAGCTCAAAAAAAGCTCTCAAGTTGAGGTCAAAATGGAGGGGATGTCCCACGCTATCCGGAGAGTCCACCTCTACATCAAGACAAACTCTTTATTGAAAGATAGGGAGTAAATACATTAGCAGGGTTGCCGTGTCTTCAGTCGTGGAGTCCCCAAATAAAGTGGCAGCCCTTTCAATGTATTTGCTCCCGATCTTTGCATAGGAGTTTGTCGTGATGTAGATGTGGACTCTCATGGATAGCGTGGGATATTTCCTCCATTTTGGCCTCAACTTGAGAGCTTTTTTTGAGCTTGGGAGTTGATTTCAGAGAAAACCAGTGGCACCATCGTATTTCTCGCGAACTTTTACATAAGAATCAGTATAGTTAAATCGCAAATTCCTCACACATGCAACATCTCCATTTAAGAAGTCGACACGATTCCATGAGGAATATCGTTTCCACAACTAATTCCTGGATAGAGACCGTCTTACAATTATAAGGGAGTGATACCACTATTCGACCACAAGGGAGCTCGCATTGCCTACACTATAAATTGAGGGCGAACTGATAAGGCGTTAAAATGATAATCTCCTCACGTCCGGTAAAAGGCCTTCCTCTTTTCTCTTCTTTCTCTCTTACCTGCTTCCTCTTCTCCTACCTCTTCATCTTCTCCTTTCGTTGTTTTCTTTTCCTCCCTCTCCCCTTTGTTTCTTCCCCTTTTTCCTTTCTCTTTTCATTTCCTTCTTCGTGGACGGGGGAAAAAAACCCTTATTGGAAAATAGCGTAAGCACTAACAATTATGACTGTTTATTGGTATCCGGTAATTACGCTTGATGCACTTAACCTTCGTACGGCCGGAAGGCACACCATTGAAAAATTGAATAAATTGACGTGATGCTTATGAAAAAAGCTGACAGGGTACTGTATATTATGGAAGATAATTTGACCTCGTGAAAAGTATTCAATTTTGTGAGAGATTTGGTGAAAGCATTGCCAAAAATAACTCCAGCGGTTTCGAATCCAACCAAAATTTGGAATTGAGGTTGCCCAATTCACAAGGGTTGTAATTTTAGCATTATCATACAATAAGCAAGTTCAAAGCCTTTAAGTATTTTGCTCACTAATAAAGAGGGTAACATCAAGGTTCTGTTTAAAAATACCCTTAAACATTTTTACAAGTGTGATCGCCCATACAAAGATTAAAATGAAACAGGAGAGTTGGTGAATGCTTCCCTCTTCATTTTTTGTCGAAAAGAAGGATTTTCACACTAACACGCACTCATCAGGTCAGGACGTGAATAATAAACTGAAAAGAAGCTGAAAACTCAGAGAGTGCCAAGAATATTTTTTGAATGGGGTGATCCATACGAACATTGTGAAGTTCATGAGGAGATAATTACCCGCCACACCATTCTCACACATCTGCATGGTTAATTTGTCACGAGGTTGTTGTGAGGTGATGACAGAGTCATCACTCACAACGAAGTAAGTTATGTTTGTATCAATTGTAGCAAGTCTGCTATTTAATTCGATTCGACGAGCGGTGCGACCACGGAAGTTTAAAAGTCATAACTATTGCTCCCGTTTAGGAAGAGGGGAGGGGAGGGGCAGATGCAGGGTCATCGTGACGGTAACCCTTGTAAACAGCAGTGTCAGCGCCATACTACCCCCAGTCATGTCAATGAGTAAAAGGGGGGTATTAATGTACAGTGGGTACAAGGATAATCCTTCACAGGCCAATAACCAAAATTGAATTTTTTCTTTTTTTCTGCCTCTAGAATTCTGTGTAAGACTTGTTGATGCTCACAAACTGTGTGCATATAGTGCAGGATAAAGACACTCTTAGTCAACAAAAAAAAAAAAAAAAAAAAAAAAAAAAAAAACTAGGGGCTCTTGTAGAAGCAAAATTGATACTAGAAATTCTAGTAAATTCTAAAAACCTTTATGCATTGGACCCGAAGTTGAGGTCATATGGATCTCTAAATTTATTGGATCGTGCATCCGAAAGCTTGAGTTTCAGCTGCCTAAGTTAAGGTCAAACATTTGAAATATTCCAGTATGCACCGAAGATTTTGAGTCACACATCTGAAGTTTTTTATGTTTAACCTGAACTTCAAATGCACGATCCGAAAACTTGTTTGAGACCCAAAGTTAATCGGCCCACATGTAAATACAAACGACTATTGCTAACGACGTTTTTGGATGAAAATGTATAATGTTTTGGAAGAATGAGGGTTTGCTTGTTTTTTTGTTTTGTCTGTTTGGTCCAACGGAGAATAATATATAGTTTAGAGTTTTGGTAAAAATGGGGGAGCGTCAATTCCATGAGACAAAATTCACTCAAACTCTCTACACCTCTTTGGTGCAACAGGACTTAATTACCTTTCAAGAAATTCCCACTTTGTTATACCGGAACCGGAAAAACCCCTAAATTTTTTCCTCAGCTGAAGGCTCTTAGATTTTTCCTGTGTACGATAAGTATCTTGATTTATTTTGCGAGGGAAGATCTGTACTTTTAAAGGATGCCTGTCATTCTTAATACGCTCAATTTCGTATAATACTGTGCAACACCTCTGTTATGAAATAGTTGCTTCAGGCGCCGCCGCATGGCGGGCGGGCGACTAGCGCGAAACGCGCATTGGCGCCTACAAACCTAAGTGGATACTTCAAGCATTGTGCAATGCGTGATGTATCCACTTAGGTTTGTAGGCGCCAGTAAGCCTCTCGCGCTGCTGGCAGCACGCCGCTCCGCTCTGTTAGGTTTTAATATTTATACTCGCATAGTCAGCGTTTTTTAACTCATGATTTTGAAATGTTTGCACACTCTGCATTGATTATTCTCGTTTAAATTGATTGGAAAAAAATATTTATCAATTTATCCTATGTGTTAATCAATTTATCCAATATGTATCCAAAGCTTTTTAATTTTTTATTTTACATTTTGTGCTTTTATTGTGCTACAGCGAGGTGTATGCGCAACCAAAAGCTCAAAATTTGACGTATTTGACTCTAATAGATCGATGTACAAATGGGTTAAAACTAAAGATTGCGTGCTTCCTGGTTTTTTCCCCTCTTTTATTCATTTTTGCAGTTTCTGTCGGCACAACTGCGACTCATTGAGATTAATGTCGCTCGGAAAAGGTTTTACAACTATTTGTCACGTTTTAAAAATATAAATGTTTTCGAAATAAAGTGATAATTTCGTAAAGAAAAAAATAAAAAAATGTACCTATACACATATAAGGTATATTGTACATCGAATAATCTAAGGATAGAAATAAAACCAAATATTCACCAATCAGAATTCAAAAAGATGATTCAAAAGTAGAAAGTAATAACATATCATTTAGAAAATGAGCAACCATAACAACACCTCCTTCTCTCTCAATTTCTCATTTCCATATTGTCTATGTATGATTTTACATACCGACTAAAATACATATAAGGCTTTGACCAAGTCACTGTAGCTTATTTTACGTGTGGGCGTAAACTACTGGACAAAAAAGGTGCGCGGACAAAAAATCGTTGACCAATTGTCCTGAAACCGAAGAGGGAGGTGTATGGTCTAAATTTTAAAGACGGAAAAGTCCTCTATCAAGACTAGATAAGAAAATCTGGGAGCAGGTTAGAGGAACATAAAAGAAGAAGGAATATTTGAAGGAGAATGCGAAGAGGAAGAGGTGATCAGTTTTCAATTTTAAAGCCTCCCCACTTTTTTGGCCCCACGCGTCGCTCATGTCCTCGATCTTCTATGATTCAACACTTGGGGTGGATGGAAGATCGTCGGGGGGACAAGGGGAAAGAGACGACACGGTGGTTAATACTCCGAAATGCTTTTCTTAGCGGTGCAGTGGGAGGGGGTTGGGGGGTAGCTTGGGCGCAGGCGCAGACGAATTGCCACGGACGACGGACACTGTAACAGGGACGGCATTAATGCGCGCGAAAAGCGGACGGATGCACTTACAAGCTATACTTGTTAATGGATCGGGTTAATTAAGGGACTCGGTCTCCCGAAGGGAGGCGGGGGCCGCGCTGCGTTTTGCCGCTGCACGCCGCGCCGCACACGGAGTCCCCTTCCGCGCAGCTTTCGGTCAAGATCTGAAGAAGCAAATGTTCAAGCAAAAAAACCACATTGGATCTAGAGTCCAGACTCTTGAAAACATTGACAAGAAAAAATGCTCTTGATTCAATCAGATTCAAGCTTAAATCAAAAGGAAATCCGCTCAAATGAAGAGGCTTGGTTCTTGATTTAAGCAAAAATCCGATTGAATCAGGAGTATTTTTTCTTCTCGATATTTTTAAGAGGCTGGACTCTAGATCCAATGTGTTTTTGTTTTTCTCCAGTGAAACAAATCTGGAGGGTATGGATTCACCGAGAAAAGAATAAAGTTGATTTACCACTCTAGATCTAAACAAGCTGCTGGTTCCAACACTACTGTGTTGGAGAGCTCGCCTTTGGGAAACTATTAACAACTATTAATGATTTTTTCTGAAATTGTATATGTATTAAATGAATCTTTACCCAATTATCAGAGGTTACATGCCGATGCAAAATGTTATGACGTAATTTCATATGACAAATTTTTCACATTACAATAAATAAAGAGAAATAAAGAGAGAGAAATGGAATTATCTTTTATGAATGTGATTTTGCGGCAAATGTTGCAATGGCTATTTTTGCCATCGCATTTTTGTTTCTGGCTTTCATCGTTGATAAGCTTTTTCTTAACTTGTCAACAATGTAATGAAATCATATGATTTAATTTTAATTTTTTTTTTTAAATCAAGTCGCCAACTTGAATTAAGACTTTGTTAAGCTGGCAGTCTGGAATTCTGAATTTTTATCGGCACAGAGTTCAAAGAAACTATAATTTAGCACGGTTTGGAGGAACGTTTCTGCCATAATTCTTACACAATACTTATGGTATACACTAAGAGCTGAAAAGGAATTCACTTGAATTTTAGCGTGGAGCTCGAGAGACCACGTCAAGCCTTTGTATGCGAGTGGCTCAATGGAGCACATCACGCCTTTGTAGGTATGGGGTGGCTCAATGGAGCACCTCGCGCACTATAAATAGCACGGAGCTCGAAAGAGCACTTCATGCATCTGTATTTTAAGGTTAAAACGAACTCTAAAGAAACTCAATGCGAGGCTCAAACGAATTCTCAAGCATTCTAAATGCGAGGCTCAAACGAATTCCCAAGCATTCTTGATGCGAGGGGCTCAAACGAATCCTAAAGCATTCTTAATATGAGGTTTAAACAAACTCTGAAAGGATCCCAATGCGAGTCTCAACCGAGCTCTCAAGCATGCAATTATTTTGAGGTTAATTAACCT
>NW_017564582.1:981414-1071587 GCF_001854935.1 Bemisia tabaci | reverse complement strand
TTACACATTTGCACTCACAAAATTGGTTGGTAAATTCAACGAGTGGGTGCATCGACCTGGTATATCAAGTTTCTGCAATTTTTTACGGCAAATCAGTAGATTTTCGGGATGTAGATTGCTTACTTTCAATTCATGAATGAATAAAGCAACGACATGGTTGAACTTCTTTGCATGGAAAGACGTTTAAAATAACAAAATCAAGACGTATTTAATGCAATTGCATTTATATCGAGTCAATTTCTTTTCAATAATATAACGGGATTTTTACTACCGGTGATAATTGCATTTATATCGAGTCAATTTCTTTTCAATAATATAACGGGATTTTTACTACCGGTGATTTGGGTATTTTAGCCCCAAAATACCTTTAAATCGACTTTATCTTCTAGGAGTTCGACAGAATTTTTCCTTTCTTCGCTTAAATTATTCCGTAGCACTTTTCTTCAAGAATCTGATAAGATTTTGCTTGAGGCAGATCAAAAAACTTAAATTCGATCGAATAGCTTTCTACTTTCACAACACACGGTCTCGTCAAGGTGCGTCTTTGACCTCGCAGTGTTGGATCGTGAATTCTCTTTTTATGCTGTTTGCCTATTTTGAAATCTCTGTAAATGAAAACTAAAGGGGTTGATATGTGCGAGTTAATGACGCGCCTTATCAACACATTGTGTTGGAGTTCACTGCTTGTTTTTTTTTTTCTTTCTTTTTTTTCCAATAGGTTATTTTTCTAACAAATGTTTTTGTTTTTTTTTCCAGGTAAGTGATTGACATCGTTTTCACTTGAGGCGCCATTCTTGTGCGGTAGTACTGTGAGTTGACTTTAATTGACTTGATTACTTCCTTACTCTTTCATCTTTCTTGTTTACGCTAGCGATTTCGCCCCTTGACCGCTTCGCGATCCAACCCTCCTAGCACTTAGCGTCGCAGGCGTCATGCGGTACTGTTGTGACTTATATTATACATTGTTCAAATGTATTATAAATAAATTTGTCAAAACAACAAACAAAAACCAAACTCCGGTTCACGTTACCAGAATACGGTCCCCGTAATGATATTGCCGAAATTCGGTCCTTATAATTATTACCGATCACTTCAAATACCCGCACCGAAAAAGTTAGGTGTTCTTCCAAATTTTTTCAACAATACAAACACACTAAAATACAAAAAAACAAATGGGCATACAAGGCTAGAGGAGACATAAAACAACCAGGACGTTTCGGGCCAATTACATGCCCATTCTCAGCTGGAACAGAAGCTAAAACATGTAAAAATTAAAACGAGAAAATGAGCATGCAACTGACCGAGGTAGGAATCAGTGCAAACTCAGTTGCACTGATCAAATCAGTTGCACTGATCAAATTAGCTTGCACTGATCAAATTTGCTTGCACTGATTCCTACCTCGGTCAGTTGCATGCTCATTTTCTCGTTTTAATTTTTACATTTTTTAGCTTCTGTTCTAGCTGAGAATGGGTATGTAATTGGCCGAAACGTCCTGGTTGTTTTATGTCTCCTGTAGCCTTGTATACCCATTTGTCTTTTGTATTTTAGTGTGTTTTCATTGTTGTCTGCATTCGGGCTATTGTGTGTCTCTCTCTTACCAAATTTTTTCTTTTGCAATATTTTTCCCTCGTAAAACGACTTTAACGGATCTAGATACTTCCATATCGCGCTACACACCAAAAATAATTTTAAAAAAAAAATAAATAAAAAATAAAATAAATAAATAAATTAATAAAAAAAATTGTACCGAAGTTGAGTGCCCGGAAATCAGTTGTGACCCGGAACGGACCAAGCGTGCGGTGTCGAGGCGGTGTATGCGTGCGCGACCGTATCCTCGCGTCGGTGTGAGCGTGTGTGCGTCGGTGCACGTGGTCGTAATATCAAGCAGTCATTGATTAGAGGCTCGTTAGTACGGCTGATTTGTGAATTGTCGGCTCCATTCACGCATCACGCCGCCACCGCCCGCGCGACCCCCGATACATTTACATAACTTTCAGAGTTTTCCTCTGCCCCCGACCTCGCCCCCCTCCCCCGCCCCCGCCCCACCGGAACCTCTGATTAGAATAACATTACTCGCCCGGGTCCGGGTATCCGGCAGCATCACGAGTCCTTCGAAAGCTTCGGCTGTCCAGTGGGAAGGATCGCGACTTTCAGGGCTCTTGATTTCCGGAAACTTTCTTCGTGTACTTAAGAGTAAGATGTAACTGTGGACGAACCGGCGTCACTGAGAAAAATATTCGTGCTATTGGGTCACATTCGGTTAAAGTAGGAAGCACTGGAAAAAAACACATTGGATCTAGAGTCCAGACTCTTGAAAACACCGACAAGAAAAAGTACTCTTGATTTAATCAGAATCCAGCTTAAATCAAGAACCAAGCCTCTTAATTTAAGCGTATTTCGTTTTGATCCAAGCAAAAATCCGATTGAATCAAGAGTCTTATTTCTTGTCAATGTTTTCAAGAGTCTGGACTCCAGATCCAATGAGTTTTTTTTTGTTTTTTTTCAAGTGTGATGAATTGCTCTGTTGCACCCAAGAAATACAGCCGTTTGAAAATATTGTCTAAATGTTTTAAAATGGAACGAAAACGAGGGTACTATTAAGAATGCCTGTCAAAAAGAGTACCTGAAGAAAGTCAAAATCCTGAACTGACTTTATATGATTTATATAATAACACCGTCGTCTCTGTAACTTCTCTATCCTCTTTGTTAGGATCCAAATCCGTACGCACCTTGAAAGTCGCCTCTTTTCAGGTGTAGATATCACTCGAAATTAATTGAAAATGATTTTCTAGGAAAAGGAGAAGAAGAGAGGGAAACATTTTTACTTTAAAACTTCTTAAGAACTCTTGACTTAGCCCTCGCAATTCTTGTATCCTGTGTGGATATTTCTTCTTGATGAAAAGTTTCAAGTATGTTCATATTTTCAATTATAAGCTTTCAGAATATGTAAGATAATCCGTCGTATTTAACCAAGCAATAATTTTGTAAAATTGAAAAAAAAAAACGTTTTTTCTACTATCAGCTTAGATGCAGATAGACAAGGAGAAATAGCGTGAGGAGCTGTTCATTCTGTGACGAGTCTCTTGTGTCGTGCTCTCCCAGAAGCAAGGAGCGCCTTCAATTTAAAGATAGGCCGAAAGCACAACTTCTCTCTATTTCTGACGTTAGCAGTATTAAACCCCCAGGATCTATAGCATTTTAGTTCCTTCCCCACGCATTCTGATGTACCGACACTAAATTTAAGTAAAAAATATATTTTTCCCCATAGTTAAAAAAAAAATGGCAGAAATTCGAGGTAAAGAATAATGGAATCTTTGCTAAAACTGAAGAAATCCATTAATCGTGCATAAGATTCGTTCTTTTTCGAACACTAAATTGCTTGTATCTCTGCAGATTATGAAAATAGTTGTTTATAAGTGCATATTTAGATTACAGACTGCAGAATAATTGAGCGTAAGTCTTCTGAGTTTTTAGTTTAGTTTGCCGCATAAACTTCAGCAATTGCTTAAAGTGTTAGGTACTTGATTGCGAAGTTAATTAATTAACATCGAAAGATTACAGACGAAGATTACATCGAAAGATCTGTCTCCCAAGCAACTTTAGTTTTTACCTCATTTAAGGTGAATCCAGGCTTGGAACTTCGCGATTTGGCCACCACGTCGCGCTGCTCATAATAGCAGCATATATTTACCAAAATAATAAAAACCGTAATACTTATTCAAGATTGGGGATCCAGGGAATATAGCAACATACTTGAGCAACACTCAGTAAAAAAAAATCTTCTAAAAATTCCCAAAAATAAAGTCGTAACTACGGCAGAAAGTAATTCCCATTGCATCAATGGGCGACAGAGAGACAGAACATGAGGGGTTCGGTTGCATGTTCGGCCGCTGCCGCTGAGCTGAAAGTTTCAGCCGCACTTTCCTTGCGCTTGTAATTCTAATTGCCAATATTTTTGGCTCCAAAAATCAAGCAAAAAATAATCTATATCTTGTGGATCTGCTTTTTGTAATTTGAACAATATTATTTCAGTAATCGTCGAAGGGAAGTGAAATTCTCAGTGTTGACTGGTGGCGCTATCTCTAATCTTGAAGTATCCTTAATCGAACCCTGGATTCACCTTAAGCCTCAGAAACTCGGGAGTGCAGGCTGAGTAAGCGATGTTTCATAATCAAAGTATGAATCACAGAGCGTTAAATCATAATCTCATCTCAATGTGGGATTTCCGAACAAGGTTCGAATACTGCGCAAGTATTCAAAGTGGCTGGTGATCTGTCCAGGTTTTACGCGAATGATATTTCGGGGTTTTCACGCATTTTATACATTGAAACCAGGTCAAGGAGAGAGGCAAATCTCACATGTCCACTCGTATGAATAGATACACAACAGTGCACTGAGAACAATTTTTTAGTCCTATAAATCGTAGGCGACGATGACTATAATATACAACGTATACGGTATTATTTGGTTCATGTGACCCTGATTTTGGTTGATGAAACTAAATACTTCATGCAGTTCAGGTTAGTTTGAAAATTGGTTTGATGAACTTTCGGTACTGTAGTCAGTGTCAGCGTTTAAAGAACGGCCAAAATAGAACACTCTATCGTAGGCAAGGGGCCATTCATATAATAGGTAACATCCTACGGGAGGAGGAGGAGGTGTGTCAGAGCGTGCGCTACGAGTGCGTTACAGCGGGATGAGAGAGTCCAGGGCTGCGTTACTTAACGCTGAAATCGATGCTACGAGGAACATTACGTACTTTTGTAGAGGTGTGCATATCAGTCTTTTAAGACGGGGACGGGGCGGGTGGGGAGAGCGAAAAAAAATCAATTTTCAGCGTAACACAGTTCATTAGCGGCACCTAATATAGGATAAAATTTTCTTCCTTAGTGAAGGCACAAGTAGGGACAATATATTTTGGAGATTCCGAAGCATGTTCTCTTTATGGTGTAAAGATTACTTTCGAAAGTGAACGCTCCGATTTTCAAATGATGACTGACAAATAAAAATTTGAGTAATTGGTTCAGCAATTCTAAAAAAAATTGCAAAAACTCGCCTAAGAAAGTGCCTCATTCGTTAAACATTCATCTGGCGAATTCCATCCGATTTTTTGCTCAAAACGTTCCGCATCAGTTAACACTTATCAACCAAGTAGCGCTGAACTCCAAAGTTAATTTTTGCCTCACCTGATTTAAGAATAGAGAAGGAGAGGTAGAATAATATACACATAAAGTAATATAGTTAGTAATATTTAAGTGCTGTACATAAAACATCACTTAAATATATTAAATCAATAGACGAAGAGAAGATATTTAATAGTTATTAGCATTGATTAGATAGTTAGTGCGAATTCTCTAAAATATATCGCCCCTGGGTACAGGTGTGGTGTATTCTGTCGAATAATCATTACATAAATTGAAACATTATCGTCTTTAAAAGACATACGTACAAAATACACGCACTACGACCAATCTCCAAAATTAGATCATACGAGCATGACGTCGAAAACGACGACGTCCGCAGGACGGCCAGAGAGCGAGGGGGGAGGGGGTCAATCTGTCATCGCCCCCCGCCCTCCGTTGACCATTCTATGCGATGCTGCGTGTGCGTGTCGCATTCGCAACTAATCCGGTTCGTCGCGGCGTGTAAACGCTGAGTTACCGCTGCTTCAATTATACAGGTAACAATGATCGCGAGAGGGGGCCGGGGGGAGGGGGGGGGGGCTCGGGGAACAGGGCTCACCGTGGCGAGATCATGTATCCGATAAATCCCCGCGACCCATCCGCGTAACAATGGGCCGAGCCATTGTCCCGTGCGCCTGCGCCCCTTCCGTCAAATCGAATCATAAGTAATTCTGGACACACCTTTCTCCCGCGCCCCCTGCTCGCCCCCCCCTCTGCCCCCCGAGTTCCGCGTGCTTATCCCACCCGCCCCGCCCCGCGCTCTTCCAGTAAGTTTTCCTCTACTTATGTGTTCGAGAGTTATTGTGGTTTTAGAGGAAGCCTTGATGGAGTGAGGTGTTGGAAAATTGAAAGTTCAAAGTTTCTTGACGTTAATGTTCGAGGAGGGATGGAGTCACAATGAGGAGATAAAGTCGCCAAATTAGTTGTGTTTCAGTTATGAACTCTTGATTAGTAAAACAATTACTAATGGTAGTTGCATTTTTAAAATTTATTTTTATTGAATAAATAAAAAAAATAAAAAATCTTCGCCTCCGTTTCTGGTCCCTGGGATAAGGAAGCGAGGGGGCAACTGCCATCTAAAATTTGGCAAAAACCCTCGCTTCGGGGGGGCCCCCCTTCTTTAAATAAATTGTATAGATATTTGGGGTCCATTCGACAGTTTTCAGGAAATTCGCGGATCCTCTTAGCGCCCCTTTTGGAACTTTCTCCGCCCCCTTTTATAAAGAGGGGTCCCCAATCTTCTTTGCGGTGGAATCCGCCCCCTGAATAATTTAGAGCTAGTCCTTCTCCGCCGATTGCCGGTTTAAAGCTGCACAGACCAGCAATCGAGAAAAGATAAAGCGCGATCGAAAATTGCACTATGACGAGAAGGATATTTTCCAACTTCATCTTGGTTCGTGGCTGTAAGGTGGAACCGTAATGCTTCCCTTGACATACGAACTGTATGACTTTACCATTTTTACATTATTCTAAGATTATCATGTAAACCCCTAAAGATTTTAGTTCAGGATTTCTGTATCATGATTTTTGAAATTTTGGGTTTTCCGATTGGTCTAGGCATGACAAGCTATGAGGAGGAATGTAGTTATGTGATTGTTCCGCTTCGCCAGTCGTATATATTTTGCTGTGCCTATATCAGATGGAATTGACGACTATAGATAAAGTTACTTCTTGAGTTGCCGATAGCTTATTGTCAATGTCCCTCAACGTAAGCTCGACCAAATAGACGACTGACACGTCCAACCAACCACATAACTCCATTTTTTCTTAGTCTTGTCTCGTGGAATTGACAAACACAAAATTTCAAAAATTAAGCTGCAGCGGACTGATTATTGAAATTGACAGGGAAAGTGATAGACAAATGAGATAAAGAGAAAATGGAGCTATCTCAGCGGTGGATGATTGCAATGGACAAATGGGGTACGTAATCCATTAATCGCAACGGCAATCCTTTATTTATCCCATCATTTTCCTCCTTAGTTTCTAACAACTTCCGGTTTCAACAAATATGATTACTCCATTTCTTTTTGTCTTCTTGTCTATTAATTTCAATAATCAGCCCGCAGGGCTCATATAGTTAATACGTTTTTTCCGATGCCTGATTTCCGAATCAAACGTTGCGTTGTACATTTTCTTTTCACATCAAAAGGCACGTAACATTTCACCTCCTACGGATTGATTATTGAAGGAGACATAGGGAGTATTGAGCGATCCAATTGGTTGAAATCGGTAGTTCATATAGACCAAGAGAGAAGAAGATAGACTAACTATAGGGTCCTTCTTGGGTTACCGTTAGTTTTTTCCATCACTTACCTCCTTTGGCAATTGCAACCGCCCGCGCTTCCGCTAGTAGGATTGCTTTTTTCCCTTTTGCCCTCTTTGTCCATCGCTTTGTCTATCAATCTCAATAATCAGCCGGCTGGAAGATTCCGATGCCGTGCCGAATCGTGACTGGGAGCAACATAGTCCGTATGATTTCTTTAAGATGGCGGCCGTTGCTGCTGAAGATCATGTGCGAATGTCCGGTCAGCGGTGAGCGGTGTCGGTGCGTGTCTGCATGACCGGCGCGAATAACCATTAAAAAGCGGTGCAAAAGGCGGCTACCGATGCGATGTGCCCGTGATTGGTGGCGGGAAACGCCGCGCCGTCGCCGTCGCCGCCCGAAGAGAAGCATGGGCCCGCTCCCCGGGCGCCCGCGTTTAGGGCACCTATTAAACAGGCCTCATTGAAAAAATCCCCAACCCACGTTGCCTCCTCGCCATGAACCACTGAGCAGTAGTCTGTAGAGTACCTATATTGAGAGAGGATGGCCACTGGGCCCCATGGAGTGGCTTAGGACCCAAAAATGGCGGTGCTTTGTTTTGGTTTTTGTGGATGGGAGGGGGGTCATTGCCAACTTTTGACCGTTATCGCCAACCGCACTTGCTGCCAACTTTACTACATCCAAGATAATTTTTCTCAAAAATTTCACACGATTAGCCTCAAAAATATGTAAAGAAGTCGCAATAGTGCATTTGGGTTTTCTCGCTACGATAAGCAAAGAAAACTAAATTTTGAATTATTTTGCATTACATTAATTTATGGCGACCGCCATTTTTGGGTCCTAAGGGCTCCATTTAGCCTAAGATGGCTGAGCCAATCAGAGGTGGTAACACCAGTGGCCATACTCTCTCAATATAGGTACTCTAGTAGTCTGTACCCAAAACTAAAAAAGAGCCTCTTGGGTCTGAAGTTCAGACTCCTTAAAAAGTTGACAAGGAAAAATACTCATGACTCAATCAGATTTTTGCTCGAATCGAGAGCCAAGACTTTAAATTTAAACTGCTTTAATTTTAATTCAAGCAAAACTCCGACTTTTAAGACTCAAGCGCTCCCTGGTCGCATGGCTGCCCAACTTTGAGCACTGAAAAAAAAAACACATTGGATCTAGAGTCCAGACTCTAAAAATCATCGACAAGAATAAATACCCTTGATTCAATTGGAATTTTTGCTTAAATCAAAAACCAAGCCTCTTAATTTGAGGGGATTTCCTTTTGATTTAAGCAAAAATCTGATTGAATCAAGAGTATTTTTTCTTGTCAATGTTTTCAAGAGTACTGTAGATTCAATATGTGTTTTTTTTCCAGTGAGGGGACGCTTTGCGCCCTCAAAAATTGACTAAAAAGAATCATCGCTTTCTTAAGGCTTTTGGTGGATTCCACGTAGAAACAATGTATGTCAGAGAATCTGCATCAACAATCTAAGCAATATAGTCGAGTGAAGTAGAAGTGAAATCCATGTTTCACCTGATGATGGTTATTTTCTACCGACAGTCGTAAAAATAATGAAAGACGGGCTGTATGATCTCAAAAATCTCTAGAGATGAGAATTTACGTGGTTTGAATGGAGGAAATTTGAATGATATAAAGTAGGATTTAAGAACATGTGTTTTATTTCAAACACTCAAAGCCACCCTAAAGTCTTAGAGAGAAATTCAGTTATAGCCGCGAGAATAATTGAAATTGACCTTGTTGATCTTTAAAATGAACTAGAAGACTATATATTTGAGAATTTCCCCTTTTTAAATGAGAAAATTCATAATCGCATCACGTGATATTAAAATGCCTCCACTATCAGTAAAGTACCTAAGGAATCCAGCAGCAAGAATTTCAGGCCTTAATTCCATCCACGTACTAATGAAATGTGACAACAAGCCTATTCATAGGAAAACACTTACCCGTGTTGAAATCTGCACATCCTGTAGAAACCCCGTGAATGGTAGGCCACCGCGGTGTAACAAGTATTTCACAGCATAGTAAACTCTAGACTAGACGTCAAATCTTAAATAATTTGCACTACCACTCGGTGTATTAGCCTTCGTTATGCGAGGAACTGTTTTCATACTAAATCGGCGTTGCCATGTGACTTGAACGAAATTCAATAAAGTAAGTATCAACTACAGTAGGCCGCGCAACTCGTCCTTCAATAGTCTCATCCCCTTCTCCCACGATGTGATTTCTTCTGAGGAAAGGTAATGTAACATATAGTGGTGATAAAACACTTGAAAAAGTTATTTTTTTTTTTTGTCGTCCAAGTGATTTTTCCACATACATACTCCTCCATCTCGAACCCTTGACTTATTACCGATGTGCCTGACGTATTCTGATTTTGTACAAACCCGATGTATTCTAAATTGAACCGAGTCTCCCCGAGTTATCACATTTCTTCCTCCTTTTTCCAGTTGGTCCCTTTTTCCTAATACCTCAATTCATTTCCATGTCTCCTCATCCACATTCATCCAATCCAATTCTCATCCAATTTTCCAGATTTATCTTCATATACCACTAATTTTCCCCATACACCCATGTGTAGGAGATCTAAGACCGAATGTGACGTATTTAAACCAGAAGGAACCATATCCATACCAACATGAGCCCTGTCAACCATGCAGAAGTAGGGATCTCAAGGCTCACGTCAGAATGATCTAAGTTAGATTTAGCCATTATTTCAAATGTGTTCAAATTAGATTTGCTTTTTTCCGAATGTGGTGAGGATTTTTTCCAACTTTAGTTAGCCATTTGAAGCACTCACCGGCGGAAATGAAGTGCATAATTTCTAGAGCACACGTTTCTTATCTCATGCACAATTTATGTCGTCAACAAATTCTAAATCCGAAAAAAAAAATGCACCAGCGTTTTCTTACTTTCTATACGTACATCACGCCGGTTTTATAGCGCAGCCTCGTGCTCTGCGACGCCCAATCGCCATTGCCCCCTATCCTCCCAAGGACCACCAGGCAGTTGGCACCTCCTGAATTAATTTTTCCTTAATTTTTGCCATTTTTTAAAAAAAATATTCAGCTATCAGTATATAACTACTATGCTTCTAATTCATCTACGACTCTTTTGCCGCATAATTTGGTGGATTTTTACATATTTTCTGCGGGCCGATGGCAACGGTGGGGAAGGCGCGATACAGAAGCCCCAGCGCAAGACTCCTGATGCGTAACGGCCGCCCGGGAACAGGGGATCCGGGGTACAATTAATTAAACTTATTTCTTTATTTCATTTCTTGTCGTGATTGATTTTATGATCTTGATAAGAAATTTATACGGGTACATTTTTCCACGCATCCAAGCGGGGACGGGGACGGGCATGGCCGCAGAAGATGTCTATCACGACGCCAATGCCACTGCGAATGCTCTGCTCTCTGCTCCTATGGCGAAACCTACTTAGGCTCCGACCGTGTTTGCCAAATTGAATGCGAATTCCCGTTGAGCAGTTGTAAGTTTTCCAAAGTTTGCAGGCACCTAGAGAGCTTCTAAAATTTTGCGTACGACTGGCCTCATTTCAGCTAACTAGTTTTTCCTGAAATTGCCAACTTGTATCTCACAATGGACCACTAGACAAGGTACCAATTTAAGCAATCTGATAAATTTTTACCAGAATTTTACGTAAAACACGATTCTTACAACGAAAATTACTGAAACCAACTTTTGATGAAGATATTAACGGTTTTATTACACATTGGTTACGAGGAATTTGAACTGCCCGCTCACAAGAAACTCAGAGCTCTACGTGAGTCAAATCGCGCACTACAACGGTTTCAGCAACTTCTCAATCGAGCAATGTTCATTTCCCACCATGTGTTGTTCAAACTTTAAGCAATTTGCTATAGCTGAGCCAAAGCGTCAAGATCGAGGTTGCCAGATTTTTATATCGCAGAGACTGTCATGATAACGTTTAGCGCTCGATGTGAATCACGTAGAGCATTGAGTTTTCATGAGCGGATGGTTTGAATTCACGCATTAAGAATCATTGAATATCTTCGTAAGGTATTGATTTCGGTAATTTTCGTTGAGCGCATCGTGTTCTACGTAAAATTTTGGTTTAGAAACATGTATCAGAATGCTGAAATTCGTACCTTGTCTAGTGGTCCATTGGACGTATTTCTGCCCAACAGAACTATGTGCATTAAGACATGAGCTTTGAGATCCATAGGTATATATGCATAACAGATCTCACGTCATAATGCACATAGTTCCGTTTGGCAGAGATACGGCCAATTTGATTGCTTTTTGCAAAAAGGAACTACGAGCATTCCAGAATTGCTAGGATTGTGCAGCTTAAATTCTCTGCAATAAAATTACTGAAATCATGCGAAAAATTAAAATTGCACAGGTAATTTTCGTCTTGACTCGAATTTATAGTCTCTTGAATGTAAAGACAAAACTCGTTTACGTAGATTATCAGTTTATATTTGCAAGGTAAAAAAAATTGCACAATCTTAGCGACATTGGGATGCTTTTCCTGACATTTCTGACGTATTTCAATTTAGTACAATTTTCGCAATGTATTCTGAATTGAACCGTTTTCCCCCGACTTGGTTCTTTTTTGCAAAATTCAGTTCAATCATGCTATATTGACATCAGATGGGCGATTAATGGCTTGCAAAAACCTCCGTTTACAAATGAAAAGTACTGGGTCAGCCGGGATTATCATGGGAAGTCCACTCTCTGATGAAACTGAGACGACAACTAATTTATTTTGTCTTTTTTGCGCCGCATCCAATGAATTAAAGTTTTAAGCTTCATGTAATGCTCAGCAAAATGTACCAAAATCTTTTTGGCACTGGAAAAAAAAAACACATTGGATCTAGAGTCTAGACTCTTTAGAACATCGACAAGAAAAAGCACTCTTGATTCAAGAACCAAGCATCTTAATTTAAGCGGATTTCGTTTTGATTCAAGCAAAAATCCGATGGAATCAAGAGTATTTATTTTGTCAATGTTTTCAAGAGTCTGGACTCAGGATCCAATGTTTTTTTTTTTTTTTTTTTTTTTTTTTTCTTTCTTTTTTTTCCAGTGCACTATTGAAGCGGTAAGTCCAAATGCACAAAGTTTGATACGTAGTACGCTTGGAAATGCTTCAACCTTCTCTCTCAGCGTAACTCCCCTCTCCTTCCCACCCCTATCAAATATAATGCCTCTTTAAAACTTTATTTGTATAGAACTGTATTGATGTATATTGAAGTTAACTTTTAGCCCCGCCCTAATGAGAGATTATTTGCGAGCATTTGCAACGTTCAGATTCGATACGATTCATCGCGAAAGATACATCAGCGATATCTCTCGGTAATCGACTAAGCTCGAACTCGTATCCGTGAGCCTACTTGTTGGTTGACAAATGGTGCGATTTCGCTGGAACTATGCGCAGACCTTTATCTAGATTATTTGCTCATCCGAGCGTCATCCATTCATATTACAGTTCCATCAATTACGCGGTTGACGAACCTAGCCCGTGGTCTCGGACTCCACTCTCTCGGTCCTTCCGCGATATGATTGCCGTCATTTTTCTTTTAATTCCAAGCGATGGATTGAGCTCTTGTGTGTATTGAGGATCGCACGACCGAAGATTGCATCCTTTTAAAAGCATGTAGGGATTGACGACCCACTCAATGCATTCTTCTAGAGTACCTGTATAGCGAGAGTATGGACAGATGTGAAACTCCGAAAACCCATCAGGCCTTCACCGATGCTTCTGCGAATAAAGTTAGGGCTCAGAAATGCAGCCAACCTATGAATTTCAATTATCCAGAATGATTTAATAATACTATTGTTACACCCCGTCGTTTATTAAGCACGTATTTGACTCAGTTTTTGGCTAAATTTACTCATTTTTCCGGAAGAACGCTCATTGCTGTATATTCTTGGCCATCTTGGTTAGAATTGGAATCTGCAGACTGGCAGTGAAATTTTGGGCGTTAGAAGTTGGTTAGAAGGGTGGCTGCACTTTTGGGCCCTAAGCCCTCCATGAAGCGATCTGTCCATACTCTCGCTACATAGGGACTCTACATTCTTCTATGCCTCGAGATATGTACACATCGGTGACAAACTCTGTCATTTAAATTTGTGTCCTCAAATCAACATCGTTTGAACTAATTCAAAATAGGAAATTTGAGCGGAGTTAGGACTGCTAAAGCGAGGCCCAAATTATCGACCATCGATATTTCTCCATTTGAAACTGTGGTGAAGAATCGATTTTTGAGGTTTTTGCTGCGAAAGGCTGTTATCGATCTTTTGCCATAGGTTTATATTTACATAATTTTTGGTTTGACTCACGAGAGACCCTTTAGTTTAACCATCATTAGTTCATCCCTTTAGCAGGGCCGGATTTTCCTACTTGCCGCCCATAGGCCGTATGTATTTTGCCGCCCCCTTCTCATTCGTTTTGAAACGCATCAATAAAAACCATCAAGTGAACGTGCCAGCGGGGGAGGGGTGCATAAGACGCGTTGTTGAACACATTTTTTGGGAAAGCCCTGTCAACACTGCTAGCAAAAGGTCACGGAACTTTGCGCGAAAGTTAAGTTTCGTAAACCTATCTCTAATGGACAAGGCCTTCCATTCATTAGAAATGAACGAAAATATTATGAAAGAACAAACACAAAATTTGGCTTAATGATTTTAACTTCCGCCGCCGCGCCGACCGTACCGTGTTTAGCGCAATGCGTGAAGTATTCACGCAGTCTTGTAGGCGCTATGCGTTTCACGCTGACCGCACTGTGTTTGGCGCAATGCGTAAAGTATTCATGCATTCTTGTAGGCGCTATCCGTTTCACGCTGACCACAATAACCGCACTGTGTTTGATGCAATGCGAGAAGTATTCGTGCAGTCTTGTAGGCGCTAATATGTGTTACATGCCGATCGCCGCGCCGAAGACTTCTCCTTTTCATCTCAAGTCCTCGTTATCATTTCTCTCTAAGTCGCGCCGCGCGCCGTTCCAGGCCAAATTGTGTGTTTGGTTTCTCTCTTAACTCGACTAATTAAAGGTGCTGTCTCTTGAATCGTTGAAAGACGACAAAATTATACCTTACTATACTCTCAGGAAATGAGAGATTTTGTAGCCTTTTCTCGTTTGTAATTTTTTTTTTCTAAATCCGATTTTTTTTAATTCTTGCTTTTAAAAAAATTTAATTTAAATTACAAATTTAAATTTACAAAATTTGCCGCCCCCTAGATTTGCCGCCATGGGCCGCGGCCCATGTGGCCACCCCCTTAATCCGGCCCTGCCCTTTAGTCCATAAGAGCCACCCAAATTATCCAATAGGATCGCTCCATCCTCATTATGTCCTCTTGGGCTATCGCTTTGTCTATGAATGTCAACAATCAGCCCGTAGACCTGTTCGATTCTTAACACTGAGGATTTTCTTCGCGTGATTCTCTCGTTGATGCGTCTGCTTCTTGATCATCAAAAGCTGGGATCGACTCAGAAGCTAAGCCCACTTCTCTTCCTTCGACGACGAGACTTGATGGGCGATGTTGTCCCATACCGGCCTCAACCCGGATCAATTACGGACTTCTGAATCTTCTCTGCGCGCCCCTTGTCGCCGGTTTTAGGAACTGCTCCTTGGCGATGAGTATCGGGCCTGGAATCGCAAGCATCGACTCAATTAACATTTAAAACGCGGGAAAAAGGCCGCGCCGAGAAAAAAGGCAGTGACAGAGAGCCATCAGGATAGTTTGCGACCCGTCCCGATCGTAAACTCCGAGTGTTAATCGCGCGCGGTTCGCGTTGACGTTCCGATCGCGCGCTCGGGCGCTGTTGCCGGATTTTGCTATCGCTGCCGCGTTTAGCAAGAACGTCGTATGAGCCTGCATGCGTTGCCAAGTTTCCTTTCATTTAATACGAATTTACTGGGACAGTTATGAATATTTTTCCTCCAATTTTTCAGACAATATTTTTCGCAGTTTAATACAAAGTATCTGAAAATTTCAAGGAAAAATATACATTACTTCTTTCCAAAATAAACATTTTATCGGAGGAAACTTGACAATTTCCGATTGTTCATACGGCGTTTTTCCATAGCACGGCAGTTCAGAGCGGTTTTAGACCCGCGGGACAGTGGCGTGGCGTGAATTGCGATGTGTCGATTGTTATGTCATTTAAACCTATGGTAAAGAATCGATTATTTAGGTGTTCGCTGCGAACACCCTGTTTATCGATCCTTTTACATAGGTTTAAATGGCAGATCAATCGATAAATCGCAAATCACGCCACGCCACTGCCGCGGGATCTTTCCAGGGAAATTTAGCAGCAGTGCGTTGCAGTCAGCACCTTTTCGTCGAGGTGTTTCTCGTGGACTTAATTGTGAGAATATCCGAGTGAATTCAGTAGTTGGGTGAGTTTTCTGGACAGTGCCCCTCTGTTGGAATCTCGATGCGGTCATGGGGACATCCTCATTTTACGGATAGAGTTCTGACACCTACAGGGCTCCCGCGCATTAGGCTTTATCTTATTTTTTGCGTCTCTCATAAGTTTTTTTTTACGCGCGTCTGCCAGATTTTTACGTCGCTTGGTTTCAAGTATACCTGTTTTTTATTGTGGATTTTTATTTCTTTGCGAATATTCTAGGGTGGTCAAATATATACCTTCAAGTCTCCCTTGAAATAGGAATGTTAAATAGAAATATATAGGTCTGAGGCATTGAACTTGATAACTCAAATGTCTTCCTGGAAACCTCGAATTTTTTTACCGCTTCCATTTACAAAGAAAATTACCCACACGAAAAAAAACAACTTAGCTCTGCCCTAACACTTTGGATCAAATTGAGCCAGCAAAGGCAGCAGGGCTGAGCCCTAAAGTCTATAAGGCTGGACTCTAAAGCTATATAGGGCTGGACCCGAAAGTTGCAGGGCTTAGTACCACTGCCTTTATTTGGCTCCATTCGATCTAAAGTGTCAGGGTTCAGCGCTAAGTTGTTTTTTCCGTGTACGAGATCTACAACTTGAGTTAAATACTAGCTAATAGCCTTTTATATCGCCTATAAGAAGCGCAGGAGTTGTTTGTTGAAATTTTCAAGAACAGCCAGCGAGAAATGTTTTAGCGCCGTACTATAGATCATCCGCAATGATGAGTTGTTCTTTCATAAGTTGCGACCTTAATTTATAAAATTGTTTAACAAACATGTTTCAAAGGATTTGGTTTTGTTTTAAAAATATTAGTGTAATGACAGTTTAAAAACTCTCAGCTGGCTAATTGCACAATTTTCGTAATATACAGGGTGATCCAAAAGTCCCTTCCACCCCCTCTAACTTTTTACCTAATTGAGGTAAAGATTTGAAACTTGGGGGATATTCCTAGGTCAAAGGGAGCTACTTTTTGGCCCCCCTAAAATTTTCAGGGGGGCTCCCCTTGGGGGGGCAACGGCCCCCAACTTTTAATTTTCAAATGGGAAGACCCCCTTTGTGATAGCTCGTTCGAAAGAGCATAAAAAAAGAAAACTTTTCGCGCAAACCCGAAGTCAATAACTCAAACCGTTTCAAAATGGCGGCCGGTTAAAGTTCAAAATGGCCGAAAATTCACACCGGTTATTTGTCGATGGATTTGCGCGAAAATCGGTATGTACGGGTATTTTGACACGAGAAAAACGAATTTGACGTTAGATTTTCAAAAAAACCGAAATTTCCAAAATGGCCGCCGGTTAAAGTTCAAAATGACAAAAAATTGATTTTTTTAGAAATCTAAGTTCAAATTTGTTTATCTTATGCCAAAATACTCTTAAATTCCAAGTTTAAGGCAAATCCATCAGCAAAAAACCGAGGTGACAATTTTCGGCCATTTTAAACTTTAACCGGCGGCCATTTTGGAAATTTCGGTTTTTTTGAAAATCTAACGTCAAATTCGTTTTTCTCGTGTCAAAATACCCCTACATACCGATTTTCGCGCAAATCCATCGACAAATAACCGGTGTGAATTTTCGGCCATTTTGAACTTTAACCGGCCGCCATTTTGAAACGGTTTGAGTTATTGACTTCGGGTTTGCGCGAAAAGTTTTCTTTTTTTATGCTCTTTCGAACGAGCTATCACAAAGGGGGTCTTCCTATTTGAAAATTATAAGTTGGGGGCCGTTGCCCCCCCAAGGGGGGCCCCCCTGAAAATTTTAAGGGGGGCCAAAAAGTAGCTCCCTTTGACCTAGGAATATCCCCCAAGTTTCAAATCTTTACCTCAATTAGGTAAAAAGTTAGAGGGGGTGGAAGGGACTTTTGGATCACCCTGTATGTCGTAGCTGCTGTCGGTATTCGTTGACAATTTGCACGTGGCATTCGTGTTAACTCATCAAATTGCAATAAGTTGCATTGACGCAGCACACGTTTCATTGGTAAAAAAATTTAAGTGCACGATCTAGTTTTGGAGCGCCTTCAAATGTGGTGATACTCTCAGCTTTGTCAGGGAGATAGTTTAGTTGCCTATTCAAACCAAACCTAAGTCACTGATTTTACTGAATGCACTTGCTGAAAGGCTAACTTGTAACGTGCATCCAAGAAGAGGAAAACATATCTTTGAGTATCAAGCAAGAGAATCACTGCTGTCTATTTTGTTTCTTTACCTCTAAATTTTTAATTTTTTAATTATACATTAATAGATTGCTGATTGTCTACAACGCATCTATATAATATGAAACACTCAGAATTACAATGTAAGAGAGAATATTTTATAAAATTTGGAGGCATTAGACAAATTACCCAATTCAATCATTGGTCCTCAACAGATATGTTCTGCAACAACCCTCCTCATTAGAGCAGCTATCTGTTTTTGAAACAGTAACCTTGTCACGGCAAAAAGACGCCCCCAGAAATGAAACATAGAACACAATGACAACTTCACCCACTCATTTAAAAATCAGAGGGATAATTTAAGCAGGTATAGATAAATCGAAGATACGCAAGACTGATGAACAAATAAAAGTGTCCAGGCGCTGTGCGCATCTCTTGGGATGGGAGATGCTCAGTAAGAGATCAGCTATGATGTGACGTAAAGATTTGTGCGAGCGATGATCCTCAGCTTGCAGATCTGTCGACTCCCTTGCCACATTCACCAAGAACCAGGTTTTACGCACATATGCACATTCACCGAGCTGATCATTGCAAACTTCAGCCAGAGCAAAAGTAGGAGTCGGGAAATGCCGTTCTCATACTCTGTGCGCCACAGAGAAAATTAACTTCGGCAATACGAACCGAATGGTTCCGAGTTCGTTCCGCGCGTTAAAGTCTCCAAGCGTATGTCGGGTAAGGCACGGAAACTCGACCATGATGGTTTAAAGATCACGATCATAGCAACTCATCTGAGTCATATCATTAGACTTTTACTCGTATCAGTAGAAAGACTGATTTGATATCAGTCAAAATTTAACTGAACGTGTCCAAATCTAAAGAAAGAACTTTTGTGCATGTGTCCTTCGGGCCCTGAGACCCATAAAAACTACACACACATGATTGGGTCCAAATTATAATGGAAATAGTTTCTTTCGATTTGAAAGTGAGTAATTGATATCAGGAGAGATTCCACTGCTCACGGCAAAATGTTTTATCCGTACCTGTACACCCCAGTCACTTTCAGCAGAGATGTAGGTAGGTTTATTTCAGGCTGGTATTCAGTTAAATGAGCAGAAAATAAGCTCGCAAGGTATGTCTCCGAGAACATAATGAGACATCGGTCCGATTATTAGGAGTTCATCATGATCCGCAGTATCCATTTTTAAATTAAGAGACATCCCTATGCTTTTTAATCAGCATATATACATCGCGGAGAGAGTATCTTATTACATTTATGCGATACGGCTCCTTGCTAGTTAAGTAAATGAAAAATTAAGGGCGCCTCTCATTTCAACGGTAAACATCATCGACGCCTATCTCGATTAAGACCCTTTATACAGGGAGAGTACTGACTTGTCGAAATAGGAGTCATAACCAATCTTCAGATTCCGATATCAAAACCAGGTGGCCAATAATGATCACAAATGATCATTCTTCCCGCCAAAATGGGCTTTATGCAAAAATTAAAGCAAGTACTTGGTTAAAAAACTATATGTCGTAACAATTTTATGAATAAATCACTCCAGACAATTTGAATACATCACCGAAAAAAAATTGCTGTAGTAACAGCCTAGGATGTTACTTTAACAGCCAGAGTGTTAATGACAACATTCAAAAGTTGTCGCACATGTATTTCACAGCCGGGATGATACTATAGCAACATTTTTTTCCGGTATAGGTTGCCTGCCCTAAGAGCTCCATGGCCCAATCCTCAAAATTGCCGACCTGTCCGTAGGTGCTCTGATTGGCTCATTTTGATGGTGGAAGCAATGCTCAAAATTTGAGGAAATTCCACTCCGACGTGGCATCGGAATCCGGTTTCGCCGGAGTTTGACGTGGGCCGCTCGACGCGACGCGTTGGGTTGAGGCAGGTCAGGGGGCCCAGCACGGGCCCGAGGCGCACCCGTCGCCGGAGCATTTCAAAACCGGTGCCCCCCGCCCTCGCCCCCGCGCGACCCCCGCGGAGTGCGGAGAGGGGGGCGCGGGGCCACCGTTCGGAATAACTGTCAATTCCCATGCGTAATTTGGACGGCCGCGACCAACTCACTCTCGCGCCTCAATCAGGGCCCGCGCATCGCGTCGCGTCGCCTCCCAAGTGCAACCGCCCGATGCCCGGCCCACGAGTGCAATGCACCTGCAATGCGACCGCGTCGAGCCCTTTTAAGGCTCTCCTCGCCGCGATCATCTTGCCACCGTCTACACGTTCGAGTGAAAAAATGGATTTTCATTCTCAGATCTTATCTCATCGACTTGGATCTACAAGTAGGTCCAAGGGGGAGCACTGGAAAAAAAAAAAAAAAAAAAAAAAAAAAAACCACATTGGATCTAGAGTCCAGACTCTTGAAAACATTGACAAGAAAAAATACTCTTGGCTCAATCAGATTCTAAAAATCTCTGATCTTTCTTCATTCAGATTTCTTAAATCAAAAGGAAATCCGCTCAAATTAAGAGGCCTTGGTTCTTGATTTAAGCAAAAATCCGATTGAATCAAGTGTATTTTTTCTTGTCGGTGTTTTTAAAAGTCTGGACTCAAGATCCAATGTGTTTTTTTCCGGTAAGGGGGCGTAGGGGGGCCCTCATTTGTTTTTCCGAAAGAAATAAGAAAAAATAGGAGGAAGAAAGAAAGAGAAGGAAAGACTCTTACATTCGGTAACTCTTCCTGAAGAAATGTACTCAAACTGCATACTAGATGCTTGAAAAATTCAAAAATTTTCTAGGTCAGCTCTTTGGACCCCCCTCTCTGCCCTCTCTGTCCTCTCTGATTGAGGTGTCTGGATCCGCCTACATTTGGATCTTTGACATCGATGCTACCTACATTAGATCAGTGGGCACCTTTTTCTTAAAACTGAACTTCTTAAAGTACGGACTTGTATGTTTAACACCCACCAACACTGATAAAAATATTTGTGTTACTTTTGATTGACATTGGAGGTGAAACACAAACCAACCCAAGTTTCGTGTCGACATTGGTAGAATTTGCGGTAAATTCAGTGCAGAAAGCAGTAAAGGGACGACTACGAGACCCTAACTCAACCGCGCGCAGGCTTGGGCTATTTTGTGTTTTACCTTCCATATTAACCAAATTGTGATGAGTTTTCTCATTGTATAGTAGGTAGGTCTTCAGTTGAATATCGGAGTTCCAAAAGTAAAAGCTTTCACCATTTCCAAAGGAATCAAAAAGGGGTTTTCTTTGTCTCGGAAAATAGGTTTTGAAGTGTAATGAAGATTTTGCATGTGTGAGGAATTTGTGATTTGACCATTGATTCTTATGTAAAAGTTCGCGAGAAACACGATGGTGCCACTGGTTTTCTCTGAAATCAACTCCCAAGCTCAAAAAAAAGCTCTCAAGTTGAGGCCAAAATGGAGGGGATATCCCACGCTATCCTGAGAGTCCACCTCTACATCAAAACTAACTCTCCATACAAAGATAGGGAGCAAATATATTGACAGGGCTGCCACTTTATTTGGGGACTCCAAAACTGAAAACACGGCAACCCTGCTAATGTACTTGCTCCCTATCTTTGCATGGAGAGTCACTTTTGATGTAGAGGTGGACTCTCAGGATAGTGTGGGATATCCCCTCCATTTTGGCCTCAACTTGAGAGCTTTTTTTGAGCTTGGGAGTTGATTTCAGAGAAAACCAGTGGCACCATCGTGTTTCTCGCGAACTTTTACATATAAGAATCAACAGTCGAATCGTAAATTCCTCACACATGCAACATCTCCATTCACTTAGAAATACACTCAACAGTGGATCGGGACCTCAATTTTAGTTCCTAGTGCCCTTTGTGATGACTCTGACCGCGCCACACAGTCAACCTATGAATCACGACAGGTAACTTCTAGCCTGGATGTGATTGTGTTGTTTAGTGCGGATCGGCCATTTTGCCATCGAGCTTGAATGCGGGCGTTGCGCTTCCATGGTCTCGGCGTCCGCGTCCGTGTCCGGCAGGCGTCCATCGTCCGTCAAGCGTGACCAGGGCTCATTACACGCGAGATGTGATTGGAGCCGCGGCCTGCGCAGGCGCACTCGCACTCGCCATAATGACAGCGCAATTGAAGCCGCCAGCGCCGGAGACGAGACGCCAGACACGTCTGATTTGTCTACCCTCGTGCTCGCGCACCATGGACGCTCCAACGGCGGCCCCTCCTCCTTAAGTGCCACATAATTGAGTGCATCCATCCGGTGATTCCCATTGGTTCTCACTCGGGACCTCCGATATGGATTTTTTGCACGTCATATTCCTTTGATTTCAGAGAATTTGAGAGTGAGATCATAGGCAGATCCAGGCGCTTCAAACGGGGGCGGGGGCGAAAGGAGATCCGGGGGACTTCCCCCAAAATTTTGTCGAAATTTCGAAGCCTCTAACTGGCAGTTTGAGTCAAATCGCCATAAAAAATTACCAAATTCAAGCGTCCCTCTTTCTTCTTTTCTGCGTCCCTGTCTCCTTTCGCATCCCTATTTTCAATTTCTTCTTATTTTCCAAGTAGAGGGGGCGTACGCCCCTCTCCCTTGGAAAACAGGAGAAGTAAAAAGGAGGAAGAAAAATAGGAATGAGGAAGGAAGAAGGGAAGGAGAAAAGAAGAAAGAAGGACGCTTGATTTTAATAATTTTTTATGGCGATTTGACTCAAACTGCCAGTTAGAGGCTTCGAACTTTCGAAAAATTTCTGGGGGAAGTCCCCCGGATCCCCTTCCGCCCCCCGTCCAAATTGTCTGGATCTGCCTATGAATAAGATCGGGTTATGTTCACAAGAAAATTGATTTCTTGGTTGTATCTTGTTGAGCAAAGGGGGTTTACTAAGCGTTGCGTTACTAAATAAAGTGAGAAAAATAAACCGTTGAAAACCGTTAGAATCGCCGTTAAAAAATAACCGCCTTGAAAAGAAATTCAATTTTTCATTTTCATCATGACGCGCGGTTGAAAGACTCGAACGGTTCTTTCTTGAACTCATAAAATAATTTTTATTGCACTTCAACTGGTTAGTGACGCTAAAAACATTTGAAAAAGCCCAAACCGTACGGCTCGCATCTTAATTTTAACTGTCCAACGCAATGAGGTCAGTATTCTCTCACTAGAAACTACCCGTGTTTTTGCCAATTTTCAGGTGCAATTCTCAGCACGTTTTTGCATTGCTGACGGCCCCAAAAGAGAGTTGCTTCTGTAGAAGTTGAAATCATGACAGTCGGAAAGTACAGTTTCTTTATAA
The DNA here is from genome assembly GCF_001854935.1 of Bemisia tabaci. Taxonomy (NCBI): domain Eukaryota; kingdom Metazoa; phylum Arthropoda; class Insecta; order Hemiptera; family Aleyrodidae; genus Bemisia; species Bemisia tabaci. Next base: position 1,048,339 of record NW_017564582.1, on the reverse strand, counting down.
CGATCCGCTGGTGCATGCCCGATGATGAATTGAAGAAGAAGAAGAAGTTGCAAAAACGAGACAATCGGCCATGAATTATTTTTGAGTGCGTGCTGACGTTTTTATTACTGGGTCAGCATGTATGTCCACTGATGGAACACGTTAGTTTCCATGTGTATGCACACTAAAATTGTTTTTTCTTTCTTTTTTTTTAAAAAAAAAAGAATTTGAGGAAAATCCCTCGCATTATGAAATAAATTTTCACCCTCCTGGATTTCAAAAGGAAAACTAGAGTCCCCACTTTTTCTAAAATTGAAATAAGGATTCTGAGTTTCTCCAAACCCATTTCAAACTAAACTCAATTATGTGCAATCTGTGGTGAAAATTAAACCGTGTTAGACGCGTTTTTTACCTTTACAGTAGTTCTGGGCCATAGACTTGATTTTGCTACGTAAAATGTCTCACCCTCCCCTAGATATTCCATCAGAGACCGAAAATTTGATGTTGTAGCTGCGTTAGAAACAAGGTTGATACCTAGATATCCTAGAATTGTCATATTTTAAATCTTTTTTTGTTCGGGCGGGTAAACTTCCCTTCAAAAATTGCTTGGAGAAAGTTACAAGAAGAAAAACCTTCGAAATTTTGATCATTTATTCTTCTTTTTTTAATTTTGCTAAGATATTGTGTAAGATAAAAAGTTTCGCTCTCAAAATCGCATAAAAACACTAAATGACTGGTTTAGGTCACGGTTATCCATCTTTCGGTGCATCAAAATACGACAGGAAATCTGCCACATCGCAAAGTAAGTTGAATGATTTTGCAGTTTTACCGGAGATATGTCCGGATGTCGGCGATATAGCTGCCTCGTTTTAATAGAACATCGTCATCCCAAAGCGCAGCGCGAGGTCGGAGTCAAGACTAGATATCTCATTTAGCCTTCAATTTTCATGATACTTCAAGCACATCCATAAAGCACGAATAGTGGTATCCAGGCGCCTTGTCAGTTAGAGAACCCTCTTCTGTTGTCAACTCTCGATTTTGCACATCTCAATGTTACTTTTTACGCAAGTGTCTCGGTCCGATAGTATTGTGAAATTGAGAAAAACTGTAAGATAAAGTTTGCCGAGATGTCGAAGGGAGTTGTTTTGATTTAATAAACAGAGGTCATCCCTAAACGTGGCGCGAAGTTAAAGTCGCGACCAGCTGTCTCATTTCGCCTTCAATTTTGATGATACTTCAAGCACATCCATGAAGGAAGAATAATGGTATCCAGGCGCCGTGTGAGTTGGAGAACCTTGTTATCATGCCTTATCAACGGTATTTTAACACGTGAGTTTACTCTGGTTCAGGCCTTGTTTAGTAACCCACTCTGTACCGAAAAACTATCACAAACTCTGTTTACCAATCAGCCCAATCCGTTGTGAAGTTTTAAATACTTGTCAGGAAGGAAAGTAGTTTGAATTTAAATCCTCGCTGATCCTTGATTGACACGCGAGTGATCTAAAGGTATTAGATCTGGATGTATGTAGTGACTCAGGTGCCGACCATAACCTGCGCTTTGTTTCTGTTTGATTGATGACCACGGTGGACAGTTCAATTTTTCACTCGTGAGTTCGCGGCTTCCCGTTGTGTGGCTGGCCCATCGTGTTCTTCTCGTCAACTCCATGGGACCTCTTCAACGGCAAGATCGCGACAGTAAAATGCAGAGGTCAAGCAAATGCACGTATTGTGTGACAGTGGAAGTTGTCCATATGTATACGTGAATGCATCTGCCTATTATCAGAATCAGTTATTATTTTGGAGTATTGAACGTACATTATAGAATATATGTAGAGCACAATAGAATAGAATACAGACACAAACACTTCTCCTTTTTATTTGGCTGGTTTGCATATTAGTACTTTTCGATTTGATTCGAGTTCCTAGACACTATGTAAAATCTAATGGCTGAATCAGGAGATCATTTTAGCCCGTAGTCTATTTTGCTCCCTAAAAACCTCGTGACATTCTTGCGAAGCAAAATTTACTATTTTTGCAGAGTGAACTTCGCTCTCACAGAGCGAATTCTACTTATTTTGAGGATTTTACTAATTGCCGTACTTACGAATCAGATTGCATTTGTAAACATGCCACTAGGGTGACTGTTATTTAGGGTTATGACAAATTATGATAGGCGCTTTAATGCACTGTAAAAGCGTCCAATGCTTACATACGTTATTCCGTAATATAATTCAACGAAAAATAAATATTGTTGTAAAAAAGTCGACATTTTTTGAGTGTCATACGACGTTTGTTCCTCAGCAAAGAAGCATAGCTCTGAGTTGCTCAAATGATAACAAACAAATTAAATCCCCAAGATCTTGTGTCTTAAGCGCCACAACACTGCGGTTTGCAGACGCGCCGGGGGCGAGTTGAGACGTCAGACGAATAATACTTGCCTCTTCATCACCTCTAAGTCAAACAAATTACAGAGGATTTTACCAATCGGGAGAATTAACCTCCCCGGAGCCGGAGAGATTTACGCGCCAGATTGCAACCGAAATTTTCAGTTCTTACGTAAAATTTGACGTCATGATCAGGGTTTTTTTTTTCTATTTGGCATCCATGAGAGAGAGCGCTTGATCCGCATTCCGCAATCTATGACTCTTTATTTCCGTGTCTGGATTGCGGTCCCTGTGATATATTTGAGTAAATGACACACGCTCGACGTTCAGTAGTTATTGCTTGTCAGTTTTGGATCTTTAAGGGAAGAGAAGGAATTCCTTCGTTGTTTGAAAGTTTGAACAAAAATTGAGCAGTTTAAAGAAACTGCAAATCAGCTTTTTGACTTCAAGAATAGAACAACGCCGGTAAGAGAAAGTCAGTATTAGAAAATATCTAGTTCTTCTGCAAGCAAAAAGATTGAAGTATGGATATAATTTTATAAATTCAGAAGATTGAAGTATGGATATAATTTTATAAATTCAGACAATAATATGCAGTTTGATTCGATTTCGTCATGAATAAACGATGTGTTGGGTGCTGAAAGGGCATTTCTTGGTTACGGTGCTTCAGAATCTCCATTGCTAATCTATATTTTAGAGAGGAAACTAATGGGTAAATTTCCTGAATTTTTTTTGTTTTCAGCATCATAAAATCATAAAAGAAAATTCAGTAATAAAAGTTTTTACGAATTCCAGACATTTGCTTTAATTATAATGGATGAAACGCTAGCAAACATTCTCAGACACCGCAACCAAGAAATATTTGCCCTTCCTGCACCCTGCTGTTCAATTACCTTCGGGCTAACGAGGGGGACGTGCGCCCCCTATCCCCCCCTCTATACCCCTTGAATCCGCCTTTGTCTAAAAATCTCATAAAAAGTATTTTGTATTCATTGTAAAGTAAAAAGCCGGGAATTCTGTGTTAATTGCTCTCAAATCCCACATGTAATTTTTTTTTTAAAGACTTGATTCGCATTCAAATTGGAGCGGAATCTGACAACAGCGCAGTGCATCGGACGTGGTTGAACTTCGCGTGACGAAGCGCGGTGAGGCTCAATTTGACAACATTCCCGGTGCCGATGCGCCCCGTGGACCAAGATCGCACGGCCTTGCAGCTCAATGATCAACCTATTGATCACCCCATTGATTCATTCACCTCCGTCCCGGGTACTTCTCATGCTCCTCATATTCCTCTATTGATTTTTAATTATGTTTATCCCCTCTCTCACCTCCGCCCCTCTCCTCGTCCCCCCAGACTCCGATTATGTTCTGGTCGGCTACCGCGGCCCCGTTGCGAGGGTCCCCCGCCGTTAGCTTCTGCATGTTTTCCCGCTAATTATGCGTCCTCTTCGGCGGGGGCGTTGCCCGATTTTGCGCAGTTTCCTCTGACGTCATGGTGTCGTATTGATGGCTGCAGTTAATAATGCGAATTTTAAATTGGGAGACTGAAAATCTTCGCTCATGTCTATTTTTTTATTTTTAGACAAAAAACTCAACCGACATACCGAAAAAAATAAAACTCCGGTCGTGGAAGCCATACTTACGGGCTGTATAGACATACCGTCCACGTTCCGGGCTTTGATAACGGAAGTTCTGGGCGTAGCATTCGGAGCAATCGAAGCGACGGCTCCAGCACCCGGAACTTTCGGCCTCTAAACCCGGAAGGAACGGTATGTCTATCGAGCCCGTAACTTTTTCTTCAGCGCAGTTTTTCTTTGTGATATTCTTGATGGGACAAGCAATTTCCAGAGACATACTTAGGCTAGCTTCCTTTTCTTGTCCTTCTTTTTTTTTTGCATTTTATTTTGCCTCTATTCCTTTAGCCATTAGTTTAAGTATCCACAGTAATCAGACATATCGTCGTTTTCCGTACGCAGGAACATAACTCCACAACGAGGTTGCAAAATTGACTCAAACAATTAAAGTTTCACGGAAAAAACGAGCTTAGGGTTGGGACCTACATGTTAGTGCTGGGCACTAACGAGGGTTAGATCAAATGGAGCCAGCAAGTCAGAGTAGTGCTGGGCACTAAACAGCTCGAGGCTGGGTCACTAAGGAAGAAGTAGTGTCAAGCCCTAAAGTGACTTTGGAGCGAGCGTAAAATATGAAACGCCTCCGCCTGGGATCGAACTCGGGTTGCGCCGGTGGAAGACCAGCGCGTTACCACCAGGCTATCGTGACTCCGATATATCATGGGTGAATTTACACCTGTTAAGCGCAACTACGTCTCGCGGCATCTGATTAGCACTACTCATGTTCAGTGCCCACCTGTACTGCCTTCCGGTGTTGAGCTGTACAGAGCTTAGACGCCGGCCCTCAACTACTCCCCACTAAACGGCCAGTAGTGCTCAACACTAGTCTTGTTTTTTCCGTGTTTTCCGAGGATAAACCTGCATAATTTTCTTCGAAAATTTGTGTGATTTTTGTACTAGATCAGAAGAAAAATTAGTGAACTTTTCATTTACAAATTCTCAAAAATCTCCCTGTTAAACTGCAATCTGCGCGGAAAAATCTAGCAATATTGAAATGTAGGTAAGTTTTTTGTGAGAGAAACTGCGATATGTGAATGATATTTGGGAGTTGGCACATCCACGCTCCAGTCTTTTCTAATTTTCAGGTATTAAAGCCCAGTGGAATCTGTTTCTGCAGAAATTTTAGAACGTTCACTGAAAAAAGGATTCCGGCCGTGGAAACCGTACTTACGGGCTGTATAGACATACCGTCCGCGTTCCGAGCTCAGATACCGTAAGTTACGGGTGTAGCACTCGGAGCAATCGAAGCTACGGCTCCAGCGCCCGGAACTTTCGGCTTGTGAGCCCTAAACGGACGGTATGTCTATATAGCCCGTAACTTTTTTTTCAGTGTTGCAATGAAGGTACGATAGAGATCGTCCCGGAGGTGGATTTTGACGTGGCAACGGCGGTTTTGAAGAGTCGCGGAGTGGGTTTCGCATGCGGCGATAAAGAAGGCGCCCAGCGAGCTTTGATTAACTGCACTCTAAACGTACGCACGCTTGTTCAGCTTCTCGCCGAGACGGACGCCGGGGCCCGCGATCGTCCAAGTGCGAGCAAGAAATTGCTCCACGCAGAGTTATGGGCTTATGAAAAATCCATCGCCGAGCGCGAAAAAAATTCCGCCACGAATTACATCGCCGCCTCATCGCGGTGGGTTTTTTCTTAATTTCTCCGTGTGCTTTCGCCAGAAAAACGGGTTTATTCATTATTTCTGCGGGGAGGTCGAGATCCTCAACCTGCAGAGTAGTGACGGGAGAAAAGGAAAAAAGGACTTGTGCAAAACCACTTAGCGCTGAACCTTAACGCTTAAGGTAAAATAACGCAAACTACAGGCAACAGGGCGGCTGAGCCCTACTGCCCAAAGAGCTAGACCCTAAAGCTGCACACAGAGAAAAAAACCTCGTGCGTGGGACCCGAAGTTTAGGTCATATAGATCTCTGAAGTTTTTGGATTGAGCATCTGAACACTTAGGTATAGCTGTCGAGGTTCGGATCACACATCTGAAACTCCAGTTCTTATACAGGGTGATCCAAAAGTCCCTTCCACCCCCTCTAACTTTTTACCTAATTGAGGTAAAGATTTGAAACTTGGGGGATATTCCTAGGTCAAAGGGAGCTACTTTTTGGCCCCCCTAAAATTTTCAAGGGGGCCCCCTTGGGGGGGGCAACGGCCCCCAACTTTTAATTTTCAAATGGGAAGACCCCCTTTGTGATAGCTCGTTCGAAAGAGCATAAAAAAAGAAAACTCTTCGCGCAAACCCGAAGTCAATATCTCAAACCATTTCAAAATGGCGGCCGGTTAAAGTTCAAAATGGCCGAAAATTCACACCGGTTATTTGTCGATGGATTTGCGCGAAAATCGGTATGTAGGGGTATTTTGACACGAGAAAAACGAATTTGACGTTAGATTTTCAAAAAAACCAAAATTTCCAAAATGGCCGCCGGTTACAGTTCAAAATGACAAAAAATTGATTTTTTTAGAAATCTAAGTTCAAATTTGTTTATCTTATGCCAAAATACTCTCAAATTCCAAGTTTTAGGCAAATCCATCAGCAAAAAACCGAGGTGACAATTTTCGGCCATTTTAAACTTTAACCGGCGGCCATTTTGGAAATTTTGGTTTTTTTTGAAAATCTAACGTCAAATTCGTTTTTCTCGTGTCAAAATACCCCTACATACCGATTTTCGCGCAAATCCATCGACAAATAACAGGTGTGAATTTTCGGCCATTTTGAACTTTAACCGGCCGCCATTTTGAAACGGTTTGAGATATTGACTTCGGGTTTGCGCGAAAAGTTTTCTTTTTTTATGTTCTTTCGAACGAGCTATCACAAAGGGGGTCTTCCCATTTGAAAATTAAAAGTTGGGGGCCGTTGCCCCCCAAGGGGGGCCCCCCTGAAAATTTTAGGGGGGCCAAAAAGTAGCTCCCTTTAACCTAGGAATATCCCCCAAGTTTCAAATCTTTACCTCAATTAGGTAAAAAGTTAGAGGGGGTGGAAGGGACTTTTGGATCACCCTGTATCTGAAGTACTTCAGATGTGAGAACCGAAGTTTTTCGGATGTGAGAACCGAAGTTTTTCGGATGTGAGAACCGAAGTTTCAGATGTGTGATTCAACCTCAGCAGCTGGACCTAAAGTGTTCAGACGCTCAATCCGAAAACTTCAGATCCATATATGACCTAAACTTCGGGTCCCATGCACGAAGTTTTTTTCTCCGTGCAGGACTCATGCAGCACTACTGCCAGTAACCTAAGATGTTAGGGCTCAGCGCTAAGTTGTTTTTTTCGTGGAGGAAAATTAGGAGAGAGAGGAAAAAGTTCCAAGGGTATCAAAGTAAGAAATGCGAATAATTTTTATGTTCAACTTTGGTGAGAAAAAAAATAATTACCCCACGATGTATCGAATGTATCGCCATATCAAATGGACCGCGTTTAACAGACAGGAACCGAGCCACATCAGCTTTTGCCAAATTTAAACGGGCAATTTAATTTTTACGTGGGGACGTTTTTGCGGATTCCTTTGAAAATTTTAAAGAATTGCCTTCGTATACTATGGAGAAAATTCGCTTTTCGCACGAAAATTCGCACAACCGTTTTCACGTAAAACATTAAATTGACAAATTCAATTTGGCAATAGCTGATGTGGCTTGGTTCCTTTCTGTTTAAAGCGTTCCAAATATCAGTATTTGATGACACCATCATTTTCGATGTCATGCCAGTTTTTTTGAAAAATGACTTCGACAGACGTACGTCCGTAGTTCGGACGTCAATAGTGAGGTCAAGAAAAGCAGTGCAGTCAGGAGCATATTAGAAATTTTCTATGCCGCTGATGAATACAGATACTTTTAATTCATTCTAAGGGGTCTATTAGCCAGATTTAAACCCGTTCTGTCTCTAGATGACCAACGTACGAACATTTTATCAGCCGTAAGTAAGCAGATAGGTTCTATCCACAGAGATAGTTTTAAAGAACAGCGTATTCTGCATTACACAGCCATAAAAAATACATATTCCTGCGAATTATATGATGTTGTAAATCTTCTGTCAAGTGACCATCTGTTGTGAGAATCACTTTCGTAAGCTACATAGTCAGAATAGCTAAGTGGCCTAAGAACAAAAGATTCAGGGTCCTCAATCTGGTTACATGAAAAACACGCAGACTCCTAATTGGCCACTCCGTTCTCGATCAGTCAGTAAGATGCTAACTTAAAAAAAAACATCCATACCCAAACTAAATAAATGCGAGAATAATAAAATAGTTATCCTCCATTTAAAATGCACCAGCTCAGCTTGATCATCGGAAACATAAGCTGCCCGCAAAATGAAATAAAAATAATTGAAAATTAAGGAAGCAACAAAGTACTTTACGGCCTTCCTTCTCGAATCATCACCTGGGATCATTATCCGGGCTGATCCCCTCGGAGTGACAGTCCGTCCCCGGTGGAGCCGGCCCTGGCGCGTAGGCTCATAAAGCGAGGGAAATAAAATCGCAATAAAAATGTAAATAAGGGATCGCGCCGAGTCCATGCTTGATCAATAAAATCGTTTCGCCAACCCGGGATGATATGATCGGGCGCGGGTTATCAGCAGCCGCGATCAGCGCGCTCAGGTAGGCCGACGAAAGCGTCAGCGAGTCATGCTCGCGACCCGGGTACATTGTATGCAAGTACAGATGGAATACCGACGAGGTGTCGAGTGTCCGATACTTCTGTGCAGCGGCTTCGAATGAGTTTCCCTCTTTTTCGTTCAAAATTTAAGGAAATTTGTTTTAATGCTAGCTTCCGTGCGATGTGCAATGGAGATGTTGCATGTGTGCGGAATTTGCGATTTGACTGTTGATTCCTATTTAAAAGTTTGCGAGAAACACGATGGTGCCCCTGGTTTTCTCTGAAATCATCTCCCAAGCTCAAAAAAAGCTCTCAAGTTGAGGCCAAAATGAAGGGAATATCTCACGCTATTCTGAGAGTCCACCTCTACATCAAGACAAACTCTCCATGCAAAGATAGGGTGCAAATACATTGACAGGGCTGCCACTTTATTTGGGGAATCTAAAACTAAAAAATGGCAACCCTGCTAATGTATTTACTCCCTATCTTTGTATGGAGAGTTTGTCTTGATGTAGACGTGGACTCTCAGGTTAGCGTGGGATATCCCCTCCATTTTGGCCTCAACCTGAAAGCTTTTTTGAGCTTGGGAGATGATTTCAGAGAAAACCAGTGGCACCATCGTGTTTCTCGCAAACTTATACATAAGAATCAACAGTCAAATTGCAAATTCCTCACACATGCAACATCTCCATTGGCTGTCGGAAATCAACCCTCAGATTCGCCTAATCATGACTGATGACCGAAAAGTTGAGCAATTGGTTCGGCAAATCTAACTTTATTTGTAAGACCTCGCCTGGCAAAGTGCCGTGGAGCACAATTTCCTAGGGCGCCTACAGGAAAGTCTTGCTGATTAATTCTTCGTCGGGTTTCTATTCAAGATGATCGGAATTCCTGCTGGCCCGAAGGGATTTGGCGTTTCGTATTAAGAATGACTTTCGGTCAACAGGAATTCTGGTTGTCTTAAATGGGCTACAATTTCGGGCTCATCTGTTAAAATACGTATCTGCATGCATATGAATGAGGAAACTAATGATACATACGTTGTTTGTAAATTTTACTTCTTAACAATAACGTTAAGTCCTTTGAAAGCCTAGAAGAGCACTCGAAAGCTCAGGAACTGCAGCTATTTTCCTGAGTTGTCAAATGCTGACAGGATAAATTGAATCAATTGAAAGAAATCAATTGAATCAATTTTAACGAAAAGGAACCGAATCGCATTAACGGTCAACCGAAGTAAAAATATTGAAAGTTTTGTCGTTAAGTGAGGCTTGATGTTAGAGATGAAGTTGAACTTCTGTTTTTAAATTCAACGAATTTTTCTCAATCTTGAAAGGACGAGAGAAAATATGAGGCCAGTAGAGCTCAAAACCATTTCAACCCTTTTCATTCCAAAATACGACTTGGTACTTTTTTGTCTAATTAATCGTAGGCCCAACTGACACTATGATGCCTCATGCAAAATATAAGCTAACCGTGTGTTGCATGTACAACACACCTCTCAGTTATCTGGATTGATACTACAACTAGTACCCTCTACGGGATTATTTGATCCCTCCCACTGGGCTCTCAGTAAGTGAAAGCCCTCACCCATTTCCAATTCACGGATTAGAGCGTCGGGGCATGAGGTTGGTCTCCGATTTATAGGTTATTAACCCAGTGCGGAAAGGTCGCAGCCGCGTTGGGGAGAAGAACTGAAGTTATTTTGGAGCGGCAGTAGCCCTACCTGGAGAGTGGAGAAAGATCCCTCTTAAGCGCGGGCAGTTCTTAATTTAGAACTGGAACTTTTTTATGGTGCTAATGCGCAGAAGCCCGATAGCTCCTGGATATACATCCTGGAAGTCTCGCCAACACGAACTCCGCACGGAGCGGATGCTTACTATTATCTTCTGAGAAAGTCCCGCGAATGTTTCACATTCAAATATTTCCGTCTCCACGTGCAAAAATGCCGGTTTTTCGGGCAGCTGACTGATAATTGAAATTGATAGAGAAAGCTATAGACAAAGAAGAGTATCTTCTGAGAAAGTCCCGCGAATGTTACACATTCAAATATTTCCGTTTCTACGTGCAAAAATGCCGGTTCTTCGGGCAGTGGACTAATTATTGAAATTGATAGACAAAGCTATAGACAAAGAAGAGAAAAGGGATATGGAGGGATCCTATTCGTAGTGGAAAGTCCCGCAAATGTTACACACACACACACTTCATTAATATGTTCCGTTTCTATGTACAAACATACTGGTTGTTCGGGCGGCGGACTGATTATTGAAATTTATAGACAAAACAGAGACAAATAAGAGAAAAAGGAAAGGGGGGGAGGAGATCCTATCAGTAAAAATTGTCTCTTGTTATAGACAAAGGGGGAAATTATGGATTAACTACGGGGTCCCTCGTGGGATGCCGTCAGTTAGTCTACTGCTACCTCCTTTACCCATCGCAATCGCTCTTTTCAACCAATATAGGCTCGCTCCATATCCCCTATGTCTTCTACGTCTATCGTGTTGTCTATCTAAGTAAATAATCAGCCTTTAATCTCATCGAGCTAAAAATTTGGTCGATTTTGCGTGGCGGATCAGACGCAGAGAAAGTGGTGAATTTGTCATAATTTCCATTGGAATCCATAATAGTTGACAAAATATTTGTTGATACTCGTACAAATTTTGCAGCGTTGATCAATATTTCCTATTTTTTATATGCTTTTATGGAAACGGCTTTTAAATTTGTCTACTTATGCGTAGTATTAATTGTATTTTCTTCAGCCCTTGCCTGGTAAAGTCGGGCAAATTAATTTATCACTCGAACAAACGAACATTTCTCATCACAAATTCATTTAGTTCAGTCTCAGAAATCGTATTTGAACTTTAAATGCTCACTCAGATTTACAAACCCCAAAGCTCCACATTCCATTGTTTTATCACTAATGGAAGTAATGATTCCTCCCAAGTACAGAATCCAAGTCATATATTGTTGTAGCAATTGTTTACAAACTTTCAACAGGTCTTCAGACAACATTTTTATGTGAGGAGAAAGTTTCGAGTAATAATTGAGAATTTATGGCTCATAAAGTGAAAATTATAAAGATTAGGAATTGACGGATAGGTTTACGAATTTTTTTTTAGCCGTTAAAAGGGTAAGAATTTTATTTGGTACAAATTACTCTTGAAAACTTTCGATCCTCCAGTACACGAGTAATTAAATATACGCGTAAAATTGGAATTCATAAAACGAAGCGAATAAAATATATTCCGCGAACACAAGCGTGTCTAGGACGCTTGCTTACATAATAGCTAATGGCCCTACATTTTAAAGCCTGTAATTACCGTATAGGTCAGTAATTCAGCATTAGCCTCATTAACGATCTGCATGAGTGAAGTCGCTCTTTTTTTAATGTCGCCTCGTCAACGCCGAACTGCGCATGCGTGTCAGGCGAAAAGAAGAAATCCAGGAATGTCGTGTGATAGTCAATAGCCGTGTGCACCCCAGGGTTGCCGTTATCTCTCGATCGCTGTTAATTGCATCCATCGTATTTTGCGTCGGATTGCATCTTCTGACATTACTTTAGAGTATGCAAAATCCACAAACACGTGTTAGTTTGTCGTCCTTTAAACTTCTGGTGGACCTTTAGTATTTCCTAAAACGATTGATATTGATAATTTCTAGCTTTTCGGAAATGTTCCTTCAAATATCACATTGTTATCCGTCCGGTATTTGCAAAGAACGGAGAATTCGAAAGAAATTTTAAAGTACGTTCCAATCGAGTGCAACGAATCAAAAGAGTTAGACCCAGTACTAGTTCACCACCTTGTTACATACAGTTCGGGCCACATTTTTGGTGGTTCTTTTTGTACTTTATTGATAGATCGACTATCGAGTTATACCTAAAAATGCTTTGGTATCACCTTAGGGTAAAATTTGATCAATATCCACCAACAATTTCAATGTTTTTCTAATTTTTACAGACAATGTTATTTTGATGTATTTTTTGGAATTCAACACATTAAACTTCTTTTATGAGAAATACTGATGAGGAAACATGACTATTTTTGGTTTGGTTCTTGACCTGTCGGAGTTGTCCATCATCAGATGTTCCTTCAATTAACAGTTCTAACGTATATTTTCATCATATGGCAACCTCGATCCACCGATTAGATGTCTGCTATCATTTTCTGCTCCATGTACACATACGTGAGCTGCTGAAATCAGATAAGAATAATTACGACACCATGCAGTAAATGAGAGCGTTCCTTCTGACTGTGAGATGCGCTTAGCAAATGCACTTGTTCGAAGACGAATTGTTGAGGGTCTACCGACAAATCCCTTAAAAGAGCCAACTAATAATAAAAATACACTATTAGATGTGTCTCACGCGATGTTTTGCACACCTTTGTTGTCGTGTGACGTGATCGCAATAATTTTCAAATCGGCGATAATTCTAGAAAAATTGGATTTCGAACTTAATTATGCTTTATATAAAGGCAATGGTTCAGTTCTCTGGGACGTTTTATTCATTTGTAAACGAACTCACAGATTTGAAGAAGGTCAATATTTTCAATTCCGAGCTTTTCACCAAATTTTCGGTCGGTTTCCATGCAATCCGATGAAGAAACCCCAATATTTCAGAATACTGCAGTAGAGATAAGTGATGAGCATTATCGTCGTAAACTTCTAAAAGCCACAGAATGGATTTAAATTAACTCAAATCCACATCCAAAGAGTAGAGGGTAACTTTCTATCTCGTGATGTCTTCCGCGCATGTTTTTCCTTAACATTAAAAACTTCAGTTAACTGCGCTTGAAATCAATAAGCTCACATTAAGACCAAAGTTCACCATATGAAAATCAAAGCTTTAAGTATTCTACGCGATTATTTCGTGTAACATTAAATAAAGGCTGAGAGAATATGCTCGTCGCTTTTCAGCCTGAATGAAATACCTGGAGGTTCGTCTGAAAACCCACCAACGAAGTAATGAGAGGTTTTATGTCAAGAATGTCTTCTTCGGCCATTATTTGCATGTTCATGAGTGTTCGAACAGGCGACTGACTGTAAGGTCACAATTCTCCACGCGGAGGAATCTTGTTGAAATGTGCAATGCCCCGTCTCGAAAGTAGAACAAAATGAGAATTTTTCCCCGCAAGTGTCAGGGCGCGCATTCCTGAAAAAAATGCCCAAGAAAGGTGCCTTTTCTTTCTATGACATTTTGAAGTTCTATAGCAGTAGAAAGCATCTTATGCCTTGATTCTTGTATAATAGTTGATCGCTTATAATTCTTCTACTTATTAGTTTATTGAGGAAGCAACAGAACAATGAATTTGAGTGCCTATTTTTCCTGAGTATTCTTACGGCCGTTTTCACTTCGGCATTTTCTATACCGAACCAAGTCGATAAGATCTTTCTTTAAAGTAGTTTTTACTACCTCCTTTGCGCTTTGAAATGCGCTTGCAATTGAAATGAAAAATGAATCAAGTTTTGCAACGAAGAGTTATTATTTCTGGCTTCTGATTTATTCGTAAAAGCACCTATCTGCACGAGGAAACGAAATGTCCCTATGCTGTTTTTAAAATAAGCCAGATATAGTAGCTCTCTGTTGAAAAATGCAGTTAGATTTTCGAGGATGAGAGTCCTTTACATTGTGCTGAGAAAAAGCGTCTCGCGAACAACGAGATATTTGCCAAATTTCTTCAAATGAAATATTTTTTTTTTTTTAAAGGAAGTAATGATTAATTGTTCTTAGAATTTTCAGAAACTTCAGATTGGATTGCGTGTTAAGTTTTATATAACATTCGGAAAATATATTGGAAGTTTTCACGGAAATTTGTTTGTAATTAACTAAAATTTTGCAACGTCCGAAGTTTCATACGGCATTTTTCCTTATAGGACTTCAATATTAGTTGCAAATTCTTACGGAGGCAAAAACTTCCCAGCATCCTCTCCTTTTTCATTTATCTGATACCATAAGAATACATCATAAGCCAGGATTGTTTCCTTCATGACGTATGGGTCCTCGTGACATTCTAACTCTCTTTTTAAGCAATCGAATTCCAGATGACTGTAGTGGAGCCTTTTTTGCACATTTACTGCCGGGAAGAAATACGCTGTTCGCTAGTTTTTATTCTTTTTTAATGCAGTTTTTGGGTCAAGGAGTGAAGGTCACGGTGCAAGCCAACCTCGACCTGTCAGTTGAGGCGCCTTTGGCCGTGTTCGGTGCTATCCCCGCGTTGCGTCTATGGGTTGCCAAGTTATAACATTATAAAGATTTTTATAATGAAGAAATACTTAACGAAAAATTCAGAGAAGTGAATAACAATGAGCTCCATATGAGCTAAAGTGCCGTGTAACTATGATTTCTTCCTCAGTGTAGTAACACCGTTCTTTGAAAAGTGCTGTGTATAGAAAATATTTTTGAAAAACTTTTATAAATCTTGTTTCAGGAAACTTTTATAGGATGATTTTTTCAAGTATAATTTACGTCTTTTTTCAGCAAGAAGGTCTTGGAAAAATCCACTACTTTTGCTGATCTTTTTAATTTAATATATCTATTCAAACGTATTATAAGTTAAAAAATTAGCGCAGATCTATCTGGAATTTTTTAAAATGACTTCTTCCACTTAAATTTCACCTTCCTTTAGTTTTACTCGAAAAACACTCCAAATACGTTTGCTGAAACATAAATTTTAACGGTTTTTTTTAAAAAGATCATTCTCATTTTTCAAATTCAGGAGTTGTTCAAAAAACTTGTTAAACAGTCGATGCTATTGTAAGCTATCACAATCACGGGAGAATCTATCTCTTATGTATAGAATACAGACTCTAAACTTGATAAATTGATGAATGGTGGCAATTAAGCTTGCAAGGCTCAGTTTTTCTAGTAAATCATCGGAACTGACACGTGTCGGACTGATGGAGGCCGCGGGCGACTACCTGGTTCACGCGGGAATTTTGCACGCCGCGCCACCCGTTGCGTCGCGACGCCGTACAGTGGACATCGAGCCAATGAATAAGATTGAGCGTTTATTTTTATATTAAGTTCCAAATTTTGATGCTTCTTTCGACGTGTTATAAATCTTAAGGGATGCTCCCATGAGACAATTTTACGAATCCATCAATGAAGCCACTTAAACGTTCACATGCAAAATAGGGCCGGATTAAGGGGGTGGCCACATGGGCCACGGCCCATGGCGGCAAATTTTGCAATTTTTATAAATGTAGGTATAAAAAAAATTCGGATTTAGAAAAAAGAATTACAAACGAGAAAAGGCGACAAAATCTCTAATTTTCTGAGAGTATAGTAATTTCTACTTTTGTCGTCTTTCAGTGATACAAGAGGCGGAACCTTTAATTAGTCGAGTTAAGAGTGAAACCAAACACGAAATTTGGCCTGGATCGGCGCGACTTACCTAGAGAGAAATTATGACGAGGACTTGAGATGAAAAGGAGAAGCCCTCGGCGCGGCGATCGGCATGTAACACATATTAGCGCCTACAAGAATGCACGAATATTTCACGCATTGCATCAAACACAGTGCGGTCATTGCGAACAGCGTGAAACGGAAAGCACCTACAAGAATGCATGAATACCTCACGCATTGCGTCAAACACAGTGCGGCGGCGGAAGTTAAAATCATTAAACCACATGTATGTTTGTTCTTTTATATTTTTTTCGTTCATTTCTTATGAATGGGAGGCCTTGTCCACGCAGAGATAGGTTCACGAAACTTAACGTTCGTGCAAAGTTCGGTGAATTTTTGCTAGTAGTGTTGACAGGACTTTCCCAAAAAATTTCCAACACGACGTTTCCAACACGAGTAAACGCGTCTTATGCACCCCTTACCCGCTGGCACGTTCCTTTGATGGTTTTTATTATGTTTAAATACGAATGAGAAGGGGGCGGCAAAATACAGGCGGCCCATGGGCGGCGGCAAGTAGGTAAATCCGGCCTTGATGTAAAAAAGATCCAAGCTTTTAAAGTTTTCTCATCATACCCAACAACCGCGTCTGACTCGCTCCACTGTGTGCTGAGAAGCTCTTGAGTAGTCGGCAGAACGTCTTGATGTTGTCAATCATCCTCCCGTCTCGCCTTCATCCGGTATCCTTTCATTCCGGCTATCGGAAGTGAGCTTGAAAGAGCATAAGCACACTGATCATGCGTTATTGATCAATTGATTGTTTCATTGAGATGATGTTACCAAAATCGTCGTTTTCCGCACGAAAGAACGAACTCCATACCAAGGTTGCTAAATTAACACGAACATTTACATTTATTTACAAAGATACGACAGTGCAATATTTGTCCAAAATGATTTGTGCGTGTACTCAAAATAAAAATCAGTGAAAGTGTCGGTCAGGTTTTCCAAGAATCTTCTCGTGAAAATACAATACAAGAGTGAACATTTTCTGATGTTGCACGGTTGCAGATGCGTCATCGATGTTAAGGCTAAAGCTTTCCATTTGAGTGTTTCGAGATTCAAGCTTTTGATTTGTTCCTTGGAAATCATCAGTTTATACCTTCTCGCGGAATGTTTTGGTAGTGCGTGTATTCTCTCCATTTCAAAGAAGAATCACGAAACTTAAAACTAAATTGTTAAAAGTTGGGCTCTCCTTTAAATAATGAAGTGCGCCAGAAAAGCCGAGTCTGGAAACAAGTTTTAATTTTGAGAACCCTAATGTTGAGTATCGCAGCATGCGCGACTCCCGACAATTTAATTTTTCAGTTTTCCAGCCAAAGGTTGATTTTTGATGGTTTCAACTGATGTAAGGTTCCTAATGAAGTTTTAAGTTTCTTAATGGTTCTTTAAGGTTTCCAATGAACTAATAAGGTTCCCGAACCAGCCATGAAGTGACAAAAATTCAACCTAACCGCAAAAATGAGCTCACACAATCCACTTCTCTCCAAACATCGTGGTCTGCTAAAAAAATTGAATCGAAAAATATTCGTTCAAATGTGCATTGTCCGGCCTGAAAGCTGTACTTTACGGGCTATATAGACATACCGTCCGAGTCCTGGGCTCTGAGGCCGAAAGTTCCGGGCGTAGCACCCGGAGTAATCGAAACAATGGCTCCAGTACCTGCGGAACTTTCGGCCTCTGAGCTCGGAAAGTTAGCACATGTCTATACCGCATGTCTATATAACTTTTTTTTCAGTGTGTGGAGGTGTCTTTAAAAGTCAGTGTATTTCCAATCAATTTACTGTAAAGCTTTTTTATATTGAGAATTTGAGCCAACGTTACTGACAAACGCTCAAATTCCGTATTTAATTATCTTCTTTAGTTGTATACAGGGTTATTCAAAAGTCACGCACCACTGGCCATGAAGGAGGTGGCCATTTGAAATTTTTGAGTTGCCCCCCGCCCGCTTTCTCCCGAGGGGATCGAAAACTGGAAAGTACTTAAAAAAGTTTCCCCCTCAATATGAGGGAAAACGTCTTTAACCGCAAATCGATATCATGATCAGAACTCAAGTTATGGCCAGTGGTGCGTGACTTTTGAATAACCCTGTATATCGCACAAGGGTATGAAAGGACGCAAATGAGCTTTTTGAAAACCAGTAAACTAGACTGTTTGTGATCGATCAAAGTTCCGAGTTCATTGCTAATAAGCGGACCACACCGATTCGTCGCCCAATCATTATTCGACGCGCTAAATTGGTTCACGCCCATTTTCATAACCTTTCTCTTTTTGCCCTTTGCCGATATCATTCAGCGCATTAATTCATTGATTTTGTTCTTTGTTGCAGGTAAGTGGCTTCAATTCGATCTTGATCCCGATGGACCTCTGTAGTAGTCACTCAGTCTATTTATGCTATTCAACCCAACAGTAAGTTGACTTCTAATGGTTCTCATCCATTATATTCAGCAGCGTTGCCATTTAATGTGCGCATTCTGCTTTTGAAACTCGTCAATACCTTTAACCCTAGTGAATAGAAGGTAGTAAGACAGAAGGAAAGAAAGAAAATAACACTGAAATTGGAGGCATATGCATGGTCTTCTTACCTCCCATTAAAAAGTTTTGCTTGATGTCCAACTGAAAAAGGGAGCTAAAGAGTTTCTTCATCTTTTTCGAGTCCACGAACACTGTTTCAATGATCTCATTTCAAAACTCGGGCAGTAGGTCTGCAAAATCCGTTATTTTGGCGCTCTGGTCCGTCCACGCCATTTCTTACGTTCTCGCTCTCCTTGTTTCCATTCTTCATTAGACAAATCTAAGAGCAGATCATATGCTGTACAGGATGTCCCATAGTCAAACGGATTCAGAGTGCGTCGGAGGGGGAGGGGGTTGCTGATGTCGAGTGGGGGAATCCGGGGGGCCTCTTTCAAAAAATTTATTAAAATCGCCCCTCCCAGATTGAATTTCCAGCTGTTTTAGCATGCAATGCGTGCATTATTTGAAAGTTGAAAATTGATGAATAATACCTCTTCAAGAGTAATTATATTTCAATGTATGGACTATTTATTTCTGCGGTACTGAGAAACCGTCGGTTTAGTAAACTTTGGTTTTACAGTCCTGTCTTGGATTATTTCACGAAGCAAAAAGCACGAGGTTGTTGCATGATATGGACATTTCCAATTAATTGTGGTAGTACCCCAATTAATTATGGTAGCACCCCAATTAATTATGGCAGTACCCCAATTAATTATGGCAGTACCCCAATTAATTATGGTAGTACCCCAAAGATTAGGTAACTAACCCAAATGTTGCGGTACTACCCTAACTTGAGTTGCGGTACTGATACAATTAATTAGAAATGTCCATATCATCCAACAGATCGGGGTAGTACCAAAATATTATGGGATAACGCCTGACACTTTCTTTCCGTGTTCAGTAAATTTTTAGGAACATTTTTTTTTCTCCTTCTCTTTCGCCCTTTCTCCCTTTTTTCCTTCTTCTTCCTCCTTTTTGAGGTCTAAGGGGAGGGGGAAGGGCATGCCACCATGTCACCTCCTCCCTGGATCCACCACTACGGGCACTGGGACGTATTTTTTGTTTGTTATTCGCATGTTTGCGAGAGGCATCCTACTACTTTTTAATAGACAATTTATGGACTATTTATCTCTGTGGTACTGAGTAACCGTCGGTTTAGTAAACTTTGGTTATAGTGCTGTCTTTGGAACATTTCAGTAAATTTTTAGGAGCATTTTTTTCTCCCTCTCTTTCGCCCTTTCTCCCTTTTTCCCTTCTTCTTCCCCCTTTTTGTGGTCCAAGGGGAGGAGAGGGGGCATGCCACCATGTCACTTCCTCCCTGGATCCACCACTGGGACGTTCGAAAAAGCCGAAGTTTAACGTCACGCATTTTATGAAAGGTCCCTTACTCGAGCACGTAGTTAACTCGTATTTTTTGTTTGATATTCGCATGTTTGCGAGAGGCATCCTACTACTTTTTAATAGACAATTTGGCCGCTACGCCCATGTGCTTGTGCAATAAAACTGCGCAACCGCCCGGCTTGGCCGTCGGACGGGGCGCACGCCGGTCGCTGCAGCACAATGCGCTGCGCCGCTTTGCCACGCCTTCCGCGTATGCACCACACAGAGCAGCGCCCAGCATTATCCACCGGTATTGAAGATCATTGAAAAATTGCGCGCTCACTCAATGGTATTATGCTAATGCCCGCTTGTCTATTAACTCCTATCGCCGATCAGCCGGACGACATTTTTGTAGCCTTATTCTTTTGCGCCTCGCAGATAAATGACACGGGTCATCTGGCTTTTTTCTAACTTTAATGCCGCATGCCCTTACCTGCCATACATAATTGCTCAATTTATTGTTCTTTCGTTTTTTTCCCTCTCCTAGTTCTCTCTTTCTTCCTTTCCTTCCTTCTTGTACCTTTGCTGCATTGTTTCTCCGATTTAAAAGGTTAATTGAATTTCGTCACCATCATACATACCACCCCCCCCCTCTTACGAGACAAGTATGTGTGTTAACTACATTCTGTATCGGTAGGCACGGATACGTATCCTTAATTGAATATAGTAATGTCCAACTGTGGATCTAATACGATTGGATGGACACTTATTTGTCTTACCGGAGACTGCAGTGAGATTCTCAATTCAGTCACGCGAATTAGTGTAAAATGTAAAGTAATATATATAACGGTGCATGCATAGGTTTTCCTATAGTAAATTGGACTACATTTTGCAATTAGGAGCTATGAATTCTGGCCCAGTTTAAAAACAGCGTATGTACCATTAGTTTCCCTATGCTCATAAGTGTTTTTTCTGATGAGCCAGAAATTGTAGTTCCGAATTGCAAAGTGCAGTCCGATTGATCCCCAAACCTTAATAGCTCTCAAAAATGGATAATGGTGGAACACCCATGTCCTATTTATATTATAAGGGACTATCTGCCCTATACATATGTACAGTCAAACTCTATTATAAGGGACTACTAACTATCTGCCCTATACATAATTATGTACAGTCAAACTCACCATTCAGAGATAAGGATTTATGCATCAGCAAAGTTGTCAGCACTACAAATGGGCATTGAGGGCTAAAAATTACCATTTGTTCACTTGGAACGCTATGGTCGCTGAGCCTCCGTATTGCTAATGATTCAGTTCATAATTCAGTTAAGTCTTCACATGGAATAAAGTTATGAAAGTTAAGTAAGGTTCGAGTGAATGAAGTCATGTATTATCTCAAAAAGCAGGTTGTGTGCGCTGTGCACTTCGCATGCCATGCAAATTCGACGAATTTAACTTGAATTAGCCGCACAACATCAGGCGTTCCCCAATTTGCTTTTTTTTTATAACAGGAAACCAAGTGACACACTTGAACTGAACTTTAAGTTAAGTGAGTTTATTCTTAATAATCCAATGTGAGTTCCGAGAAAGTTCGAAGACGTTAATTAATTTAGTTCTCCTTCAACTATAATAAAACATGAAAGAAAATTGGGTAACGAGACATGGAGTTAGGCCAATTCTAGTTAAATCCATCGAATTGTGCTGATTGATATTTTATAGCTCGCGCAAAACCTTCCTTTGATGATAATCTAAAACACACTTTTTCGGAAACTTAAATATTTTCTCCGGTGTTTTGCGTATCACAATCTATCCCTCTCTAGTGTTATGTAGGAGCTAATAGAATATGTGCCATAGTCTCCGGTGTATCCACGATATGATTTACATAGCATTCGTGGCCGGAAACAGGAAGGGTCAGCGCGAAATCGCAGATCCTCATTATTTATTCGAGCGAGAGCCCTCAATAAAAATGTACGCTGCAGAATTTATGATGGGGGAGAAGTTAAGCAAGTGTAAGGATTACGGTCGCGTAACCAGTGGATTTCATTCTCCTTATCCTTAGTTGTTTTTCATGAGCGATAAATTGACGAGATGTATTCAAACGTATGGAAAAATAAATTTGATTTTCCACAGTATCGTATGCAAGTATTGGGATTGACCTGAATGTTGAGCAAAAACCAACTCTTGCCCCTGCAATGAAATAAGCCATGGCTGGAATTAAAATGACTTGGTATTAATAGAAATTGTATTAACTTGAAATAAAAAAAAAAATAAAATAAAAAAAAAAAAAAAAGACACGTTCTATCAGACACGACTGAATTTTCTTCCTCCCAATTTTAAATTTTTGATAAACTCTTAAAAGTCCGCGTCTGCAATTTTTCAAATTTTACGTGCAAGTGAGTTGAGTGTTTTTATGATCTGTTATCTTGTGTGGGTCTCCAAAAAGATACATTTTATTTAATTTAAAAGTATTCTATTTCAGAACGAAATTAAGAAGAGTTAGTTTGCATGTTTAGAAAATGATTGCATTGTATGAGGAATAGATTATCTTTGCGTATAAGATTTTTCCAACTTAATGCATCAAATTTTTTGAATGAAGTGAAATTCAGTGACACTTTACTTTCAAAAACATATGTATTTCTGCTTCAGTAGTCTATGCAGTTAAATGTGAACTTCACTTAAAAAGGGCTCCATGCAACTACGAATTTTGTGTTTTGTCCCTTTCTTTGATAACACCCAATAAATGTAAATTTTCCAAAGTATTTTAGAAAAAACACCATTTAGTCTCCTGTTTCGATGATTAGCAAATCGTCGTCAATGGACCTGGGCGTTTCCTTGGAAATTTTTAAACCATCTCATACCTTTTCTTAAAAAAATCACTGACACACAAAATACACGTGTTGAAAAACTAAATCCTTGGTTTTATAGAATGTTCATATCAGCCGTCAATAAACCTAAAACCATTTTAAAGCCTTTTTTCAGCGATAGAGAGCTCGGGTTGCGTACTCCGTGAAACGGAGGCGCTAAAGCATTTGCCTCGCCGCGTAAACCCATCTAGGAAAAGATCCCGTACCCATATTTCTCTTCATCAATGAAAATAGTCATAATAATTGCCTTGTCCAAGTAACTTCTGGAATTATTTAACTCGGTTGAGTTGTAATCACCCAACTCGATGCAACGTACGTGTCTCTCAGCCGCGGACGCCCTGCACGACTCTCGAGGCAGATAAGTCTCCTGAGCATGACCCGTTTTTCACCCCTTGAAAATCCAATCTATAGGCGAAATTGCGGGCAGGCGTTTCGCGACTCGCTTTAAAACACGAGTAGCAATAACTTCAACTCATCTCGGCTCTACGACGGTTCCTCTTAAGACGAATCGACGGGGGTCCTATTAATAATTTTATCGTAACTTCTGGTTTGCTCTATGTTCGGCGAAATCCGGACCGGGGAGGGGAGGGGCACTGTAATTGATGAATGCAACCGGAAAACGAATTAATAAAGGAATCCCTCATAAATATCCCTCCCTGTTGCCAAAGCTCTACTCATTTTACTCTGTATTTATCTACTTGAAAAAATTTACACTAGGGCTTGCTCTTAAAATTGTATAACCTAAAATTTGGGCAGAAGCCATCCTTACCCTTGCAAAAATTCAAGAATGGCAAAAAGAGCGGGTGATCATTTGAGGGGCTTGGAGGACAAGGCGCATAAGTGCAGTTTTTGCTATTTTGAAAAAAAAGTGTTTGAGGTTTCGAATTTACATGGATCCTTATGGCGGAAAGAAAATTCAAAGTGACTTTTCGATGCTTAAAATTTGGAATTCGGGAGCGAATTTCTCACAGAGTATTCATTAAGACTAGCTATACTTGAATGTATTAATATCTCAATTTTTTCAAAAACTGCACTTATGCACCTTGTCCTCCAAGCCCCCTCTTTGACCTTAACCTTTTTAGGCATCTGAATCGTCTTTTCTGTGTAAGAGAATTATATTCCTGTGATATTTATTTGCGATTTTTAACATTTTTAGTTGATCAGGAAAATTTCATTATCGCCATTTATTTTTACAAAAGGAGGCATACATTTAGTCAAAATATCCTAATTTATAAAAATTAATTTTAATCATGTCTGACTCGTTGTTCGTTATGTTCTTAATGATCACGTATGTAACCTCGACTTTCATGTCTCGTTTTGGAATTATTATTATAAGGTTGCTGTCTTAGATTATTTTAATATTGAACAAACACTACAATGATCAAAATATTAGGTTCAGTGTGCGTATGTATAGTATCTCTGTTTCGCTGAAAGAAAATTAGCAAGTCCACATTTTATACAAAGGTACAAGTGGCCCTTTTCTCATCATTTCATTCCTAATATACTAATTTTAGCTCGTAAGTATAGCACCTCCCTGTGTATGTGTGCATTGAGGGATGTATGTGGTGTTTTCTTAGGATTATTTTTACGTTTAATAGAAGCATAATGTTGGGTATTTTTTATATATTTATTCATTACCAGAACTGAAATACTAAAGATTTCATTCGAGATTCTTACGGCTTTTCTTCGGAGGAAAATTGTTCAAGAGTTCATGTTTGGCAGCCCTGTCCCCGAGGCCCTGTCGATAGTCTAAGACAAAGAATACAAGTCGTAATTTTTTATTTCCGCCCAGCTTTCCCGCCGTTGGATTTATGAGTGCCCGCGAAATCGCGAGATTATTTTCATTTTTCCATGCTGGCCCTCAAAAAAATAAGTATGAACGTTCAATCGACCCGTTTAATATAAAAGGATAAAGCATCGTATAATGTTACAGCCCTTTAAGTTTTGCAGCGCTGCCTGGTAGTGTACCTATGGAATTGAGGCCAGAAGTTTCTTTGGGAAAATTTCCTTTGCCTTTGAATAATCCTAGACTTGTCGAAAATTTAACAAACTATTATATTCGTAATTTGAGGAAATATCAATGTTTCTTTAAATAGTAATTGGACTGATTTTTACAAGTGATTGCGAGACAAATCACCACGAAATAAAGCAGTGTAATCTCGAAAATTTAGGTTTATTGCTTTCATAGATGTATTAAAGATCTCATGAGCTTGCGGATTACATTTAAAACATCTAATACAGCAATAATTGTTTTTTGGTTAACGAAATTAATTAAGGCTCATACTTCCGACGAAAGTTTTTGGTTACCTAAACTGAATTTCAGTTCCCATGACTAAAAGTTTCAGTTACCTGGACTAAAAGCTTTGACATTTTTTCCTGTGATATGGTGTAAACAAATCGGAAACTGATGTCATTCCCATACTTACACCTATCTACGAGCATAAGATAACCGTGGTTACATAGAATCTATCAAAATTCCCTCTCACAATATGCAATATAACTTGCGATATGTGAAGGAAGTCCCATGCATTCACTCGAAAAGTAAATGGCCGTAACTTAATTTCAAGCCTCGAAAGTTGCACACACTTCCAGAGGAAAAATTAGCCAGCACTCTCGCACTCCCCCCTCTCTCCTCGTGAAAAATAAGTAAAGCGAGTAAAAGGAGAAAAAACGGTCCGGTCATAAGTTACAGCCCCGACAGTGGGGTAGTCTAGTGATCATTCGAATAGAAAGAGATACCCAGAAAAAGCGCGGGGGAGGGAAAGATAACGGAGCGAATGTAGTGTGCAAAAGAATGCCGCGCGGAGGGAGCATCCACATACTGGTTCCCTCCTCGCTAATCTGGAGTTATCACTCCCATAATGAACGATCATGTTCGGCTATTAGCGAATAATTCATGTTTCCCCGCCTGTTTATCATTTTCGGGAGGCTGCAGTGACGCGGGTCTGAGCCGAAATCTCGGCCGATACTTTTAGTGTTCGCGCTTGATTCGATACCATCGCCCGTGCTGATGACCATCTTGCGTTATTTATATTCGCCGAGCAAATAACTTTTCTCGGATTAGCGTCGAGCCTTTTAGTAAACTCCTTGGAGAGGCGGAATATCTGTTTTTCTGGTCTTGTAGGCGTGTTTCCTCGGTATATTATCGCTGATGGAGGATTCATATTCAGGATGGAATCTTAGAGCGAAATTTGATCCGAGGTTATTAGAAAGAAGCCTACCCACATTTTAGAAAAAATTGAGTTAAGAACGTTTTTGAGTTTCACTAGAAGTTTATTTTCTCCTGCACTGGATAAAATGTCGCTTGGATCTAGTAACCAGACTATTAAAAAAATTGACAAGAAAAAATATTCTTGATTCAATCGAACTTTTTGCTTGAATCAAAAGGAAATCCGCCCACATCAAGAGACTCGGCTCTCCGATTCAAGGAAAAGATTGAACCAAGCGTATTTATTCTCGTCAATGTTATTAAGAGTCTGAACTCTAGATTCAAGCTACTTTTTTTTCTAGTTGTGCCAAAAACTGAGAATCTAAGAACAAAAAAATGTTTGTGGAAAGATGGGTTAAACTTTAGTTTTTACATTGAGCCTTATGCTGGAATAAAACTTAAAATCTCTGTTTCTCAGATTCAACTTAATGTTGATCGGTTCCTCTCCGATGAACTCGGTCCATTTAGTGTGTATTTTACATTGGCAAGGAAGAAAATAATTAGAGGTCACGGTAGGGAGAGGAGACAAAAACAGAAGGGTTGGAAGAATACAAAATTTAAAAGAAGAAGTAGGATGAATGAGAAGTAAGGATGTAGTATTATTATTCTTTAATTTTACGGTACACAATTTAACTTTTATGTGTTTTAAAAAGAGCACAATTCCCCCCCCCCCCCAAAAAAAAAAACAAAAAACAAAAAACCTTTAATTTTTTTAGCATCTCTCCAATAAATAAACAGATTGCTTCAGCTATTTAAAACTAACGTAACTTATCCCTCATAGAAACTGCATATTTTAATTTTTTGCTTCCCATAAAAACATGTGAATAAGCGACGTAGCTTCTCGCTCAATAACTGCAGATTCTAAAAGTTTTTGATTAATTCCGACGCAGAAAGATACATTCCTTGTCCTGAGAAGAAAGGAGACGATTTTAAAACGAAAGAGAGGATGGTATGAAGACTGAATTAAATATGGTAGAGTGGATTCAGTGCGATATAAATCGGGCTAAAAATATTTTAATCAAGGAGTAACCCGCCGACGAGGGAGTTGGAGGCTTAAGTCTTTCACGATAATCCTTCTAATTCGAAACGGCCCTAAGACCCGAATAAATTGCACGTGGTGGAGAAATTGCGCTCATTTCTGCAACATTGTATCAAGATGCGGCTCTGTTGTCAGGTCTCTGATTTCCATTGCTAGTAGAATAATTGCATCTAAAAATATATTTTTTTAATCAAATTAATACGAGTTATGTGCCAGAACATCTTCGCAAAAGTCAGCCACTGAATTAGGCTTTGATCGATCTGAGTGTAACCCTGAAGTCTTCTTGGTATCCGAATTTTAAGAAAAATTATGCAAACTTCCGTGTGGGTTTGTGCATGTATAAGTGAGTGTGCTTTCTCTATCTTCTTCTTCTTCTTCTTCTCCTCCTTCAGGAATGAAAAAGTTCCTTAATAGGTAGTTGGCAATTTTTTTTTTCATTTGCTCAAAAGCCACCTAAATTATCAAAAATGTAATCAGGGCCTTAAAAATCTTATTTTAATTGAGTATCAAGTCAAAACATAAAAAAAATTCATTAAAGCGAGAGATATGTTGATTATTTTAAATTTATTATTTTCTCTATTTAAAGCCAAATAATATGTTTGCAGGTAATAACTTTATTTGCCTTCAGGCTAATGTAATACGAATGATCAGTGATCTGGAATAATAAAGTGTTCATGCCGTGGATCTTTATGGATGGCTTTTTTTTGACAGGAGGTTTGAATTTACTCAGGCGCATCATATACGACTAAAGGCACCTGAAGAAAACCATTCATTATTTTGATTATGTAAAATGGGCATCCTCTTGGAGGGAATAGACGCATCCGAATATTATCCGTAACATGTTTGATAATTTATTCCATCGAAGAAATTTCATTTGTAATTTAACTTTCACTCCCGACAACTCATTCTCATAGTGTGATAGTGACAGGATGTCGATTCCGTCAAAATTTTTCGATTATGAACATATTCTGTTATTAAAGGTTTTTTTCATTCAAGATCTATGACCGTCTATGATAATAAGAGGTCTCTTACTGCGCGGTGGTAAATTTTCCAGAGTAGCGATTTTTTTAAGAACGGGTTGGTAAATTATATTTTACACTGGAAAAAAAAAAACACACATTGGATCTAGAGTCCAGACTCTTGAAAACATTGACAAGAAAAATACTCTTGATTCAATCGGATTTTTACTTGAATCAAAAGGTAATCCGATAAAAATTAAGAGGCTTGGTTCTTGATTTAAGCTTAAATTTGATTGAATCAAGAGTACTTTTTCTTGTCGATGTTTTTAAGAGTCTGGACTCTAGATCCAATTTGTTTTCTTTTTCTAGTGTAATTGATGAAGGACATCGCTTACTGATGTTCCGAAACACATCGAAAGGTGAAACTTCCAGACCAAGCATCTCGGTTTGCGACGTTGCAACCTGCCAGACTCTTTACTCATCTTTGAAATGGAAAACTACTCATTGTCCACTATCGGAAACTTCCATGATTTTTCTTCTCTGTGCAAAGAAAACTCTGTAAAAATATCAAGAAATGAAACTGATTTGTCCTCCTTTCAGAAATAAAGTGGGAGTGGAAATGTTTAAACTCTGCAAACAAGATACGTAGTCTGGTAGTTTACCCGTTGATACGTTGCGAATCGTTGATTAATTTTACGTCTCCTAGTGAAGGGTGTAAAATTACCTTTGAATTTATCAAGTTTTAGCCCTGAGTGCGGCAGTATATGGCTTTTTCACGGTAGCTCATACTATGCTTTCTTTCACCTTGGATTCTTCAATAAGTGATATGTACATTTGCACTATAGTAGCTCGGCTTTGAACGCGAATGAAACCTAGGTGAAAGAACCATAGTCTGTACCATCACGATTGATGACGTCACACATCTTCTTCCTTGCAGGAAGGAACGTCACTCCATTCTAAGGATGCTAAATTGACCCAAACAATGCAATTTTTTACGAGAAAAATCTGCATAATTTTTGTTGTAAATTTATCCCATTGAAGCATGAGCTCAGGAGAATGATTTGTGAAATTTTTAGTGGGAAATTCCCAAAATTCTCCTGGTAAAAATGAAATTTTTGCGGTAAAATTTGGCAACATTAAAATGCAGTTACGTTCTTTTGCGAGGAAAACAATATGAACGTCATGTGAATATCCCTGTTATTATAAGGCGCAGAAACTTGGTGTCGAACAGATCTCATTACTTTTTGCGGATTCATAATCAGAAACCATTAAAATCCAATTCTATGGTAAGCGCAACTGACCCAATATACACGAGCAACATCAATTTCAACGTAATAGTAATGGACACTACCGCGATAGTAATCCCTTTTTCGGGCGCGCGAAACAAGCCTGTCGCGGTAAACTCGACTTCTCTTAATTAGAGCTTTGACCCGATTGCCAACAATACCAATTTCTCCGGAGTCTAGAAGGGGGAGCCCGAAATGCCCACCTAGCGCGGGGCATTTGAAAGTCTGATGCGGCCCAATTAGTATTCCAGGTGACCAACTCAATTTTGAGCCGGGGCCGGGGCTAGGGCATTAGGCCCCGGATTCAATTAGTTATCTGATCATTGAGCCGTGAGCATTGCCTCCTCTCCCCTCCCTCCTCCCCTCCCCTCCCTCCTCCCCTCCCCGGTTTCGTCCACGACGCGACGGTGACGCGCGGAAGGTGGTTGGCCAGACGATAAGCAGCCGCGCTTTTAGCACCCACACCGCGACCGCTTCCTCGCCACCTCCTTTGAGTGGATCTAGATAGACTGCGCAGCGTAAGTACAGTAGCCGTATGGTAATAAGTAATGGGTGAGGCTCCGGATTTTCTCCGGAATCAAAGGACTTTCGAAAGACGAGATTCTGAACCATGGGAAGTAGGAAAGGCAGAGGAAGAACAGGTGGTTCAGTTATTCGATTCCAGAATCGAACGACTGTGTATATTCATGAACAAAATGGAGCATGTGTGAAGGATTTGCAATTTATGTGCTTTTGCTTGAGTAAATTTTCGCAGGAAACACGATAATGGCACCGGTTGTCTTTGAAATCAACGCCAAAGCTCAAAAAAATACTGTAAAAAAAAAAAAACTCTCATAGTTAAGGTCGTAATGGAAAAATATCCCACGTTACCCTGGGTGTCTATATCAAATCAAACTCTCCATGCAAAGATATGGAGCAAATACTAGCATGGTTGCCGTATTTGTATTTTTGGAGTTCCCAAATAAAGTGGCAACCCTGTTATTGTATTTGCGCACTATTTTTGCATGGAGAGTTTGAATTGTTGTTGAGGACTCTCAGGGTAGCGTGGGATAACTCGTCTATCATAACCTCAACTTTTTTTTAGTTTTTGAGTTTTTCTCAGAGAAAGCCAGTGGCACCATTGTGTTTCATACGAAATTTTACGTAGGAATTGTTACTTAATTCGTCAATCCCTGACACATTTAAGAGCTTCAGTGCAATGCATTAGTGTGTAAATGTGCAAGAAACACGAGCCCACGTGGCCGAATAGTGTCGATTACTCTCAGACATCACGGTTGCTCGAGGACGAGAGCAGGAATAATTCACCGAAGTGGCGCGCGGAGCGGTGACTTGCCTCATTCTCAGTTCGCCTTCAGTTTTCAGAGTAGGCAACCCGAGCTCCCACGTGGCCGAATAGTGGTATCACTCTCAAATGTCTCGAGTGCACAAGTATTCACCAAACGTCCAGCCAGGACGTTCGGCGTGGAGTGGTTACTTTACTCCGTATTTTGTCCCTTTTTTCGAAATATTTTGTTGCTTATCACCGAAAATCGCTCGGAGGGAAAATTTGTATTCCTAACGTATTGCATGTGATCCAACACATAAATTAATAAATAAAGGAATAAATACAAATAATAAATTCAAACACATAGTTGAAATTAATTTTCGTAAAAGTTGTTTATTTTTGTGTGTTTAAGGAGGGTGAGTCCCTAATTTTCCCTCGATTGGGCTTGGGTCCTCCGCGCAAGTAGTATTTTTTACTTAGAAAGTTCAACAGAGATTCCAGTGCGTTTGTTCGTCAATTTATTCTCCTCCTTTTGTTCACATTTCCACCTTATTATCATATGGGCCCATAGTCTCCGAGGCCCGGGAGGTGATTGCCACCCCCACCCCCACCCCCAATCCCGCAACCCGGGCCAGTCCGGCCCTGACACACAACACAGGCGTTTTGGTGGATGACTGACTGTACACATAAACAGTTTTTGTGAAAAGTAATATCCGCTTAAACTGTGGAACGATTTTTGGCACGCCAAAACGTAGCGCTTGGAAAGATTTTACCAAAGTATGATTTTCTGTCGACAATTGAGGGACATCCCCCGCCCTCCACAACCCTCTCCCCTGGCACTTAAAGGAAGAGAGGAAAATAGTGATGACGGCAACATAGTTTGATTATATTTTGATTCCATTTCGGTAGGCCTACGGGCGACTGCCCCCNGGGGGGGGGGGGGGGGGGGGGGGGGGGGGGGGGGGGGGGGGCGGCTGCGCGCGTGGTGGTCGACAGGGGAATCTGAATCCGCGCGCGTTTGGTTTAATCGCGCTCCATAAATTAGGAGAGCGTGGAGCAGGAGCTAGGTATCTGCTTCTGCCTTGCCTTCTGCGCTCTGCACCTCCGCTTCCACGCGTTGCCGCCCAGGGCGCCAGACTCCCCTCTCGAATCCTCTGTTCCTTTTGAATTTTTTTGAAGAGACATCGTGTGAGATTTTACAGGGTGATCCAAAAGTCCCACGCCACCTTTGTAACTTTCGAATAAAAATCGATATGGAGACTTGACTTAAAGTCAAGTACTTAAAGTACTCGCTTACTCCTAGGCTAAAAGAAACGACTATTGGGACACTCTCTCCCCTCCCATAAGTTTAGGAAAACCCCCTTAAAATAGGCAAAAATCTGAAGGTTTATAGGTGTGGTGCGAAACTTCTACAGCACCCTGTGTTCTCGACGCTTGACAATTTTGGATTGTCGGAGAGACCCACCATGTGGGCAAAAGAGGCAACATTCAGGGCAAACAGAGATTTCATATTTTTAAAAATGCGGCGAATGATCTATTATTGGATGGGACTTATTTTGACGAAAAGAAACTATTTCCAAACTTATTAAATCAAAATTAATTGTGAACTACGTAAAATTTTTGCGCGCACGTACTTTTGCATGAAGTTCTTTTTAGCTTGAGTACGTTTACTTCTGGTATCCTGTCACCGCAAACGGGTGAGGACCCCGGATAAGTACATCACAGCCACTAGCATCACTTCTGATTTTGAGGGATTATGTATGTATGCTTTTTGATCTAGCAGCCATGCACTGGAAAAAAAACACATTGGATCTAGTGTCCAGACTCTTAAAAACATCGACAAAAAAAAGCACTCTAGATTCAATCAGAATCTAGCTTAAATCAAGAACCAAGCCTCTTAATTTAAGCGGATTTCGTTTTGATTCAAGCAAAAATCCGATTGAATCAAGAGTATTTTTCTTGTCAGTGTTTTCAAGAGTCTGGACTCTAGGTCCAATGTGTTTTTTCCCCAGTGTGCCAGACACAGCGAAGTATTTGGAATTCTCCTAAAATGAGAAAGGTTCAAGGAACACATTTTTGCAAGAGGAATACTGGAATTTTTTCCATTTGGCAACTAGGGAAGGGGGCTATTTATAATTCACGCAGCGCGCGTCGCGGCTCTGGGTTTGAGCTACTTGAAATCAGCCCTGCATTTCACTCCAGCGGTGGCGGGGACCGACCTGGAGATCGTTCCGTTTCTTGCTTCGTCCCTGTGACTGTACGCCGCGCAGGAGATGAGGTGAACTATTTTTTTCCAGTTTAACGCGGCCCACGGACTGGAGAATACCGAACAACAGTAAACAACTGAAAGGGTAACTCAAGTCCTTCGAAAGTTCATTTAGTGTGTCCGAAGAGTGAGCTGAATTGACGAACAGGCAAGTAATTAGACTCGGAAGATAGTTTTTGGCCTATCTGATAAAAATGAAGGCGTATCGCTATTTTACTTGCATGTATCGGAATTACCTATCAGTTGGGAATAGAGGCGCATTGATGTTTGCCTACCATATGAAAATGAATGAAAATGAAGGCTCATTAGTGTTTCAAAAACATCTGTAGGAGTTGCATCAGGGCCGGATTAAGGGGGTGGCCACATGGGCCGCGGCCTAAGGCGGCATATCTCAAAAATTTGCAATTTTTTTAAGTGTGGGTATAAAAAAAAAATCGGATTTAGACAAAAAAAATTACAAACGAGAAAAGGCGACAAAATCTCTCATTCACTGAGAGTATAGTAATCTCTAATTTCGTCGTCTCTTAGTGATACAAGAGACAGTACCTTCAATTAGTCGAGTTAAGAGAGAAACCAAACACGCAATTTGGCCTGGAACGGCGCGACTTGGAGAGAAATGATAACGAGGACTTGAGATAAAATGGAGAAGCCCTCGGCGCGGCGATCGGCATGTAACACATATTAGCGCCTACAAAACTGCACGAATACTTCTCGCATTGTATCAAACACAGTGCGGTCATTGCGGTCAGCGTGAAACGGATAGCGCCTACAAGACTGCGTGAATACTTCACATATTGCGTCCAACACAGTGAGTTGTCAGCAGCGGTCGGCGTGAAACGCATAGCGCCTACAAGACTGTCTGAATACTTCACGCTTTGCGCCAAACATGGAAGGCCTTGCTCACACAGAGATAGGTTTACGAAACTTAACTTCCGCGCAAAGTTCCGTGAACTTTTGCTAGTAGTGTTGACAGGGCTCTCCCAAAAAATGTGTTCAACACGAATAAATGCGTCTTATGCACCCATCCCCAGCTGGCACGTTCACTTGATGGTTTTTATCGAGTTTCAAAACGAATGAGAAGGGGGCGGCAAAATACAGGCGGCCCATGGGCAGCAAGTAGGTGAATCCGACCCTGAGTTGCATGCCTGATAAAAGTGGAGGCGCATCGTGTATTTTCCCTACACTATGAGGGTAACATTATTTTAGTCGTTTCCTAGACGAGAGAATTTAATTGAACAACTGGTTTATTATCCGGAGGAAACTGCTGGGCGTTCCTAACTGAAAATGTCGCGGATTTTTCTCCTAACTTCACGCAAAAATCGGTGTAAGCTGCTCGCAGTAAAATAATTATTTCGATTATTAATCCCGAAAGAAGAAGATTTTGTTTAAATCTGCCCGAAAAAGCGATGGGACGCACAAATAGTCTTTCGTTTAGCGCTGATAACATTTTTCTCCCTGCATTTACCGTCCTCCTCTTCATCATTCTAATGATCGAAAATTCTCTTCAAAGCCCATATTTTTCTTACTATTCTTTCTCTGCACTCAGTATTGTTCTCGGCGTGGCAACCCTGTGTATTCGATGGTGGAGTTTTCCTTTTTCGACTCCCGTGTAAATCAGGAGGTCTCGATACGCGCCTTTGGTCAATTTTAATTATTCATTACCTCCCCTATCTACTCTGTGTTTGCAAGTCGCTTTTACGGAGCTACGGAGGTCGCCGCTCCTGTAGTCTCGTCACGTCTGGCCTTACGCATGCGACTTAAACTTGCTACATTAATTGACTTGTTGCAAGAGAAACAAGCGAAATGGAGCAGTGCGAAAATGCGACAAAGGCATTAAAACCTACCCGCTACTGCAAAATTACCATCATGTAAGCTGTGAAAAGCAGAAAGAAAAAAGTACATATGGGACGCAGAGGGGATCAAGAAACCGTCTCCGTGGCTGTCCAAAAAAGGAAGTGATTTCATAATCTTATTAATGAATATTATTTCTTGTCAATCTTAAGTTTAGTAGGTAAACTTACTCACGGAAAAATGCTTCTTTTTTAAACATAGAGAGATTTTTCTCTTAAAATGAATTGAGGTTGCTTCTTATTTTTTTCTTATTATTCATCTTCTTCCTTTCCTTCCAACTTCTTCATTATTTTTCATTTTATTTCCCTTCTCGCCCTCTTCACTCTTTTTCCTCTTTCCCTCTCTTACCTCTTCTTCCTCTTTTTTCTTCTCCTTTTGTGCCCCTTCTCGTTCTTCTATTTCTTCTCCTTCTTGTCACTCTGCTTCTTCCTCTGTTCCTTTATTTTCTTATTTTTCTTCTTCTACATCCACCTTTTATCTTCGATTTTAGTATAACCATGGAAGATAAGAAAGAGTAATTTACTGCGCATGAGGAATTCTGGTTATTTAACTTTTAAGGGTCCACCTCTCACCAAAATCTATGAGGGATTTTGCTATTTTACGCCACTGTCTCCTCCCAAAGAATAGTAAGATTCGTCATGCCAAAAAAAACAATTTAAAAAAGAATAAAGAAATAAATAAATAAATATATGGTATTCTCCTATACAGGTTGCAAAATATTGTTTTCATTATTTAGTCCTGTTACTAACATCAAATACTTTGATTGAAAGAAAAAATGTGGATGAGGAAAGTTTCTGCGTCGTTAGAGCAAATCTTTTTTGTAATCCATAAGTTTTAACCACGAAAAGAACGAACAACTGCACCCTTAAACACTTGGAGGAGTCATGCGAAGATTAAGCGACGGATTCAAATCGGACACATCTCCTGTGCATGGCACAAATGCAGTCATTGTTCTAAGCCGCTGCTGGGATTATAATAAGATCAGAGAAGTCTATTTTTCCTCGGCGGAGCCGCCGCCCTATTTGCTTGGCGAGCTTTGCGATATATCGATCGATCTGCTGTTTAAACCTATGGAAAAGAATCGAAAAACAGGGTGTTCGCAACGGACACCTTACGAATCGATATTTTAGCATAGCTTCCAATAGGGAAATATCGATAATAATCGATCATTAACGCTTCGCTTCTGCTCCGCCCGGTAAGCTCCGCGGTCGAGCCCCTGCTCCTGATTTGGACGCATTCAAATCAAAAGGAGCTTATATCCATTATATGACATGAGCCTTGAGACCCTTAAGAGTACATGCATGCCAGGGCTCATGTCTAAATGGATATAGTTCCTTTTGATTTAAATGTGACAATTTTATACAAGCCACAATGTACTATTCATTCAATCGCGTGGCACTGCAAGCAGACCTCCCTAGTGATCCTCTGTATGCGCTCCGCGATGAGCGATCGGGAAAGACCATCGAGTGACAGGATAAACGCTTTCCTTGTTGCTAGATTGTCCTAGGGTCGTATTCATGGTAACGTTGCATAGTGTCAACAACCATGGTGTCAACAAACCTAAAATCTGATCGTGGAGTCAACGATTGTTGATGTCGTACTCAGCTAGTGAAAAGTCAACATGGGCTCTGAGCAGTGAGCGTGGTGTCAACGATCACGGTGTCAATATAATAACAGATAAATATATTCCTTACCAGTTACACCAAAAAAAATAAGTCTCCTGCGGGCTGATCGTTGAAATTGATAGAAAAAACGATAGACGAAGAAGACAAAGGAAGTATGGAGCGGTCCTATTGGTTGAAATTGAGGGTTCCCTTAGACTCAAAGGGAAATAATGGACTAACCATAGGAACTCGCGTGGGTTGCCGTTATTTAGTCCATTATCTACCTTCTTTGTCCATTGCAACCACCCGCTCTCACCAACAGGATCCCTCAGTATCTATTTTGTCTCCTTTGTCTATAGCTCTGTCCATCTATTTCAGCATTATCAGCCCGCAGAATAGGTTTGAGTCACGTATAATTAGATTAGATTAACAGAACTGTCGATGAACAAAGACTTCTTTTTGACGGCAGTTCTGTCAGCAGAAGAGGTTGATCCGCTTGCCTGAGGGCTCAGTAACCATTACTCTGGGCCGAATGTCACCTCTTAAACTACTCAGTCAATATGATCAAAATTTTGGACTGTCTCAACCTGAAAAATTTCTTTTTCTGTGTATCCGCTGATCCAAAGAACGCGAATTCAAGAATTGCAAATAGTTGATGCTACAATGACAAGAAGATTTATGAAATATGATCTGCCGGAAGAAACATTATTGAACCTAGGATTTAATACAAGTGCTAAGCAACACTAAATTCCTTGACAAATGCGGGCATAACATTTTGCATAAAATTCTTCGGCAAAAATGTCCCTTATATGGGACTTGGCTGGCAACGCGAGGTAAACATGTGCAGCGGCTGCTCACCCACTCTGATGAGTCTTCGGTCCCTACCGATTCCACGACGAGCCGGTGGCGAGGCGTAATTGATCGATAATCGAAATCGATTTTTCCCCATTTGAAGCTATGGTAAAGAATCGATTATTAGGCGTTCGCTGCGAACACCCTGTTTATCGATCCTTTTCCATTGGTTTAAATGACAGATCAATCGATATATCGCAATGCACGCCACGCCACTGTGACGACTCNGGGGGGGGGGGGGGGGGGGGGCTGCACTGATAAAATGATCAATTTATGCGCCGCGCGCGTCCGTCGCGGACTCGCGGGACGTGATGTCTAAATTTTCGCACGACTCGGGCAGAAAAACCGGGCGCAGTTTTATTCCGAACGCGACGTTTGATAGATTCTTAGCGGCCATTCACGCGCCCGTAGGAGCCAAATCGTGGATACGTATCCCTACGTCAACTGGGAATATTGACGAATTTTGCGTGGATTTGGCAACGGTGCGCGCCGGACGGTATGTAAATCATCGGCCACCGTGACCATACTCTTGTCCACGCGCGATGCGACTAGATTTCATATTTTTTTTTCGAGGGGATTTTTTACTCCTCTGTGACGTCACTTTAAATTCAACCATGTAACTGCAAACGGATTTATAAGTGCCCGGAGGTGTTACCGAACTTGATTCAGGTTTCTCTTCAAAAACCAGGGACGATGATACGTGACGTCAACGACAACGCACCCAAATTTGACCCGCTTTGACGGAAATAGGAACTTTAAGTAAAAAACGAAAATTCAAAATCACTCCTGACTCCTGCCCAAAGTCAAGATGGTTGGAACTCGTTCATGACTATAGGACTAACCTCCTATAGGACTTAATTTATTTTTACTCAGGGCCACTGATCAGAGAGAGGTCTAATACCAATACTTTAACTAAAAAATTGAATAGTGCCCACCACCAATGTCGGAAGAACTTGAAGTATTGACGCTCTGAAGTTTACAGTTTTCTCCTGTAAGGTCCTTGTAAATGGAAGATACATTCCCAAATTATTTCTACGTAGGACCACTGATCAGAGAGAGGTATATTACCAATACTTTAACTAAAAAATTGAATAGTGCCCACCACCAATGTCGGAAGAACCTGAAGTATTGGCGCTCTGAAGTTTACAGTTTTTTCCTGTAAGGTCCTTGTAAATGGAAGAAACATTCCCAAATTATTTATACGTAGGACCACTGGTTAGAAAGAGGTATTTTACCAATATTTTAACCAAAAAATTGAAAAGTTCGCACCACCAATGTCGGAAGAACCTGGAATATTGACGCTCTGAAGTTCACAGTTTTCTCCTATTTCAACCACAGCGAATTCAACTTTCATTTTCGATAAATTGGCAAACCAAAGTAAGTCACATTAGTTTGAACAGCTTTTAAGGATAATACACTGGAAATAAATATGTGTGCGTGTGTGTTGTGTGAGTAGGTGTGTGAGAACTCCGTTCAAAGACCCGATCAAAGCTCTGATGAAGCCCTCGAAGAGGAATCATTGCTGCACCGCACAGTGGACATCCGAATTCAAGAGGAATGAAAAATTGTAGTTAATGTTATGACTGTGTTTGTGTTATGGTCTCATCATTTCTGTGTTCGTACTGCATACATGACAAGGATTTCATAACAGCAGAAAAATGTGGGGAAAACCCGCCGTCTTTCGATTTTTGGAGTTACAGTGGGGTGACAACACATATAGGGGTTAAAGACAATAATAAGGTAAAAAAGACAGATTATTTATAGAGTGTTTTTTTTCCTTGCTGAGTGAAAGTGGCAAAACTACTGCGCGCAACTATTCGCGCTTTTAAGTCGCACATATTGCCATCACATGTAATCGAAGGCGAACTCGCCAGGATGAGCGACACTTAATGGACGTAACTTGTGTTCCATGCCGGAGCTAAGAGAAAGTGACAAAACTATTGCGCGCAGCTAGTCTTGTATTATCAGCAATGTTTACCTCCCGTTCACGAAAAAACAAGGCTCAATACACAAGTCAAAATGATCATCAAGAACAATATTATCATTTTTCGAGTGCATGACTATAATGCTCAACCTTAGAAAAGTTCAGTCAGGGAGTAAATTATATTCAATATTAAAGGATTCAGAAATTATTTTACTAATATATCAATTTGATACATAATGAAATCCTGGTTTATTTGCGAATCCCAAGTAGTCGCTATTCACTCGGCTGGACCTTACTTTGCAATAAGAAAGGACGAATTCTAGCTTGTTCGTAGAAGGACCTGTACAAATAGCATATTCTGTTCCTGAAATGAGGCTTAAATGAAAAAAAATAAGTTTCCCGTCGCGAAATTCCATATACAGTCATACATTTATAATTTGAATTTAGTCAAAGTTCGATGTTAACTAACGGACGCTCCATGTTAACTTTTGATGAGGATTTTTCTATTCTGAGGCTTAATTTCTTAACCCTTTTAGTCTATTGCTATCCTGTCTATTATTAGTCTGTTCAGTTTATCATTTTGTCCATTATTCTTGCCGACACTCCCACTGTGCGTCGCATGAAACAGGAGGAGCGGAAGCTCTCCAATCAGTCACGTGTTCGGTAAAGAAGGAGGTGTGTCGACAGAATGGAGACATATATCACCAAAACTACCGGCTCAGTTAAAATTAATTAAAGCCCCGGATTTGGTCAGGTTCGGTGGAGAACTTGTTGGGGGGGGGGGGGGGGGCGTTGACTCCGCGGTTGTCACGTCCTCCATCAAGAAGGGGTGACGAGGAGGCCGCGGTATAGAAGTTTTGACCGATCTTTTGTTTCATTGTCAGTATATTCCTCATGACTGTCCTTCGGATTATTTCAACGTCTAAATGATAAAAGCACCGGGTTTATCTCAGATCATCCGAATTCTATTTCCCATGGGTGCATTTCTGGGCGAGATTTTTTAGCAAACGTTTTATGACAAACAAATTATGTGACGCCTAAATCACAAGCGGATCCAGGGGAGTAGAGGACTTCCCCCCCTCCCCTAAAAATTCACATCGATGTTCAAGTTAGGTTAGGTACGCATTTCGATCGCGTCATGTTTTGTTTTGATTGAAAAGCATCAAATGATAATTTTGCGAGTGGCGTTGCCTTCTTTCAGATTTATCGATTGATATCCGATTTAAACCCACGTAAAAGGGTCGATTAGTAGGGTGTTTGCAACGAACACCTTATTAATTGATACTTTACCACAGTTTCAAATGCAGAAATACCGGTAATCGATCATTAACGCCTCTTCACTGAATTTTGCACGAACTTTTTAAACACTATCTTCGAAGGAAACGAAGTTTTACGCAGAGGCGATGATTTTTAAAATAAACTTTGAAATAGTGAAAATGATAAAATCTGTGATGTCACAAACCAAGGAATGTGGATTTCTGGTTTTATCATGAAAATACAGTGTCGTATTCCGCTGTTATCATTCATGCAGATCATGTTTTCAATTTTCATCCTAAGTGACGGAACTTAACGAATGTAATAAGCAATGGAAATACAGATAATATAGAGCTGAAATACCACTGCTAAGATTCTTAGCAAATCGTGTTGCACACTTTTAAAATGAAAGCAGAGTAGCGAACCAGCGTCAAGTTTTTGGAATTTGAGCAAACGCAAAAAAATGCTAACAATTTCCCTTCAATTTGCTAGGTACGCAGTACATACTTTCAGGAGCGGTACATTCTTGTAAGAAATTACATTGTTTGAGTCAAATTTGTAACGTTGGAATGAAAATTTTACGGGAAACGCCAAAGTGATAATAATATTCGCAATGAAAAATTAAAATTTTACTATTATTTTAAGAACAGGAAGGATCCAGGTAAAAGTTTGAATCACTTTAATATTAGATCGTTTACCACTCCATGTCGTGCCGTTGAAAGTGTAACAAACTTAACCTAGATTCAGATAATTACATGGGATACGGAACACTTTCAGAATACGCCAACTCCACACCTTCAGATCGTGGCTAGGCAGGCAGCTTCGCTCGAAAAGAGGCCTGAATAAAGGCCTGATTGATTCCAGCGAATCTCAAAGCGAAGTCTCCAACCTCATTACGCCTGCATCGAGGCTTCGAGGCGTCATCCATCGTTTAGGGAAAGAGGCACCGGAGCTGTGAAAGTTGTCCCATCGTCCGAAGAGAAATGACTCGGATGAAGATAGTGTCGACAGTTCAGCGCTGGAAACACATCGAAGAGATGAAAACGAAATCATTCCCACCACCTCTACCTCGATTCGGAGAAAAAAACAGTGCCCACAAGATGGATCTGAGGTGTCGCGGGCTTTGTCATCATCCGAGTGGCCGAGTCGGGTCCCTTGGTCCGGTGGCGTGTCGGTCTGCACGATTGATCGATTGATCTGCCATGTAAATCTATAGAAAAGAATCGATTATCAAGGTGTT
The DNA here is from genome assembly GCF_001854935.1 of Bemisia tabaci. Taxonomy (NCBI): domain Eukaryota; kingdom Metazoa; phylum Arthropoda; class Insecta; order Hemiptera; family Aleyrodidae; genus Bemisia; species Bemisia tabaci. The sequence continues at coordinate 1,006,918 of NW_017564582.1, read as the reverse complement.
CGGACTAATACCTTACTAATCGATTATTTAGCATAGTTTCAAATGGGGTAATATCGATATCTCGTGATTCACGCCTCGTACGAAGTCTCGGTCGATGCTGATTACGAATCGGTATGACATGTCCGGACTGGATTATCTCGGTTTCGGTTTGATGAATGAGGGAATCGAAAGGGAGCCTTGTTCTAGACATTGCTCTTAATTGGATCGCTTTAAGTAAAAAGGAGCGGACTTACAATGACTTAAAGGAGGGTTTACACGTTTGTGCGGGTTATTCACCAGCGGATTTACCGGCCGAGTGACGCGGTTGTCAGTTTGCAACGAGGAAAATTTGCAGAGTTTTGCACGGATAATTTTTCTGAGACGTGTGAATTAAATCCTGCGCTGAAGGGAGGAACGGAAACGAAGTTGAATCTCCGTGGTGATTTGAGAAAAGTTAAGATTTTAAGGTAAATTTACCAAGTGCGGAAGTTGAATCACTTCATTCTCGCACACTGCGAATGAGGATCGCCAGGGAGCCTCTCTTGCTCATCAAGCAACGTCAAAAACTTTTTCGAGAAGTTCAACGTTCTTTACTACATTATTGATTTTGTAGTGTCAAGTTTGTCAAAAAAGTCGCGTAAAATGAGTCTTTCACAGTTAAAAAATTCCTTGTTCGGTGTTGCTGTGCCACTTTGTGTTACTTTGCTTTGTATCAGATCAACGCAAAGGACTTGGTCGCTTAACACAATTAAATCGACCCTAGTAGCAGGTTTCTCTAAGACGTCGGGCCATGAAGAAAGTTTCCTACGGAACTTACGTGCTCTTATTTTCTTTCCCGCTACTTAGAGGTAGTGAGTTGCGAGTGGCTAACGGATTAGATAATCACCGATGCGATCCAGGTTCAATTCCGACGGCTGGCGCCTGATTCTAATGTGATCAAGGATTTGCAACACAAAAATTTGGTCACTTAAACCCAGAAATTCGGTCCGATTGACACAGGGAACCCGACCTTTAAGAAAATCAACCTTCAGCTTGTGTTACCTCGTGTTTTACTTCCCATACATTAACATAAGATAGTATTTAATTTTTCTCGGTGCACAATGTGCATGTGCGCAATAAGTGCATTTTCAAGTTGATTTTGATTAAAGTTAATAGATTCCAGCTCTTGCAAGATAACGCAGGGGATCTGTCTGTGGATCTGGGGTTTGACGCTCCCCCGTACCCGAGTTAGCCGGCAAATTGCTAGAGATAGTCGGCTACCCTTCGACCCCGTAGACTGCCACCTCGGTGACTTTCTCGGGTTTCCTCCTCCCGCCTTTTGGCGGGATAGGCATCCCCTGATGTTGCCGCTCCACTGTGCCTGCGTCCTCGATCGTTAGCCCACATCCTGTCGCGGCGGCAACGCGGCGGCAGATCAAGCGGGATCGGTGACGTGTCTGGTTTCGTGATTCCCGCGCCCCCCAGGATCCCGGAATGCGGACCTTGAGTCCGCGCATCCGGCCCTGGTGGTTGGCGGGGGCTGAAAGCGGGCCGGACCGGAGGAGCAAGTCAAAGTTGACTAGTGCTTCGGATGGGGTTGGCCGGCCGCGTCGCTCGCTACTCGTAGGGAGGGGCGCTGCGNAGCTCTTGCAAGAACAGTCAGAGATGAGGTAGTTTTAAGGAGCCTTTCTTGTTCATGAAGCGCCGTTAATCGGCTTAACACAATTTTTTGGGGCGTTTAACATTATTTATAACATTATTCATTTTGCCGTGTCAAGTTTGTCGAAAAATTCATGTAAAATGGGTCTTGCGTGCTTAAGGTGAATTGTTCAGGTTCTGACGCGGTCCAACTGGCATGCGATATGTCATAGCACATAGCATCGACTATGTCTAATATCTTAACAGACCTAGAATTTTTAGAAAAAAAGGGACGATAACCCTTACGCAGGAGCCTACAGTATCATTCTAAATTAAAAATTTGGCAAAAGCTAGAGAACTGAAAGCAGAATCCTGTTTGGGGGAAAATCTCGCATTCGATACAGTTATCGATTTCCGTGTCGAATGCAAGATTTTTCCCCGAACAGGATTCTGCTTTCGCTTCTCTAGATTTTGCCAATTTTGTGGGTTAGAATGCTGCAGGCTCATGCGCAGGAGGTATTATCTTTTTTTCTGGGTATTCAAAATTTGAAGAGATTTTTAACATAATCGATGCGATATGTCGCACGCCAGTTCGACCACGCCAGAAACCGTGACTAATCAACTTAACAGATTACTTAACGAGTCGCTGAGCAGTCATCATGAAGGAGTACTGCCGTGCTATGGAAGAACGCCGTATGAGCCTTCAGACGTTGCCAAGTTTCCTTCGATAAAAACTGAATTTACTAGGAAAATTGTGAATATTTTTTTCCAAAATGTTAAGACAATTTTGTACGCAATTTCATCTAAAATATCTGAAAATTTCAAAGAAAAATGTGCATGGTTTTCGTCAAAAGTACATGTTTTATCAAGGGGAATTTGGCAACTCTCGGATGTTCATACGGCGTTTTTCCATAGCACAGCAGAGTACCAATGTTGATCGCTGGCATTTGATCTCCTTTATATAATAGGATGCAATCGGCGCTCGATTCACTTGCTCTCGGGGTTTCCTCGATCATGGGCTTTCTGCCGAAGCAGGTTTTCGGAGCCCAGACGACCCGGTGCCATCTGCGACTTCCGCCGAGCGACATGACGGAATAATAACGGTGTCACGTACAAGCTCGCCAAAAACCGCCGGGGGGCCGGGGGTGGGGAGCGGGGGGTCCGGGAATGCAGGTCTGCAGGTCTAGGGCAGATGACAGAGGGAAACGAGCGATGGCTCACCGGAAACGAGGAGAGAAAAAAAACCTCCAGAGCTCGCCAAACCTGTGGATGCGATGGCGTCGGGCGGAGATAAACAAACGGACCGGCCGCGTCGACGATCTCTCGCAGAATTTGGCAACCGCCCTCGGCCCGGGCCTGGGTCACCCGTCGCGAGCGACTCGGGACTCCGCGTCGCCGAGGGTTGCCAAACGTGACCGACTCGGGGTTTCCCTCCGGTTCCCCCGGGTTTGATCGCGATGACGTCATTTCGGTCAGCGGTGCGTGGCCACCGAATGTCACATGATCAAATCTAGCCGTCAAATCTGCCGTAATAGTGAAGAGAGCAGTAAGTGCATGCTAAGGTGAACCTTGAGACGCATGAAAGCATCTCTTAACCACGGCTCATACAGAAATGCACTTACTGCTCTCTTCGCTATCACGGCAAAAATGGTGGAGGTCAGAAAGCACGCGCAACCACGCGCATCCTCTGCTCTGCGGGCCGATTATTGAAATTGATAGACAAAGAAGACAAAAGGGATTTGGAAGGATCCTATTGGTGGAAGTGAGTGGTTACAATGGACAAAGGAGGCAGGTAATAGACTAAGCAACGGCAACCCACGAGGGACCCGATAGTTAGTCCATCATTTTCTCCCTTAGTCTATAAGAACCAACCATTTCAACCAATAGGATAGCTCCATACTCCCTATGTCTTCTTTGTCTATCGCTTTGTCTATCAGTTTCAATAATCGGGCCGCAGACGTACTGCTCATCACTTAAAAGTCAGCTTCTCTGTTTTGGGTAGATTGACTTTCAACCCCCACTAACTTTCGCAACCCCTCTACTAACAATCGCATCGACGGACGTTATCTCCGTTACGGTTGGACGTAGACATGTTGCTTTTGGACAGATTTTATCATGGTTTTTATCTGTAAACGTTTATAATTGAAACATATGTATAGCGCAACTGACTCTTTTGCGTCACTGATAGGTTTCAAGGGAGGATCGTAACAAAATGTGACAAGTGCGTTGCATATGTAATACCTGGACAACCCCCAGGTGAAGTCAGCTCCACTTGACCGCCGAGCTTCGGGGGGTTTAGATTTTGTCTTAATATCATGTCATGACTACACCAATAAAAATGATACTTTAGTCACACTCGAAAAAAAAAAAAACACATTGTATCTAGAGTCCAGACTCTTAAAAACATCGCCAAGAAAAAATACTCTTGATTCAATCAGATTTAAGCGTAAATTAAGAGCCAAGCCTCTTAATTTAAGCGGATTTCCTTTTGATTTAAGCTTAAATCTGATTGAATCAAGAGTCCTTTTTCTTATCAATGTTTTTAAGAGTCTGGACTGTAGATCCAATGTGTTTTTTTTCCCCCCCAGTGATTCATGTTTTTATTTTCTGATCGAATCCACACCCTCCAAAAATCTATCCTCCGACCATCTTGACCTCGTGGTCAGTGTATCTGACTCAATAGGTCAGAGGTCGATAGGTCCCACGCTCGAAGCCCAGGAGTGGTGACTAAGTTTTACAAAACTGAAAAGTGATTCTGTGGAATCAGATTGCACGTCAAAAAACTACTTCGTTTTACCACTATAGGAACCAGATAAATTTCACGGTGGTCAGTTCTCGGTAGCAGTCATAATTCATTTTAACATTTTGTTTTCTAATAGGTTATTTTTCTAACTGTTGTTTTTGTTTCTTATTTTTTCAGGTAAGTGATTAAGACTGTTTTCACCAGAGGCACCATTCTTGTGCGATAGTACTGTGAGTTGACTTTACTTACTTGATTGTTACTTTGTTACTCCGTCATATTCTTTGTTAACGCAAAGGGAGTTCGCCTCCTAACCAAGTGCGTTGCGTATGTAGTACCTGGACAACCCCCAGGTGAAATCAGCTCCACTTGACCGCCTAGCTTCGGGGGGTTCAGATACTTCAGATCCTGTCTTAATATTATGTCATGACTATATCAATAAAAATGATTCTTTAGTCAAGAGAATAGCCTCCGACTTCTTTCCGCGATATTTTTGAGTTAAGGAAAAGTGTAAAGCTCTACTTAAAGTTATGTCATTTTTTAGTTAGTCGCGTTTCATGAAACCCCTTTCGTCCTCATTTTGTGCCGCAGAAGTAATTTATAGATGGTTCCCCGATCGAAAAATTCCCGCACACTAATTTATATGCATCTGAAAACTTCCGCAAAATTGTATATTTCCGTATACTTTGCATAGCGAGTTATACCAGTTTCTTGTCTTGGTTAATGCATCGAGCACCCTTAACTGACGAATAATATTGCACAAGCAGCATACCGTATTTGCAAATATTTTTTCAGGTGCAAACTTCCACATCAATATTTTGCTGACTTGCAGCGAGGCTAAGTTAAAACATTGTTTGGCCGGTCTCTTGGTATTCGGTCCACGTGTAATAGTCTCAATTAGAAGGAACTGTAATAATTGTGTACGTAAAGTCGTAAGTTTACGTAGTGTAATGTAAAGTCTATAATGATGTCTTGGAGGGTAAGATTTTTCAAACTCGTGGTGGATTCGGACAATATTTTCCAATCTCTCAGTGACTTTTCATTGACAACAGTTACATATCTATGGGGCCTCAATTTGACATTAATGAGACGCAATTGGGATTTATTCTCAACCCTAAGAATCTAAACAATTATTATACCTGTCATCTGTTATACTTGTCTACATGTATAAATTTCGGAGACTGTCAGCAATCATCGGAAATTCACAAGCGGTGTGCGTGTTCACTCGTCAAAATGCAAAAATTCGCATCAAAAAAATGAAGATTTAATGAGTAAAGAATTTCAAAGCACGAACTCAGCTTAAGGCGCCTTCAATCCCAGCGATACTTCATGCTTTGCAAGAAGGTTAGTTTAGTTGCCTATCCGAACCAAACCCAACTAAAGTCACTGATTTCATCATAAGCGCTCATAATTATTGTGTTAGCGGTACCATGCTTTGAAGAAGGAAAAACTGCCTGTTTTAATACCAAGCATATCTAGTACTTTCCGTCTAGTCTCTTTATTTCTGCAATTTTTTGTATTTTTATTCAACTTAAACAGATTGCAATTTGATGGCGATTGCTAGTTGCCTGCAATGGACGCATACATAAGTTTCATGTCTCACAGTTTCCACCCCAAGCTCCATCACCTAAGGAATTCTCCTGATAGATCCGCCAGCACATTATTCTATTAGTTTTCGACTTTCGACAAGTCAGCGTCAGAAGGTATCTGCTTCTCTTCCAGTATCGGCCTGGTTGGTTCACCAATCGGTAGTTTCCTAATACGTTTTTGGGCCCCTCCTCTCGGGTGGGACCCCCTCAGTACCCTGGTGTCGTCCTTATATGGGTTTTTAAAGTTTTCAGGGCCCCTACAGGATTTATGCCGGGGCCTCTTGAGCCACCCCTCAGAATTCCTTGATGATAAGCACCCCAGCACACCTCAATGTACTGCCCCCTGTTCCCTTCTCCGCTATGCTACGATCGAAACTCAGAGTTGGTTGGTTTTCTCAGAGCTTGAACAGGTCGTATCAAGGCAATTTTTCCCGTGTGCAGCGGTAAACTAGAGTCCCTTTATACTGAAAGTCAAGACAATTTGAATCCATTTCTGATTGGTTCCCGTATTTTAAGGCCTCTACAGTGTCACAAACGAGAATAAAGATTACGTTTTCACCAATTGCAAAGATTATAATCTGGAATGGACCGGGGAATTACGGGTTCGGCAAGGAGCAAACGGAATGAGAGAAGGAACGGAGAAAGGAATTTGAGAACGGGCCGATCAAAGATTGCAAAAAACGTTCGATTTCTGTATCTTCTTTATTCCCGTTCGTGACTCCATGAGGGGGTGTTGTCTTGACAAGGGACTCTAGGGTAAACTAGAGTCCTTTTATACTGAGAGTCAAGACAACACCCCTCATGGAGTCACAAACGGGAATAAAGATTACACAAATTAGACGTTTATCGCAGTTTTTCGTAATCTTTGATCGGCTCATTCTTAATTTCCTTTCTCTGTTCCTTCTCTCATTCCGTTAGTTCCTTGTCGAACCCGAAATTCCTCGGTCCATTCCAGATTATAATCTTTGCAATTGGTAAAAATGTAATCTTTATTCCCGTTTGTGACACTGTGAAGGCTTAAAATACGGTTTACCAATCAGAAATGGATTCGCATTGTCTTGACTCTCAGTATAAAGGGACTCTAGGGTAAACTCCTCGTTGAAGATCTTTTTGAGCCATCTTCCTCCACGTGACAGTTGTAAAGGGGCCACCTCTGGATGTCTTCTCCGATTTTGTGAGTTTAGACGGTGATTGTAGAGGTTACCACGGCAAGTGTCATGTGCTCACCGAGGGCGAACTGGGGCACAGTTTTCGGGCGTCATGGAACGGGAAGCCCTGCTCGCTCTGGGCGCGGCGCGGCCCGAAAGAGGCGCGTGTCAGGTTATTTTCGCCCCGGCGGGACGCGGCTCGGGGGAGCGGCGGGGGAGTGCGGCGGCGGCGGCGGCCCCGTCTATTCTGGTTCGCAGCATCCGAGAGACTCGCGAGGGCCCGCGCCCGTGGACCCGCGGCCAGTCGCACCGAGACCGGCTCCCGGAGACCAGAGCCACGCTCGTCCGAGCCGCGCGCGTGTGTGAGTGCAGTGTGTGAGTGTGTGAGTGCCTCTCCGTCACGGGATCCTCCGGCTCCGATGGTGAGTGCCAAGCGGGGTTGACCACGTCACGTTCCCTCCTCCCGCCCTAGGCCCCGCCCCGCGACACCCCTGCGCCCCCACCCCTCGCGCCCTCCGCGCCGCCGGGGCCCCGGCTTCAGTCCGCTCGCGCCTTCACCCGCAGCAGCCTGTATTGCGTTTTGCGTCCCGACGCCTGCCCGCGCCCCGACGCCCGTCGCCCGCCCGGCCATGTATATCCCCGATAACCTCCGCAGCTGTATGGTCGAGCCCGACGTGTCCACCTACCTCCAGGCTCCCTCTTCGGGCCAGGTGGAGTTCCTCTTTTCTATTAAATGTGCCCGCAGTTATTTCATTTTGAACCCGGATTTTTATTTCACCCCTCGCACCCCTCCCCCCTGGACACGTGGTTATACCTACGCACATTTTTATTTTGTTTCTCATTTGCTTTTCACTTTTTTTTTTCCGGGGGAACAGCTTTATGGTTTTGAAAGGTACCGTGTGCAAGGTTGAAGTGTACATGATAGTTTTTCAAAAATCTCGGTAGGATTTTTCTTTGACATTTCAAATTGTTGGTTTTCAATTCATAGTGATTGATCGACTAAATATTATCGATTGAATTTAACCTCAGCACAAAAATTTGTGAAGCATACTCAAATTAGCATTTAATTGATGGCGAAGTTTACTTATCCTCTTTTAATTGAAGATGTGCCAAGTAACTTTGCACACGTGCCTTCCTCCATTTTTTCTTTCTTATTTTTCCCAGGGGTTATTCAGTTTTTTCAATATGGTTTTTTATCAAATAGATCTTTGAAGTATTCCTGCAAATTATTCCACCTTAGTTATTTCGTCACAATTATGTTTTTATTTTTTATTTATTTATTTTTTTTTAATTTTTTTTTTTATCCCGTATTTTGGTGTTCTTATGGCTTATGTTGTCCTACCGTAGCTTTTAGCTGTTGGTGGCGATAAACCTATTAAGCGTACTTGTCATATTCGCCTAGAAATCCCCTAACAACCCCTGAGCCCCACGTTTATGGTCTGGTCCCTCATGTTAGACGTCTAGTAGTAATGAATGTTTGGTGTTCTCAATTTTTAAAAGCTCCTCTCATATTCAACTCTGCAATTCTTCGTTCACAAGCGCAAATTATGATGTCCATTTCTATTAGAGAAATAGTTGATTGCTCTAAATGCACTTAATTAGCTCTGGAGATAGCCGGGAAAATCGTATCTTTATGTGGCCCTATCGTCTAAAAAAAAAAAATCTGATAAATTTGTAACAAAAATTTACTCAATAGAAGCTCATTTTATGAGTTGGTTAGCCTTCCTTCAGTACTTTACAAAGTTGCAATAATCTTTAATAGCGTAGTTTTATAAAAACATATTTCCTTTTCTTGAAATGAAATACAGAACAAACTCGTTCCCAGTCAACTTCCATACCGACGCGTGCCCAGGGGCTGAAATATATTCATGTTTTTTTTTTTACTTGCCGATGCTTGTAAAACCGGTTGTTTCATTAAAAACCCAAGTTTTTTTTGGTAGAAACTCGCGTGTTTGTGGATGAAAGAATAAATGGATAAGAAATTGAACCGTCGCGTCGTTTTGGTTTCAGACAATTCAAAATTGAACGATAAAGATTTTATAGAAAAATTTGCCAGAAAGGCGTAACGCTAGACCCGGCGTGCTTAATTTTTTTTCATAGCTTTAGACGCACGTAGGAGGTAGATCCAGTCCCCTAATTATTATGCCAGGTCAGGATTTAAAAAAGTAAAGAAAAAAACCTTACAAAACAAAGTGTTTCATCGTAAAAGATTCTGGAGTAAAATAGAAAGCACTACTTGATCTCGACATGACTTTTTCAAAGATCTGTACAAATCTGCACGCGTGATTTGTCACCCAACAATCATGTCCTCTCAAGAAACCAGTTTCAAATCTTCCTCTTGCCATCTCTTATTATTAGCGAAGAAAGGGACTCTCAGAGATGTTTCTCTCACAGTTAGATTTAAACCCTTTTAACCATTGGACCATTTGGTTTTATTTTCTTGTGTCAATATCCTGGTTTTGGTTGTAGCTTCTTCCTCTCCCTTCCCTACCCCAATTTTTCGTTGAAAAATTTTTTTATGAATATTGAGGAATCAAATGATTTTAAGCGTTCATTTTTGGGACCAATCGTTAAACCAAGTCTGGGCTTTGGCTCAAAGTCATTTAGTTCTTTTTTGAAAATTTAATTGTACTCAGGATTTTAAAAAATTCGGCTAGTGTCAGGGACAAACTCAACAACGCTTCAGTATTCATCTCTTCAAAATTGATGAAATTGTGCGTGTGCGTCAACCTGATTTCGAAGATACACTGTAAAGTTATCTTTACACGAGAGATTGTGATATAATCGTTTCTTTACATTTTATGATCTTTTCTCTAATCCAGGATTCCAATAATAATTTTAGAAATCTGTAACCTGCATTATTCTACTCACAATTAGACGGAAAGAAGCTTTTACCAAATGCTTGTGTGCATTCTGTGATACCCCCTATCAAATTGTCCTTAAGATACCAATTTTAAGATCGACAATCATCCAAAGCTCAACGTTTTCCACCTACAATTCTTATTCTGAAAATTTTGAAAATTGACAAATAAGAAAGGACTTAATTTTATGTCTTATTCAGTAAACGACTTATTCTGTTCGAAATCATTCCTAAAAGGAAAATATACGGGTTTCCTATGTTTGATACATGGTTTAATTGCAAGGCAAACGAAAACATAGGATTACAAAAAAGGACATTAACGGAGGTTAGGGACGTTATTTAAAAGGACGTTACAAATCCGCCCAAAACATCACTTTTGGGTGTACCTTTCATTATGATCGTCCATGAGAAAAGGGACATTTCCCCCTTTGTGAAAATTGAGTCTATGATACAAGAGCATGGAATTAATGAGTTGATGATAGTTTTCATAGAAAGCATTGGAATTTTCAATTTGCAATTTTCCAGATGCGGAGCTCTCAGATTATAATGCGATCGTACCTACTCTTTTGACATGAAAATTAACCTAACCTCTCGCAACTTCAACTTTAGAAGACCACACTGGAATAAAACGCATTGGATCTAGAGTCCAGACTCTTGAAAAAATTGACAAGAAAATGGACTCTTGATTCAATCAGATTTTTGCTTAAGTCAAAAGGAAATCCGCTCAAATTAAGAGGCTTGGTTCTAGATTTATGCAAAAATCCGATTGAATCAAGAGTATTTTTTCTTGTTGATGTTTTTAAGAGGCCGGAGTCTAAATCCAATGTGTTTTTTCTTTCCCAGTGCAGATCTGTAGGGCTTCCCGTCAAAATCTAAAAATCCCACTCTTTGATGCAACTGCACAACTGCTGCACTGAAAATCTTGCCACCTGGGACCAAGATCCCTTATTTCCCGCGGGAGGTCAAATTCAGAAAATTTTTGCTCGTATTGGTCTATCTCGCATTCATTTCCTCTCCTCCAAAAAAAAATTCATTAGATTTTCCATTTTTTTTTGCCGTGTGCCCAGCCACCGACTGTCTTATTGAAGCGAAGGAACAATATCGGCGTTGCCAATTCACACATCGAATTTTCAATTTCCCCAGACGAAATTGCTGGTGGGATCTACGGGTTGGGACAACACGGCGACCGCGCTGCAAGACTTATTAATAGCCCCAGTTTGCATCCCGTGAAATGTCAACGTCGAGGGTTTCCTCCTGTCGCCTTAAGCAAATACAACGCATGTCCAACGGGAATCTCGTGTAGATACGCTGTTCTTCCCAGGCCTCACTCTCGGGTCCACGGACTCTCCGGGTCGGGTGGGGAAAGGGGGGCAGGGAGCTATGACGCCTACCTAAGTATCCTAAGCTGCAGTCTGCACTGTAGGGCTGACTTTTTTATATTTTTTGCCGAGTTTTATACCCGTTTTTCTGCTTCATACGTGACATTCTAGATGTCTCCTCGACCTGTCATCCGCTTATCAGTCCATCTGTGGGTTGTGATTTCCCCGCTGGCGCCAAATAGCCGCATTTGATTTTCCCCCGGAATTTTTTCTTTCCTGGTGTGATTGTAAATGCAGGAAATATGAATGAGGGAGCAAACGGGAATATTCCAACTCTGGTTGGAATAGTAGATGCGGATTGAGGAGATAACAATTTTTTTAGTGTAGGTGAATTTAGGTCAAGTTTATCCAATAACTATAAGCTGTCATACAGTACTGTCTCAGATCTAGTATCTGGCCTCTGCCTGATTCTCATTTCGCAGAATTGAAATCGATGGATTCAATGATCTTAAATGCAAGAATAATCTTCTGACACAAATGATATTATGTTATAACCAGCGAATGGAGGGACAGATTAACGTGCTTACATCAAAAGGAACTTTGTGCATTGTGACTGTATTCTTGTAATACGTAGGGCCCAGGTCAAAATATGCATAGTTGCATAGTTCCTTTTGATTTAAATACGTTCAGATTTGACCATCATCAGCCTGACTGTGGCGTCAAAGCATTATTGCATATTTGAAAAAACAAACATCTGCAAAACCAATTAATAGTGGCAAATACATATGTTTTTCTCTCTTAGATTTTAATTGTTTACGGTAACTTATCTTTCAATGTACATATTTCATTTTAGTTTTCCACCCAACAATAATTTTCCTCCATATGCTATTTTCTCTTAAAGTAAAACTTCATGAATTTCCTCAATAACCTTTAAACTTAAGATTTCAAATACTTTGGATTTTAAATAAGAACCAAATTACAGGTGAATTTGAAGTCTGTTTTTATCACAGAGGACTGTTTTTCTTTCTCCTTTCTTTTGTTTGAAAATGTGTGTCTATCTTTCCAGAAAATTAAACGGTGGAGAGCTCATTTCCTCCCCCATGCGAGAATACGAGTACTTCCGCTATTTTTAAAAAACTCTGGTTTTCCTTCGTTGAGCGTTTCTTCGCGTCACTGACAAAGTTCGAGGAATAATTGACAGGCCGGGACAGGAGCAGCACCCAGGCGGGGCAGCGGGGCGATGGGGCACAAAAGAAACTTCCGTGAGAAAACAGCGGCTAGAAAGTAGGGAGACGTTCTATTTGCGTCTAATGTTCATCACGGGCACGGGTTTTATATTTTTCGCCTCCAGCCCCGACTAGAAAATAACGCGTTTTTTTCGCGTAGAGCACGCGCTCACCGTAACACGCTCGATTGAGACTGAAGAGGCTGTTTCCAGTAGACGCTGATGATGTCACAGAAAAGCGATTTATCGGTTTATTCTTATTGGTAGCATTTGAAGTGGTTACATCAATATTATTGTTTTGTATCCACAACTCGATATAACCGAGAACCCTCTCACCCCATGAGATCAGGACTAATAACATCTATGTTTTTCAAGGCTAGGGTCATGGGTAATACTGGTAAAAAGATGAGTAGTTTCGATGACAAAGGTCACCAAAATTAATGTCTCGACTACAATAAAATATGATGTTTCATTCCGTCTTTAGTTTACAAGAGGCATGCTGCCTTTGCTTTTAAAGCTTCTTTTGTTGTAAGCAGCTTTCATGGTTGTACAAAATCCACCAAAGGTATGTCCGTAAACGTGGTTTTATTTTGATGAATCTGTTCAAAAAATTTTCATCGTTTCATTTTATTCCTCATATAGTTTTTGTACTTATTGAAGCCATCAGGTATAGGGAATGTAGAGCTTGCAAAACGTCATTTGACGTCTTTTGATAGAACAAAAGTATCATCAATTGCGGAATTATTCGCATCAAATTTTGATTGTATTTCCAGTGCGCATCATGAAAATATACATTCCAAATAAAGCCTTGACTAAGGATGTGGAAGACATTCAATTCAGTTTTATGAAAACTTTTACGCGTACCATAAGACGCACGCGTTAGTCTTAAACATGTATGAAAGTATTGGAAAATTGTATCCAAAATGAATTTTGATCTGATAGGAATAATATACAACTACCTTTGAACACAACGAGCAAAGGTGTCCATGTAAGTCCACTGCTTGGATAGGCAACTGTTTTAACCTAATAGAGTTGTGTGTGGTATCATTCCCATACGCAGGCGTTTTTCGCGTGAATTTGCCGTGCAAGACTACACTTGGTATAAATTTTAAGGAGTCTTGCACAGTGAAGGAATGAACAATCTTTATTTCATATGACGCTTCTTTCACTTTTATTTGCTACCAGAGCTCATTATACTTTGGTCTATTTTCAACGTCAATGAACCGAGAGAGTTAAAATTTTCCTCGCATAGCAGGAATCTCGTTTAATCCGCATTATTATTTTCTTTTTCATTTCATCAAGCAGTGAAATATCTCACGATTTTACGTCACTTAAGTCAAGAGGAAAACAACCGAAGAATCTATTTCCGTCGGTCTCCCAATACACAGAGCAAGGATGAGTATGCTCTCCATAAAAACAAACTTAACAACATTAATTAAATCCCAACAGAAGCGATAAAAACGGTTGTGTGGTCCCAGAAATGTCAACATCTAAACTGGATACAATTGACGCAAATGCATAATTTTTCCGCACCGGTCGCAAACGGTCAAAAAATTCTTGGGTAAATGAATTTACGGGGCTTTACGGGATACATATTTCAGGCTCCTTCCCCTCCGACCCGATAGTATAGCTTTCTCCCGGCTTTAAACTACTGTCTGGTCGGCGCCACGGTTGCGAAATTTTCGTGGAAACCGAATTTCGGTGACGCAGGACCATCGGACCTTCACACAGATTCCGGCAACATAGTTGGCATCAATCCATGATGCAGTCGTTCAAGCATTAGATAATCCGATTCTTAATAAATCCTCGGTCCTATGCATTCTTTCAAATTCTCCCTTTGTGCCCCCCTCCCCCTCCCCGCTCCCGGAAGCCGCATCTCCCCGGAACTCGCCTCGGGCTATGTTTAACCCAATTTTTCTCCCTTTTTTTCGTCAAAAAAGATATGACAAATTGTCGAGCATTTGGACCGTATAAATCTTAGTAATGAAGCTTCGTCTGTTTTACACGCGCGATAAGGTGGGGTGGGTTCGTCTTCGTTCGCAACAATTAATGTTGAGAAGCCAACCTGACCCAATTACCAGAGGATATTAATACCTGCGCTGAGTGGACGAACCTGCGGAGATCTCGAATCTGGTCAGGAGGCGAGAGATGGAGCTCATGGTGAAAGAAGTAAGCGAATGGAACGCTTTTAGTTTCTGTTTTTCTTCCTTTTTTCCGTTCTCTTCTTCCTTATCTGGTTAATGTTCTTTTAATCCAAAAATTTCGATAGGAAAATAGTTGGTCATGTTACATAACAAGATATTTTAAATACAAGTTGTTGGTTACATAATGAACTAACAAGCAACTAAAGAGGTAGCCTTAATTCCTACAAATTTGCTGAGGCAGGTGAACTCGCCCTATTTTTGGAAATTTATTTTATGCAGCCAAAAGACCCAAAAGGCTCAAATTAAAACATTAAAGTGGCCGTCTTCAATATTTTGAACGTAGTGAATGTGACAAACTCGTTCAAATTACTTTTAAATGAAACATCGGTTTGTCTAGGTTTCAAAAGTAATTGACCCCAACTTTTTGGCTTCAAAAAAGAAGGAAATAGAAAATGAAAAACATTAAATAAATACAGTATGTCTTGAGACTTAATAACTGAATCTGTCCGGTAAAATCTAAGTCAGATCCTTTTTATTCTACTTTTTTCTAATACCTAGTACTTTCGGATCTGGTCGAGAAGCTTTTCTTCGGTTTGCCCGTCGGAGCGAAACTTGGACAGAACAAATCCGTTTTCCTCTTCTAATTTCCAAGATAAATCTAGTATTTCTAGTAATATTTCAGGCTTCCCTTTCAAAATAAAGAAAGCGTAAGTCCTATAATGAGGGTTGAAGTATCCAAACACTAAATATTGTTTTCGGTCAGTCAAATTGAACGATAAATTTTTGCGTTCGGATTCTTCGCGACAGAGGAACGTTACTGCACTTCTACCTTGCGAAATTTTGACTCGCAAATTATTTACTTTCCTCTAGAATCCACGCCAAAAAAATTTTGCACTTTTAGACTGCGAACGAAGATCGTGTACATGGCGTCAGTTTAGCATTGAAAGTAAAGGCATGAATCAAGATGGCGAATCTT
Organism: Bemisia tabaci; assembly: GCF_001854935.1. Classification (NCBI taxonomy): domain Eukaryota; kingdom Metazoa; phylum Arthropoda; class Insecta; order Hemiptera; family Aleyrodidae; genus Bemisia; species Bemisia tabaci. The sequence goes on along the minus strand of NW_017564582.1, from coordinate 991,321 downwards.
CTATCGCAGTCTAAAAGTGCGGAAACATGTTCGGCGAGGACTCTAGGAGGCTGTAAGGCATTCCCGACTGATGATTTTACTAATTAATTTTTTTTTTTTTTTTTTTTTTTCAAATTACACGAAAAGTTACAGTAACGGCAGAAATTGCCCTGCCGTATTTTGGTATCGAAGGGAAAAAAATGCATTCGCTTTGCAGGTTGAGAATTCGAGTTTCATCCCTTCGTCTGGAAAACAATTACCGCTCAACATTTCGATGCCTGACTGTAAAATATAGTCTCTTGGATCCAGAGTCCCGACTTTTAAAACAACTTGACTCTAAAAAGTACTCTTGATTCAATCGGATTTGCGCTTGAATCAAAAGGAACTCCACTTAAATTCGGCTTTCGGCTCAAGCTAAGTTCCGATTGAATCAAGAGTCTTTTTTCTTGCCAAAATTTTTATGAGTCTGGACTTCGGAATCGAGAGACTTCTTTTCCAGTGATATTATATCTGGATTGCATTTTGTGAAAAGGAACCAAGATTCCAATATTGGTAAGAATTGCAACTTTTTCTACCTTGCAAATGTACACTGAACATCTAAAGAAGTTTTACTTTTACTCCCAATAAACTATAATAATTTCAATACGGAAACTATCTTAGTAAATTTATTTTTTTGCGTGAATTCAGCAATCCCATTGCAAAGAATGTAAGTAGCACAATCTCAGCAGCATTAGATAGGTCTTGGTTCCTTATTTGCAAAATGCAATCCATATAGTCCACTGGATGGTGAAAATTTCGCGAATTTATCGCTCGTAATCGCGTATTTGCGTATTCGCGATCCCACTCAGACACCGCGGGAGGGGCGGCATCGGCGTGGTCAGGAGCACCCGCCTCGTCTCCGGCGGCTGATTGTGACTCAGGGTCCGGGGCTCGGGGTCGGGGCGATGCAGTCGCAGCGCGGACACGACGCACGACGGTCACTCGCACTCGCATCCCAACCCGGACGCTCCGCCGTTCGACGTACCCGCGCGCAATTTATATTTCGCGGGCTCGGGAGGCGTGGCCCCGGCCGCCGCGCCGCGCCATTGGCCGTCATCAATTCGATCGGGCGGGGTTTGCGATATTTGATTGAAGTGCAGCTACCCGCTCCGACTCGCCCGCAGACCCACCCGGCGCGCGCTCCGTGATTTATCCCCCGTTCCGCTCCGCTGCCAAAAGTTCCCCCGCCCGCGTTCCGACCGCCGAAACTCGCCGAGCGCGTTCCCTCGCTTTTTCCCGCTAATTGTTTACCTCCAGTGTTCGCTCCGCGACTCGGCATATTTTCCCCTCTCGCTCACCTCTTGTTTTTTTACACTTTTTTTTCGCGCCGCGTTTTCCCGCCAAATCCCGAAAGTTGTGCGCGACCTTGAGCTTTTCGTGACTTTGACGATTTTGGTGGTGTTCGCCAGGAAGTTCCCAGGATTATTCTGCTTGCAAGTGCGTCTAAGTGTTTGTTGGTGGAGTGCGGCACTCGAGTTGGTGGGTTTAATTGGCGGAGAAATACGACGCGATGAGAGTCGGCACCAAAATGAAAAGACGCGCGAGCTGAGACAGTTTTCCCGCTAATTATATCCGCTGCGATTATTCTCAGTCGGCCGCGGGGTTGGATTTACCGCCGTGAAATGTACTCTGCGCGTCTTTTAATGGATTAGGTTTTGTTCTAATGAATTTATGGCCCATTGCGCCGCGTCGTTTTGATTCTCAGTGTTTCTGATAGAATTAAAGGGAATTAATCTTGGTGACCCGTCCGTTCCATGCGCGAGTTTTTTTGTTCTTTCGAAGTGGTACAAGTAAATGGGTTTGTGCTTCACGTATGAACGCTGTGTGAGTGACGTTAAGAGGGTTTGAGGTTATGTATCAAAGTGCAACGTATCCACCTACAGTGGGTTATCAAGCTGTCAATTGGCATTCCCAGTGCTATCCTCAAAAGGTAAAAAACAACAAATTAAATTTTAAAAAAATGAACCCTTTACATTTTTATCAACGTATTCTTTCACACCAGGTTTGGTTCCTCATCGAACCCTTATTTTTTCCGCATTTTTTCTCGTCGAGGATAAATGTATAAGATTTACAATTTATTATCATTAGAAATTGCAATTTTTCAGATAACGAAGTTATTAACTCGAATTTACGTCATCATTAAGAAGGTTTCATCCTCGATTTTTTCTCGGACCATTTCTCGCTCGCCTCTTTTTATACATTCGCTTCACAACTTAGAAAATTATTTTAAGCTCGTAAAGTCACCAAAAGAACTCGAATTTTTTATCGTATTTTTTTTTTTTTTTTTTTTTTAAATTAAAAATACAGATATATCAACGTAAGTCACCAAAATAGCAATTGAGTTTGAGTGAACTTGACCACTTAACTCAGCAGCTACTTTCGCGCACCCAAAGAAAACTGTCGGTGTTGACCTAGTCACATATTTTGGCTTCAATTATCGACCACGAGAAATATGATTATTTTAAGTTGTTTTACAACCTGGAAGCACTTTAAGGCACCATTTTTCCTGGCGAATTTTTTCGCAGCTTGTCTATTGCATTCATGGTATAAAAAATATTTCATTTATCGTATAACTTTTCGCAAACACTTTTTTTGTAGTACTTTTTCTCGGGTAGAATTTATTCTTCTCTTTTGGTTTCGGATTTTTAGTTAAAATCAATTTATTTACCGTTAAATTGTATAGTAGTAACTTTTTTATATCTAAGCGATAAAGGCTTTAAGGCTTTAATTTCCAGGCAAATGTGCCTGACCAGCTTGGCTTGAGTTCTAAAATAATTTTTCTTTATTTTCTTTTCTTTCTTTGAACAATGACATACCTGTTTCATGCTTGAATATGCTCCATACCATAAAATCTTAAAATGGTTTGAAGTTTCCAAACGGCTGAAAAATTGAACTGCCCCCATCAATAAAAATTTCATTCTTGAATTTGAAGACTACACTTTTCGATAATCGTTTTAAGCAGTTCTGAATGTGACTATGTTAATGCTTTAATTTTCACAGTCATGAATCGTAGATGGTCGTCACATGATAGTGGGCAAGGAAGTTTAGTATCAACTTCCCATCATTTTAATTTTTCTCTACGCGACGTGCATTTGCCGTAGTCTTGTCTTTTCAAAGAACGGGCAACCAGTATCAACGATAGATCGTAAATTTTTAACCATAATCTGCCGCTGCAACTTAAGACAAAATGTTCGTCCGAAATCAAGAACGTAGTGATACTTCAAAGTTTAAAATTATACCTCTCACAAAAAATGTGTCAGAATATTTCTAGGATTAAACAGGTATCTTGGAACGAATGAATGAAAAAAAAAAAAAAAAACTCTACGAGAAAAATCTTATCTGTACTCTTCATTCTTGATTCAACACCAAATATTCATTGGCGGAAAATTTTAGAATTAAAGCTCCTTCAGTTATATCAACAATCAAGTTGTTAAATTGGCGTTCCATAAAATAAAAAAATTAACTGAATGTCAATTGAAACATTACGCTTAGGTTTATATTTGATAAAATTGAGGTTTCGTCACAAAATTTGAGTGAAGCCTGGTAGTTGTGCGACTGAGGCGCACTGACGCAAATCTTCTTGTGTTTCGGTCGTTTGTCCTACGGGTGAGAAAAATAGCGTGAAAAAGGAGGTAAACGGATGAGGAAGAAACGTGACAGAAAGATAGATGGACAAACGAGTAGCGATAACGATTGGAACCGGTTTGTATTAAAATCTGTCTGGAAAATGAATCGAGAGGACGCAGTTGTGAGCCTCTGCTGCAAGTGGGGGTGAGAACCGTGTGAATGTGGAGAAAGAACCTGCTCATACGTGCCAAACTTGAGGTTAAATTGTAGCCTATATATTTTCATATTATTTTCAAAGAAGGAATAAAACTGAGGGGGATGAATATATGACACATTCTCTTGGAATCCATTATTTTTAAGTGACCGAGAAAAGGAAGCCATAATCCATATCACAAGAGCATAGGGAGATGAGTCGCCAAGGCAATTTAGACATTATCTTCTAGACAAATAAATTGGTTTTATTAAAAAAGTTTGCATTTTCAGAACATTTTGCCCAAAATCAAGTTTCAACCCTAATATACTCAATCCAAGCTAACTTTTCAACCTAACTCAAATTGAATTATTTTAATGTTTTTGGAATTTTGATTTTTGAAAATTGTATTAGGAGGATGTAAGTTGGCAGAAATTTTTAGGAGAGATCAGGTCTGTAACGATAGAGTACGTCTGATCATGAAAGTCTTAAGTCATGGTCTCAGTTAAAATTTCTGTCACAAATAATAAGATAAGCTATTTCGGAGCTACATGCTCCGATCTAAAGATCCAAAATAAAGCGGCAAGATAGAAAACACCCCATGAAGCACGTACGAAAGAAGGAAAAATGCAATGAAAAAAGCTATACAACCCCGCAAAACAATAATAATAGTGAACCAAGATAAGTTAAAACAAAAGGAAAACTCGGAACGTTATGCGCTAAATGCGGAGTCTTCCTGTAGGTATCAGTTGACATTCCCAATCCCCAGGAAGTAAAGGGTTGAAAACGCTTCTCCAAGATTATAAACTATTAATTTCAGGTTCTAATCATTTTCTCTGAATGAAAAAGGATTCACGGAGATATCGCGAGAATGCACGATAATCCTGAAGATTCTTTTTTATTCTAACAAAAAATTCAATTGTCTTGACACGCCGAAGTTACAAAAATCTCGTAAAACACGGATTATGCAAATCATTACTTGCACGCGTTCTGAAAATGAAAGAAAGCGAACCAATTTTACTTTAATGTTTTTTCGACAGAATAATATGTTCCTTTACTTGTATTCTTTGCTCAATCTTTTTTGAAACATGACTATTTGCGTAATTTACTAAACTGAGAGATATAGTTAAGGGAGGCGCGTTGGCATTGCTATTTTCAATTATTCTATTTTGAAAAAGACTAAAACATTTACCGTAATCAAGTTTGAGGAACAAATTATTATACTTAAAAACACATTTATTTGCTTTCAAACTGTTAGCAAATCCTTCAAATCACCATTTGAAATATTTTACAACTGAAGGTTATAAAACTGGCTGATCGTTTTGATTTTTATAATTATGCCTTCAGTTTGATTCGACCTTTGATTTTTTCCAAATTATAATACGAATTTTGGTCAATGTGTACTTTTCCATTCCGATACGTGCAACGTTTAACCATTCCTGGAAATATTTCTCTTCGATTTAGTTGACAGACGTTAAAACACATTTATTCAAAAAAAAAAGAAGAAGAAGAAGATTCAAGTATAGATCTCGTTGTAATTGATCCAATTCTCATACACATTTGTAGAAACTCACTGAGCGAGGTTTGTTATTTATTTATTAAGGGTTCAAGTTAAATTTGCGATTGCCAGTAAAAATAATACATTTTCAATCTTTTGGTTTATTTCTTAAAAATACAGGAAATTAAGCTATCGCGAAAGATTATCGAAAAATGTTCAGAGACCGGTTTTTCGTTTCTCAATCATCTTATAAAATTTTTGGTCAAACTGTTTTACCTAAAATTGGATGGTAAAACGTGAATTTTTTTTTCCACCAGTAATTCTCTGTGGACACTAATTTATGTTTCCTTGAAGGAATTTCTTTTAATTTGATATTTGAGATTTTAAAAGATGAATATTTTTAAATCATCAAGTGCATTTTTCAAAGAAAAAAATAATGCTAGGTAGGAAATGAATCAAATTTTTTTTTCTTTAACTTGCATGTAGTTGTGTCAACGTCCAGAAAGACAACAGATGCAACATCACGCTCCAAAGCGCGTTCCGTTTTCAAAAAAATTGAAATTACAACTACATATATTCCCGCGACTTATGATTAACATCCATTCCTAATTTTAAAGAATTGTGTTTTTCCCTGTGCAACAAACAATCACACTTGTTCTGGAGATTTTTTTAAATCCAAGAAGGTTTAAAATGGAGGATTACGCTCCGAGACGCGTCTTCTTTTAAATAATTCGTCGCTTGGCTGACACAAGGGCGTAACTACACATTGAGATGAGCCTGGAAAAGCATCGAATTATATGGAGGATAGGGTTCATTGCAAAGTGTAGTTACGCCCTTGTGTCAGGTAGGCGACGAATTGACCGTGCGAAACAGTAATCATTAAGTTTTCTGCTCTATAAAACTTCTTTACGTTACGCATCTTTAAAATACAATCAAACTATTCATGAGCCGTGCATTTGTAATGCCTTTACTTAGTATGTTTTAATTGAATGAATCCATAAATTATGAAACATTTGCCTGCAAGGCTGTTTTTAGGGGTGCCTTTAATTAATTAACATTCTTCCTTCTTTTAAAGAATTCTTCAATTTCTACCGTAGCATCAAACAATAAAATAATATTTCATTATGTTGTACCAAAAATAAAACATATGTATAATTTTTGTTTGATATGTATGATATGTATGATTGTTTTTTACAACTATAAGCCACCCGATTTCAATACCAGTATTATGCGGGTAGCTTTTTTCACAGAGAAGTTTCTGCCCGGTTGTGCGTGAGGGCGTTGTCACAACATTTTCGTTAGTCCGTTTCGGAGAACAGCGAGTGGTCGCGGAAAATTAATGTTTTCCATATCATTGGTGAAGGGTAACATCCATTCACAAAACCGATAAGATCTTACGCCGATACGGAGTGACGAAAATTCCAAGCTCTTCGCAGCATCGATTAATATCAAAACACTTGATTCGTCGTTGGTGAGACTTACGTACTTCCATTTATTTCAAATCTATATAATTGGACGATTCTGGAAGGATTCTATTTCGTTGGGAAAAATAGATGATATTATATCTTATACCTCAATGGCCGTGTTTCAACATTTATGATCATGCACTTTATTTCTCCATCAGAACATAATCTGATATTTTCTCATCCAGCACGCAGTGTTTATCTACGAGAAACCCAAAAAATCACGTAAAATTTTGTGGAATGATATTGACGTTAGGAACAAAAATCAAGAAAAAGCAAACCATCGATTTCGAGAAGTTTGTAAATTAAGGCTTATGTCTTTCAAGAAAAGAAGAACACCAAGAATTTTAGTCGGAACTGTATGTAATAAGGTGGTAAAATAGTGTTGCGTCTCAAATTTTTCCCACTTCACCGCTGATTTGGTGCTGATGTTTTATTTATGCATTGATTTGTATATTTTTGCATAAATACGTTCTGTTTCTCTAAAAACTCTATTTTAGTTATGCTTTGGAAGCTTAAATGGTCATCTTTGGCGAGAAAATGAATGCTTATAATTTGTATCTCAAAAAGAACACTTTTTGTACCATTATTGTTTCGAGAGGACTAATTTCTTTTGGAAAATAACAAAAATAAATGAAAGTTTGTTGAAAGGAATTGATTACTGCAATTCTCGCGAAGAAAGGGCTAATAGATCATGCACGTCTTTATTTATTTGAATGATAGAATGATGTATCGCATTATCAGTATACCCTGAGAAAAAAGTCTCGAGCAACCAATCCTTTGCGGTTGTTCTCACTGACTTATGCGAATTGCAGTAAAAAATGACGCAACATGCAGTGAACGAGGCAACGCGGTGCAATACATTAAAAAAGAAAAAGAAATGAGTCAAAAGCTGGTTGGGAAGCCTAGACCTGCATACGAACTGGGAGATCACAATCGCATTTCATAGGATTAATGACTGTCATTTTCTCCTTTTAGGCATCTGAAATGTTCGCGTAAGCTCAGGCCTCTCGCGGTAAAATGCAAGGAATGAGGTTTCGTGGATACGTTCGCTCATTTGCGTTGGTATTTTAGCGAGGGCCGACGATCAGCTTTTAGAAATACTGATTTATGACTCGTCAATGGCCAGTGTTGTACCTTGAAAAATTAATCCGCCACTAGACGTTTGACCCCGTGTTAGCTTATCATCAACGCGCATTACTATGGATTAAACTTGCGCAGAGAGTATCTAGTTATTAGTGTCTTTTACGAATTGCCGGGTAAAAATTAATGCTTAAAATAGGGTTTTTTCAGCGACGGTTTCCCTATTTTTGCGTTGTAGAAGCAATTCTTCCCTGAAAAAATTTGGGAGTGAATTATTACTTTTAGATAATATATTTCGACGGTGTAAGTCGGTAATCACATAACTCTATTTGCGACGCCGCAGACTTCCTATCAAACTTCATTTTTTAAATTGAAAACTATTCAACGAACATTCTTTAAAACTGCAGTGATTTTTCTTCTCTATGCGAAGAAAATTCTGCAAAAACTTCAAGGAATGATGTCGATTTGTTCTCCTTTAACAAAATAACATAGAGGCGGAAATTGTCAGACACCGCAAACGAGTTGTATGATTGCCGACTTACACCGTCGATTTATCAAATATAGCCGCTCGATCAGAGCTTCAGAACTGGTACCAAAATCTTTAGGTATAGTTTGACTGACGATATTGCGAGGCCAGATTTGTATGCAGCGCAAGGCACTAATTTTCCCAGAGATAAGAAATGTTGCACGAAAAGATGATTTCTTGCCTGCATCGGAAATTGAAGGCGAAATAGTGTTTTTTTTTTTTTTTTTTTTTTTTTTTTTAATTTCGACCATAAATTATCAGTAATGCAGTAGTCGAGAAAATTTTCTACTGGCTGAGAAATTACGTGGGTTTTCAATACATGTATTTATTACATCTATTGTATCACTGAAACCGTGAGAATCTGGAATATTCTGCATTTAAGTATCTGAATAGAGTTTCAAGAACTACCCAGAAAGTCTGAGGAATGAATTTATCACATTTATTCTGGAAATTTAACGGTTGAAATTTTGAATTTTAAGTTTCCGTTGTGCGCCGCACAGAAATCCTGTCCAGTTTTTATTTTAGCATGCAAATAATAATTGGTACCAAAATTATTACTTCCTCAGATCGAATTCGCAATAGTGGGACGAATCTCCTTGGAACTACAAATCAATAACTAATGAACTGCATTTATCAAGCCGACCGAGTCCGATCACTTAGCGCGATAATAGGGCCACAAGATCTCATAATCTGCGGATTCAAGAAGGGTCCACGGTGGTATCATTGTCCCCTTTTTGGACCGAGAAAAAAATATAGAAGGAGGCACTTTAACGTGACCACTTAAATGGGTCGTTTTTTTTCAATCGTCTGAAAAACTTTGCTCAGTTTATCTATTCAGCCCATAGTTTTTCCCCTTTACCCTATTTTCCTCTTCCCCATGAATGATTCAAAACAAATACTCTAAAAAGAAAGAAAATCCGCAAATGTTCATTGTTCATTCATAGTTGCAATTTTTAAATTTGCGATTCCATTCGTGTAGCTTTTACATCTGAGGGATTTACTTCACTAAGTTTACCCGGAAAGATCCTCGCCCCTTTAGATTAGTTTGTCAATGGTCCTTTTTTGCAGAGGTCGAGAGGGTTCTCAAGAGCGAACGCCGATTTCCAGGATTTCATATGCATCGTCTCCTCGCTCGCGAGTTGAGAGGCCTTTTGTTTCGAATGCCCTCTCCGTTCGCAAACCAAAACCTTTTTGTCCGGCGCTGGCTCTTAGTTCCCGATACCTGAGGCATATTGCGGCGAAAGCGATACCCATCCCAGAACGCGATCGATTAGCGGGCTAATTCGATTGCCCTCAGAGAGGCGATGCCAATGACACTCGTATTCATATCCCATCTTGAGAGGCGAATGAAGAACGCCAGTTTATTCCCTCCTTATTCCCTCTCATCGCTCAGTGGTCGCCTGGTCGGGCGCGCCGCGCCGCGCTGGGCTGCTCATCCTGCATACGGTCCACGTTGACCCATGGTTGACCGTTGAGTCATCCTCCTTGTCCATCCCTCGGCTCCTTCGCTTCCTGCGGGCTGCACCAGGTCGTCTGAATGCACTACCAGCCGAGCACAGTTC
>NW_017564582.1:764233-981013 GCF_001854935.1 Bemisia tabaci | reverse complement strand
GGGGGGGGGGGGGGGGGGGGTAGCTCCCAGGAGCAGCGTTTTTGGAAAAAAAGTTATACCATAAAAACGTCTTTTTTTTACCGAAAGAATCGACTCCTCAAATATTCGTACTTAATCCTGGGACACCCTGTAGAATCACCGTAAATGTACATACAGAGAGGGACACATTGACTCCTTTGAATTAAGGCCGCGATCGTACTTCGAAGGCTGCGAAGGCTGGGAGGGAACCCTGGAGACTACCTTGAAGCACAGTAGAGGTCTTCTCCTGACAAATCCTCAAAGTTTGACTCTAAAAAGACGGAAATGTTGGTCGTATTTAACACAGGGTTGCCCCCTCCGGAAAACCGGGAAAATCTGGACAATCTGGACAATTTCAGGGGATGAAAATTCTTCGGAGAAACCCTGAATCGGGAGAAACTTATAAAATTTAAGCAATAAATCAAGAGTTTTTCCTTTAATTTAAGAAATAAACATTATTTTTGTCCCANTTTTTTTTTTTTTTTTTTTTTTTTTTTGAGAGGTTATATATAAATATATAAAAGTTAAAAGAATTGATAATTAATAACACTAAAAGCCTTGACTAAAATGATAATAAATAAATATTTCTTCCATTTAGTATAATATAGACCATACTGGTAAAAAAAACCTCTTGGTTCAAGAGTGCAGTTTCTTGTCGCCGGATTTAAGAGTCTGGACTCTTGTTTCAAGCGGATTTTGAATTGAATCAATGCAAAATTCGCTTGAAACAAGAGTTCTAGACTCTTAAATCCGGCGACAAGAAACTGCACTCTTAAGTCAATGCACCGCGGCATTGGTCCAAGAGGTTTTTTTTACCAGTGCATGACCTATTCTTATTGCCCTAAACAAAAATGGCTTTTCCAAATTGGCTTTTTCCTCACAAAAAGCCAGTTACTTCAAGTTGTGAAATTGAGGTACATTCGAACCGATATTTGCAGGGAATTGCTACGAATACTGTCGTGTCATGGTATATTGTTATATTGCAGTATTATAACATTACCTGTTTTTATGGCACGGCAAATATGTACCTTTACAAGGGCTTAAATAAATTTTGTGCATTTTCCTGAAGATGTTTCTCTAATATGGATTTATTATTTCCTCAAAGCTGAAGGGAAGATTGGGCGTGCAATAAGGTGCAGAATAAAGACGCAGTCGCTTAATCGTGAATTCATGGCGAACCCATCCGTAATTTTGGCGCGTATACGTAGTATACNGCAATTGAAGCTTGCTATACTAATTGTGCTTAATGTTGTACTATCATATTAGTCGTTGCCAAATTTCCTTTGATAAATCGCAAAATTGTACGTATTTTTCAAAGAATTTTGATTGGAATTTGACCTAAAGTGTCAGAAAATTTCAAGGAAATGTGTTCAAACTTTCTTGGAGCTTTGGCAACATTGGAATGCTCGCACGACGTATTTTCTTGGCAAGATAGTTAAACTCTTCCGCCGGCCTTATACTGCCCTAAAGAGCAGGGGTCGAGAGGGTTCTCAAGAGCGAACGCCGATTTCCAGGATTTCATATGCATCGCCTCCTCGCTCGCGAGTTGAGAGGCCTTTTGTTTCGAATGCCCTCTCCGTTCGCAAACCAAAACCTTTTTGTCCGGCGCTGGCTCTTAGTTCCCGATACCTGAGGCATATTGCGGCGAAAGCGATACCCATCCCAGAACGCGATCGATTAGCGGGCTAATTCGATTGCCCTCAGAGAGGCGATGCCAATGACACTCGTATTCATATCCCATCTTGAGAGGCGAATGAAGAACGCCAGTTTATTCCCTCCTTATTCCCTCTCATCGCTCAGTGGTCGCCTGGTCGGGCGCGCCGCGCCGCGCTGGGCTGCTCATCCTGCATACGGTCCACGTTGACCCATGGTTGACCGTTGAGTCATCCTCCTTGTCCATCCCTCGGCTCCTTCGCTTCCTGCGGGCTGCACCAGGTCGTCTGAATGCACTACCAGCCGAGCACAGTTCATTGACACGCTAGTAAGATGAGAGTGAAAACGACGAAAACACCCCGGACGGTTAATTTTTTCGTCTTGTCAATTTCTTGACATGTTTCGCTCGGTAACCGATCATTTCAGTTAAATGTCCACCTAAGCCGCGGCAATTTCTCCTTCTGAAATATTGTTATCACACGTTTCCATTAATTTTTCTTCGCCCCCTCCCCCCTCTTCAGGGTTTTGCTTGATTCTCCACCCCTTTCCCCCAATACCAATATTAAACGCATCGGGCTATGAAATATGATATTCATGTTCTTAAAATTGAACGCAACTATGCAATTCGAATAAGTCAGACTTGCTTCAAATTTCCGTCCTTGCTGTATGTCGAAACACTTTTTATCCACCGGTTTTTAATATTTTTCATTGATTTTTTTCCATTTTTATTACCTATTTATTTTCCTCTTAATCTTTAATTCGTTTATTCACTGCTAATCCAACTGAGTATTTTTTAATATTTTTTGCATTTCATTTATTCTTTTTTATTCTACAATCCTGCAAGTGGGGAAAGGAAGGACAGGGCTAACAGTTAGGCGAAAGTTACCAATCTCAACCAAAAAAAAAAAAAAAAAAAAAAAAAAAAAACGGTTTTAGGCAAGAAATCAATTTTCTCTGCATTACTTCACCTTGCACTTAGGGAATTGGGCATAAAATTTCATACCTCCAGCAATCATTATACCTCAAGTCAATTTCAGTACTTAAGCGCTTAGCTTTCACTTTCCAGAATTTACTAAAGCCTCTAAATTTAGGAGCTATAAAGGTTCTTAAGATATTTTGGATAAACTAGACCACCTTTGGTGTAGAGACACTATTCCGGTGACAATGGGAGAACACGATTTCTGAGTTGATGATTGTTTCCATAAACGCCAACCATTAGACGGTAAACTCCAAGCCGGTAAATTCATTAAATCTACATGAAAAACATGAAGGTGAAAAAAATACGAAGACTTATTTTCTGTTCAAAATGACCACAGACGCCTTGAACATTGCAACTTCGGAGTGATCTTTCCCTCCCTCTTAATTCTACAACCAATGACTGTGGAAAAGGACGTTTCCAATATTTTTGTGATTAATTAACTTTATACCAGATTTTTTTTTTTCTTACAACATGCAAGCTTAAAACTTCGCCTGGTGTCGAGTGCCAATTGCATATTAGATTTCTACAATATACTCTTCCTGGGGAAAAAGTTGCCTTTCAACACCTTATATACCTATCTTAAGACGCGGAAAATAGAACTCTTCTTTGCCGTTCGAAGGAATATCGTTGTATGAAAAACCTTTCGGTTGTTTCCAAATCGACGGTGTAAGTCGGCAATCACATTGCTCGGTTTGCAGACTTCCTGTCATTCTTTATTTATTAAACGAAAACTACTAAACGGGAATTCTTTAAAACTGCCGTGATTTTTCTTCTCTGTGCGAAGAAAATTCTGCAAAAACTTCGAGGAATGATGTCAGTTTGTTCTCCTTTAAAAAAATAACACAAAGGCGGAGATTTTCGGACACTGCAAACGAGTTATGTGATTGCCGGCTCACACCGCCGAAATATACCTTGAAAAACAATAATTTGGCAGTGGGTATTGTTTTTCCTATGTTTCCGAGGACTCAATGCTCTCTTTTAAGGTCAAGATACACACGGCGATTAATCGCCGCGAGTGAAAGACGAAAGCCAATGGAGAGCCTTGATTTCGATGTATCGACTTCAATGGATCGAAATCAAGGCTCTCCATTGGCTTTCGTCTTATCGCCGTGTGTATCCAGGCCTTTATCTAAATCACCTGAAACTCTCACAGTACAGTATTCCTGAAAATTGGCAACCTTGGAATGTCCATTTCTCTTCATCGCGGCAGTATGTAGTACTGAAGTGTGCCTAAGGAATTATTTCCTCTCAAAAAATGTTTTCTCCAATTGAAATACAATACGCCGATCAGCGAGGAGCTGAAAAAAATTCAAATTCGAGAGAATTCCCCCGGTTACAAGCTAACACATGATAAGTATTACTTGCTCCGTACACTCCTACTCGTGTATAGACGTGTTGAAGTGTACACTCCTACACTTCTCAACATTCACATCAAAGTGCATCGCTGGTGCTTCCGTGCCAATGAAGAACGCCGCATAATCATTAAAATGTTGCCAAATCTCCTCTCAGAAAACATTCGTGTTTTGAAAAAAGTTTTGAATTATTTCCTTGAAATTTTTAGAGACTTTCGATCAAATTGCGTGTAAGAGTCTGAAAAATCGGTAGAAAAATATCGTTGAATTTTCCCGATAGTCCGTGGTTCATCGAAGGAAATATCACTACAGAGGAAAGTGCGTGCATGTGTCCGCCTGAGGCAACGTCAGGCCCGTGATCGCGCTGGACCGCGGCGCCAGCGAGGGGGCGAGGCGCGAGGGTGAATGGTTATGGAATATGGGTTTTTCCTCTGAGTTGCCGTAGTATCAAAAGCATAGTGTCACTAATTACATTTTTGCTATGTTGCATCTTCAAACCTCTCTTTAACGCAGGGCTCAGGAGTTATGAATCACGATTGCTCTGTTTCAATGCTATTTTTACTTTTTACGCGGGTAATGGAGTTTTTGAAACTTTCACAAATTGACGGTGTAAGTCGGCAATCACATAACTCGTTTGTGAACATAACTCTGTCTGAAATCTCCGCCTATTTGTAATTTTTTTAAGGGAGAAGTAATTTTCATCATTCCTTGAAGTTTTTGCAGAATTTTCTTCGCACAGAGAAGAAAAGTCACAGCAGTTTTAAAGAACTGCAGTCGAGTAGTATTACGTTTAAGAAATAAAGTATGACAGGAGGTCTGCGACGTTGCAAACAAAGTTATTTGATTGCCGACTCAAACCGTCGAAATGCTCTTGGAAGAAAGGAAAGAGAAGGAAATGGCCGTGAAACGATGATTTTAGTGCCAATTGCAGAAGAAAGTATTGCTGAAAAGTGCAATTTTTTTAACCAAAATAAATGTTGCCTGACTAATGCCCCCATGGTGCAGCGTTCGCAGTAGGTAGCAGCGGAAAAAATCCGCGAACTCTGCTTTAAGTGCCGAGCACCAAAACTGTTTTCTCACCCTAGATTCGGTTGTAGGATTTTCCGTTAACCAAAGTTGCGGAAAGTTGCTCCAAAGTTTACGTGCCTTAGAAATTGGATCGAACCGAGCCGCACGAGAGGTAGCCAAGGCGGCAAAATGCAGCGATCACCTCAGAGACTTTAACGCAGCCTAGAAAAGTTGGCGTTCCGGAGAGTGCGACTTGTTTGACACATGGATGCCTTCTTATCGCATTTAAAAATTTGCTCATGCTGAACCACACTAAAGAGTTTTAGATCTTTAGTGGCAACCCCAAACAGTGCTTAAATTGCGCTAAATTTTTATGAATTTAATCTTCTTTTCAAATTGCATTTAAGTATTTTCGGAGGCCTTGATGCAATTTAAACAAAATTTCATAATTTTAACACTAAAAAAACTCCTTTACGTACAAAAGATTCCGAGAATTTTTTATTTGGGGACCACTCTTATACGTAACCTCCTTCAAAGTCGTAAGTAACATCTTTTTACCAATGCAATTCTAGAGTATTTTGATGAAAAAATATCTTTCTGTACTTAATATTATCGGTATCCGGAAATTATCTACAGTCCTGTCTCTCCTTCAGATAGGTATTTTTGACATAGAGCATGGTCTCGCACCGCAAAATTGAAGAGGATATCAAACTTCATTAAATATGCCGTGCCGTCCTTATTCTCGTAACTGATGTTAGTACATGAAAGTTCGAATAGACCGCTGCACCCTTTTTTCTTTTTTTAATATATGAAACATTTGACGCATCATACAAAACATTTGAACATGAGGGAAACCGAGAATATATGCAGAAGAAAAAAATGCATATCTTTAAAATTAGACAAAGTAAGAATTCTAGCTGTTATGAACCACACGGGTAAAAAGAGGATGTAATAGATGAAATGGGAAACATTCGGATGACTTGTTTTACATGGCTACTTTGAATGAAACCGATACAAATATGCACAGAATTCATCGATTTCTTGCGCAAATACCTATTTCCGAATTTTTAAGCTGTAGGAAGGAGCCCCTTTCGTCTTAACCGTTTCCTGTGAAAGTCTGGTGAAAGTGTCACCGTTGTGCTAACTCAGCCTCTTTTGGCACTTCAAATCCCCCCCCCCCCCCTGTCGGTTCAATTTTTAGACGTGCGCCCTTTACAGGGTGCATTAGAGACCTTTAAACATATATTTTGTTCCTTTTAAAATTACTGCTGATTTGGACACACCATAGCATATTTTGAACTTAACGTTTTCTTATTTCAAAATTCAAAAATAAGAGCAATCTGAACGCGATGCAACGATTCGTGCAAGATATATGCAAACATTGAATATCGACGGTGTTAGTCGCCAATCACGTAACTCGTTTGCGGTGTCTGAAAATCTCCGCCTCTACCTATGTTATTTTTTTAGAGGAGAACAAATTGACATCATTCCTTGAAGTTTTTGCAGAATTTTCTTCGCGCCGCGAGGAAAAATCACGGCAGTTTCAAAGAATTCCCGTTTAGTAGTTTTCGTTTAATAAATAAAGAATGACAGGAAGTCTGCAAACCGAGTTATGTGATTGCCGACTTACACCGTCAATATGAGGAGCGATGGCGTGGGTTGTGAGCCGTTAACTCGCAATACTTTGCTCCATGCCGTTAGTGAGATTCGGGAGAAAAGTTAAAAAACGAGGCCGGATTACGTATTTCCAATCCTCGGATGTGTTGCTCACGTATCCCATGAAGCAGCACAATGAATGAGATAAACGAAACCAACACAATATAGAACGAATTGGATGTACACGAGTCGAACAAAGGAAGGGTCCGCGTTGACGACGGTGCAGAGATACAACTATTTGTTCTCGGTGGATGTCCGTGCTGCATCTGCAAAATTGAAGGAGCTAAGGAATTTGCTCAATTTTGCCGATGAGGTGTCGCTCAGCTTTGAGAGAAAAGTTAAAAAACGAGGCCCAAGTACAGCTTACATATCTTTGGCCGTGTTACTTACGTAGCCCTCGAAGCACCAGTGCGAATAAGACAAACGAAGCCAAACACAATATGGAAATGGAGCAAGGGAAAGGATACTCTTTGACGACAGTGCTAAGATACAACTATTCGTGCTTTTAGGACGTCTATGCTGCATCTGAAAAATTGAAGGCGCGATGACGCGAAGCGTAAACTGGACCACATTTTGGAATAAGGAACCACTATTTCTGGCTCATTTTAGAGACAACATATTTGTTATTGGTTTCCCTGTGCAACAATATGCTTTTATGGAAGAGTCAGAGATAGTGGTTCCTTATTGCAAAATGTAATCCAAATAGCAGTGCTCCGCCTTAAAACGTAAATGAGGAATTGCTCAGATTCGGGAGAAAAGTTTAAGAAGAAGCTCGGACACATACGTTTCTCATTTTTCCGGCTTTTTGATACTCGATTCCTTCTTTTTTCTCAGGTTCATGTCTGATTCCTTTAAAGGATGGATTTGCAGACCCATATCTGAAGCTCGTGTAGACCGCAGCTCTAGCTCGGTTCCTTTGGAAAGTAATGGTGCTTGGATGCGTCTAGAAGCTAATATTACAAGTCTAAAAGTTGAAGTTTATGAACTTAAATACGTTCAATTTTACAATTTTTACTCTGTATGATGAATCAAATTTGAACCGGAAAATTGGGTGGCCTTGTGCTGCTTTGCCAAAATTTCCCGTACCTCCCTCCACGTATGGGCTGCTCTCTAGGAAAATATCATATTACACCCCCTTACCCACCCAAGGGTCTACGTCCTCAGATTTGAGCGAGTCCGACCCTGCCTGAAAAAGCTTGAAGATCTGCATTTTTGCACGTTTAATTAAGTCATTGTACTATTGAAAGTACTATCAACAAGGAAACTTTTACTTGAAGCAGAAGAATTGAAAATGGAATAATTCAATATTCGAACATTTCCTCAAACAATAACGCGTAAGTGAAGAAAAATTTCTCACACGGGAGTTAATCTCCAATTTGAGGCGTGGAAAAAATGTGGGATCGCGAGTGAGAAAGGCAGAAGTAATTACCGACTACAGCCGCACGCTGTGTCCCTTTTTCTTTATTTATTCCCCTGCAATTTTGGGAGCATGCGTGTGCCAGAAGATATTTCTGCCACGGTTAGATTTTGCGACATTGCCAGAAACTTCGCGATCGCGATTTTTGGTAGAAAATTTTGGTGACCGCAATTGCTGCGTTTTTGGGAAATATCGAGATTTATCACTCTTTAAGTTAAAAAGAGAAGTGTTATTGATTATTC
The DNA here is from genome assembly GCF_001854935.1 of Bemisia tabaci. Classification (NCBI taxonomy): domain Eukaryota; kingdom Metazoa; phylum Arthropoda; class Insecta; order Hemiptera; family Aleyrodidae; genus Bemisia; species Bemisia tabaci. Next base: position 972,688 of record NW_017564582.1, on the reverse strand, counting down.
TGAATTTGATTTCAAAGTGTTTGTCTGCAACTTGGAAACTTATTCCCACATGGTACGAGGTTAAGCATTCGAATAAATGTCTCTTAATGAAACTTTCACGTAGAACACGATACAAGTAATTGTCAATGCGAATAGCGTATTCTACGTGAAATTTAGGCTACGAAACTTGAATCTGAATGCTCGAATTCGTATACCTAGTCTTGTGGTTCAGTGGAAATGCATAAATCTACGTAAGAGGCCTTGTCCAGGGGAAGGAACATGACGTATCTTCTTGCACATGTGATCACAAGAACCGAACCTATGTTTTTATTTTCAATTTACGGACACGCATACTTTTTATCTTTTCACTAGCAACCAATTCATGCGCGATGGTACCATGGTCTATTTTCTGTAAAAAACTAAATTTAAAGCTATTGTAGAGCTTACTAAAAATGAGGGGTAGTTCTGGAAAAGTAAACCTACTCACATATTGAACTTTAGTTGGGAAACTGGTAAAATTTTTTAACCGAAAAATTCATTGATCTCGCCTCCGATTCCGCGGAAAGTTCAGCGCAATTAGAGAGTGAAATTGCGCATTCATATTCTTATGAAATTTGAATGAAAATATTGTAGGGTTCTTCAAGCAATGGACAATTTGAGTTTAAACAACGACTGATCCAGCTGGGTATGTGAGGTAAAAAACAAGAATCATGATAATGTGTACTAGACAAATTATTTTGTTGCTTCAATAGCATGGGTGGAAAAATTGCTAGTTACAGCAGTTACATACTCGCCAACTACACCAGCGCATTTGATCAGCGATAACGAATAGATGTTTCTTCAGACGTGCAGAAGTCAGAGACGGATGGGCCCACAGTTTACGCACGAAACATGACAGGCGAAAAATAGCCAGGGTAGAGGACGAAAGTAAGAGGGGAGGACGAGGACGCATGAGTACAATGCCAAAGTGAAAGGGAGGAGTGACCGGCTGTCGCGGTCCAGCGTGTGCGGACTAGCAGGGTAGGAAAGAATCCGTGGGTAAAGTCCAGAGCCTTTGCGGGCAAAAACGCAGCCGATTCAGATAAATTCGATCGGAAGCCCCGTGTGCGTCTTTCGAGGAGGGCAATCGAGATCGGGTTTTAATTCCCTCCTGTCTTACGAGGGGATGCCAATGCGGCCAGAAATCATATCCCATCTCGGGAACTGAACAGTTGGCCCGCGCTACTGCCTCCCGTTCTTCGAACAAGAACAATAATCGCCCCATTCGCCTCTGAGTTCGGGATTTGGTATCCCAAATTCTTTTACCTGCTCCGGCCTCTTGATCGAGTATCGCGATCGAAAAGCGACGCTTGGTCGTTCGCGAACTCGGAGGGCGATCAAATTAATTTCAATTCCCTCTCGACCCCTGCTTTTTTGACCATCGCCCTGGATCTGTTCTTGGTTCACATCGATTTTTCATCCCTCCACCCACACTGGAAAAAAACACATTGGATCTAGAGTCCAGACTCTTAAAAACATCGACAAGAAAAAATACTCTTGATTCAATCGGATTTTTGCTTGAATCAAGAACCAAGCCTCTTAATCTGAGCGGATTTCCTTTTGATTTAAGCTTAAATCTGATTGAATCAAGAGTATTTTTTCTTGTCAATGTTTTCAAGAGTCTGGACTCTACATCCAATGTGGTTTTTTTCCAGTACAGTAAAATTTGGCTCATCCTAAAAATCCAGATGAACCTCTTCTTTAGAGAAATATTTACGGTCCAATGAATTTTTTTCATCGGAAGCGTCTCATATGAAGTAGAAAATAACCTCCTTTTTAGACGCGAAAACAAGAGAATGAAGACGAGCCTTGCACTACTTTAACTGCCCCTTACAGCGTCCCATTTCCAGATTCCCACTTATTATCCTCGGCGGCGGATCTAAGCGGAGCTTTTGACCTCCGCCCTTCCCCGCCCGCCCCCGAAAACGGGCTTCCTGGTGCAAGGTTTTTTTCGATTTCATTTGCAACTGTAACTCCGAATCCGCCGTTACGGTTAAAATATGGAATTGAAATTGCGCTCTCCTCCGGGATAATGATGTAGCTAACCCTAAATTTTTACGAGTGTTTTATTCTGTCGGATTACGACCCCTGTAATTCGCGATCCGGGTCGTCTCGAAGGAGTTGTAACGAGCATCGTGTTTACAGTCTGTTTATTCTCTCCGCCGGCTTATCTATTTATGACGGACCGAAAGACCCCCTTAAGGTCCTCGTCGTCGGTTTAATTTTGCTCTCTTTGATTGGATCGAATTGTCTCGCAAAAAATCAGCTTGAATCTAGAGTAATGCAGCCACGAGTTGTCTCCAGCACGATTTCTAAACCTCTTTCATTTTTATCAATTACCTATTTGTATTTGCCTCATTCGGTGTGGTCGTTACAAAAAGCCTAAATAAACGAGAAAAATTGATAAAATTGCTAAAAACTTGATTTTTTTTCTTTACTTATGCATCATGTAGAGGATCACGATTGTCAAATCAACTTAAAGTAGCATAAGTACACAATAACGAGTAATGATATCTGAGCATTTTAAGAACAGGGTCGGAAATAGGTGCACCAGCCTTTGAGTCCAAGGGCCAACACTGCAGTTTTCTTTTCCGTCCCACTTCAAATAAACTATGAAAATTGTGTTCGACCATAGTAGGTATCCAGTGCCCTTGTTTCTCCTAGGTTCATAGTTAAGTATATTGTAGACCCTCTGTCCTCCTCTTGTCACACATTCGTGCCAAAAAACATATCAAATTGCGTTTCAGAGGAGTTGACATTTCAAATTTTATCCAGGGACGCCCTCCAGACCTCTATCTGCCAGGGAATTGTCACAATTAAATCTCCCTTCCACAAGGTGATGCCAAGGTGTGGCGTGCTTTGCGATACTTCGATCGATCTGTCATTTTGAACCTATGGAAAAAGATCGATAAACAAGGTGTTTGTGACGAACATCTTAATGATCGATTCTTTATCATAGCTTCAAATGGGGAAAACTCGATGGTCGATCATTCACGCCTCGCTATTGGTGATGCATTTTAGAGGGAGAGAGTTCCTCTTATCGCGCCTAGGGGTAAAAAAATCGTAAATACAGCCGTGTTTCAGAACATTCAATTCCAATTTTTGTTTTAGCATTACTTAAATAAAATTCATAAAGTTCTAGGATTCCTACCTCTTGAATAAACCCTCTCACTGAAATGACGAGTTTTCACGGAGAATCGTGAATGCGAGACGGAGGATTTGAACCCTTGGAAAGAAACAAACAGAAAATCGCGACAGGCCGAGTTCATTTGAGGCTCAATTTAAATAAGAAATTTTTCTCGGCGTGTTTATAGTGCCCGCTCTCATCTCTCCTCGCTGCCCACTTTCGGAATGTCGATCGGAGCGACTCGGAGTGTTTCACTCGTCCACGCGGCTTTCCTCCTCTTTATTTTCCGCGGCGGACCAAGTCGGAGCCGTGACGGGATTGCCGGTGCCTCGTAAAACTCGCCTATTCCCCATTGATTTACGGGGAAAGTAGGCGAATTCCCCGGGCGAGCTGGTAACGTCGGCCGGCGATCACAGCCGCGTCCAGCTGATTTAATATCATTCATAATTAATTAAGGCCCATTTGTATACGCAGAAAATCTAAATCGCGACGAGGGCGACCCCCAGCCCCGCCGCCACCGCACGGGACCCGACCTGCCCCAACACCGACAGTCTGACATTCACCGCTCATCAACTGATTCGCTGTGTGTTGCCGGCTGAGGCGTTTGGACGCCATCGGATCGGAATGCTCGTATCCGCTTCTAAATGGACCGAGTTTAACAGAACCAAGTTGCATTTTAGAGAAAAAAACCAGTTCAGGATAGTTTTGAATTCAACTAGAGATACATTTTGTCTTCTGCCAAAAAATTTTAAGTCGGAAACTATTTTGAATGTCAAAATAGGCTTCAAACTTTGTCCTCAACGGTAAGTTCTTACTCTTAAGCGGGAATAAAAATTATCCTCAGCAGTGAAAAGTCAGAGCACAGTGTGTCATTTTTAGCTCTAGAACTTGAAATTAGCTGTTACCCTCAAAGTATTTCGCGAATACTTTTGAACTCTGCATTTTTGTCACAACTAGTAAGATCATGACTTGTTCCAACACTACCTAACACGCTTTGCAAATTCGAAATTTTGAATCATAGCAACGGAACTTTCTATGAAAACATTTACTCTTAGAGTTCGATTATGCTCCGATGCAATGCGAATAACTTGCAACCACAAAGTATCATGCTCGTTTCGGTCAAAGTTTGGTTCGAAAGTCACGAGGTTATGCGGTGGTTAACCAATGATCTCAGCTTTATCCAGAAATTCCTATCCCTGAACAGCACCAACATTCATTGTGCCGTATTAATATATTTTTTTTAGCCTTATCGTACGAGAAGTCTTCAACGCTTGAAAGCTATACTTATAGGTATTAATGATTATATTTTGAAATTGAATATCTTGCCCAAGTTAGTAGAGTCGTCGGTTTTTGCAACAATGTCGTTTTTCCTCCATCCAAACTTTTGAAAAAATATTAAGTGCCCTGTGCAGTGAAGAGGATTTATTTCGTTTGTTTTGAGTCTGTTCACAGTATGTTTTCTGTCTTGATTCAGCTTTTTCTTGCAAAGTCTAAAGGAAAGCTAAAAGCCCAACCAGGGTTCTCTTCTGTGATCCTCTGGTATCTTAAGATGTGTACCACCGGGTAGAGTGAAGTTATGTGACGAGCTGTTTACCAAACGAAAATAGGTTATTTCAACGTCATGCCAGTTAGCTCTACTCGATTTCAGTGTAGGCAGCACAATTCCTACGTGGTAGATTAGTGGTATATCATTGTGAAATGACACCCTCACTTAGCTCATAAGTACATGGTGTGTGTAAGTACGCACACCAATAAGAGCCTTTTACCAACCGGGAAAAGGTTCATTTAATAGCACGTTAGTGTGCCTTCAATTTTTAGTGTAAGCAACACGCGCTCTCACGTGATCGAATAGTGGTATCGCCCCCATATAGTAGCTATACGGTTTCTGTCTGCGAATTATTTATGCGATTTCTGCTTGCGATTCATGTGACTTATTGTAGACAAGGATAACAAAAGAAGAGGAAGAAAAGAGAAAAGTAGAAAATAGAAAGAAGCAGAGGGAATATTATGCACAGTACCCTCGCTGAACTCCGCAGTGTAAATTCCTTCAGAACTTTTTAGAAGCAACCTACGGAATGAAACGACTACAATATTTCAATTGCCCATCACTCATTAAAATTTTGTGAAAAAAGTGACCCACATGTTACAACGTTGAAATGTTACAATGTATGTTATGTTTTTCTGTGTGCTATTGGGGTTGAGAAGTTGGATTTAGTCGACGCATGTTCAACAAGAGTTGCATTTAACCTGCATTGTCCGAGATACTTCCCCAATATTTCGTTATGGTTTATAAATTACCTGTTAATTTTATGCTTGTATGTTTTGAGATTCTCTTAGAGAGACTTTCAATTATATTTTCTTACGCGAGAGCTCAAATTAGCCACGAGAAGAGCATGGAATAATGAGACCTTTTCTGGAAAAAATAAACTGAATTTGCGTAGGTTTATATCTCAGAATACCAATTTTTGTCGATTCGGGTGCAAAAAGTCGTGTTTAAAGTTTCCGCAGAAAATGTCCTTTAGTGGTCCCATTTAAAGTTGCGACTAGTTTGGTTCATTTCGTCACGCCCTCTCTTCTATTTGTATTTTAACTCCAAGTGTTTCACGGCTCACGTGGAAATGGAGATACGACCTTACGTCAGAGGAGCGACAATTTTTGTGCCAAGTTTTCCAGAGGGCGGACAGATGCACTATAATGCGACGATTTTAGGCGGCAAACACGGCACATAAAAACTGTCGAACAGCCTTCTTCATCACTTCATTTTCTGAACTGCAAATTTTAAAACCTCTCAGCACTAAAAATTTGGCTACTTATTGCGCTGACATGCTCGCAAACTCCTCCCTCTAATCAGTAACACGTATATCTTAGATGCGAGTTTTTTCACACCAATTCCCCTCTTGTTGGTGATAAATGCGCGTTGAAAAATAGCTATTGAAACTGCAGGTTGCAGCTAAGCAAGGCGCTCATGTTTGAGAAGGACGCCTCTCGCTTTAATATGTTCTATGCTACAGTGCTAAGGAGGAACGCCGTATGAACTTTTGAGAGTTGCCAAATTCCCTTTGTTAAAACATGTATTTTTGACAACATTTATGCCTATTTTTCCTCGAAATGGGCCTGTTGCATGCAAGAGATACAGCCGTGCGATTAGACTTTTCAGAGGTTAAATGACACGAAAATTACGATGGTCACATTAAAAAAGTCTGAAATACACTCCTTACTGCGCATTTTGGTTGTGAGGAACGCGCTTTTTCAAATTTCCCGCGTCTGGGGGCAGTTTTCTAACGGAAACAATTAACGGCAACTCGCGGCTATTTCCGGTCAACTAAAACTGACAACATAACCTAAAAATCGGAGCTCGTGATATCGTGAAATGAAATGTAGAAGGATTGCGTTGGATATTTAAAAGTTGATCGATTTGGTTACCGCATAAGGCGTATATGGACCACTATAAGAGATCACGTTGGGTTTGTAAACAAACTGAAGGAAAAAATAACAACAACAACGACTCGGCATCTTCCGGAAATCACCGAGCCCGCCATTTGCTCGTTTCCGGTGATTAGAAAACTGCCCCCAGACGCGGGAAATTTGAAAAAGCGCGTTCCTGACAACGCAAATTGCGCAGTAAGGAGTGTATTTCAGACTTTTTTAATGTGACCATCGTAATTTTCGTGTCCTTTAACCTCTAAAAAGTCTATTCGCGCGGCTGTATCTCTTGCATGCAACAGGCCCATTTTCAGATATTTTAGATTAAATTGCGAACAAAATTATCTGAAAAATAATATTCGCAAAATCCCCGGTAAATTCGGTTCTTATCGGAGGAAACTTGGCAACGTCTAAAGGCTCATACGGCGTTTTTCCTCAGCACGGTGAGCACGGTAGTATGCATCTTGAAGAGATAGCGCGATAGCACGTCTCCGTCGCTGATTCGATATTCCTTTCTTTCGCGGACTCCAATTAAATTCGCGGGCTGCCCCGTTCTTCTCTTCCTTTCCACCACGCATCGTCTGACAAATAAAAATGACTTACCGTACCGTCTCGGGCGCAGTCATACAGCCACGCGGCGTGGCGGGAGGGGTGGAGAGGTCAGCTACCAGTCCAGTGGCATTCTATCCCTCCGATGAAAGTAGCAACTATTCGAGATTGATAACTGTCCGTGGGATTACGCACCAACCCCGTCCCTGCCAAATGCGGCTAAAACACCGCCCTTTACCGGATTCAATGCGGATTTTTTTTCATAAATTCGGCAACTTTGCGGCCCCCTCCTCCCCTGTATCGGGACCTGAGCTCCCGTAGGAAAGATAAATGATTCGCAACCACTGCCACAGTGCAGATACCTATCAGAAGCTAAAGCTGTTGGTGCGGAGGGGTGGGAGGGGTGTAGGTTCAAGGTCTTGGTCTGACGGTAGGTCCGTTGATAACAGTGGCGTGGCGTGCTTTGCGATGTATCGATTGTTATGCCATTTAAACCCACGGAAAAGGATCGATAAACAGGGTGTTCGCAGCGAACACCTTGATAATCGATTCTTTACCATAGGATTAAATAGCACAACAATCGACACATCGCAATTCACGCCACGCCACTGGTTGATAACCGAGAGTCGGGAGTGGTCCGAGGACCCCCCTTCCTTGAGGTGAGCAGGCACCCAAGAATAATGTGTCAAGACGGTCCCCCGTTTTTCTGACGTTGATTAATTAGCCCCCCCCCCCTCCTGCTCCGCGCTCAGTTTGTATTTGCTCGTTAAACAACCTCGTAGTATTTAGTTTGCATTCCTTCGCAGTTTTCTTCTTCTTATTTTGTGTCTTTTCCCGACCTCTTTGTCCACCTACTGTATGAATGATTTAGCTTTGACCTATGGCGGAATGCGCGGTGTGGTCCCTGTCGGGGCCTGCGGTCATTTACAACTGTGCGGACGCGAGGTGGCGTTCCGAGGGTCGTGACGTAAAGATAGCCAGAAATGAACAAACTTGCTGAAAACAAGTGTAGAATCTTAATGTTTTCGGGAGAAAAATCGATGTCAATATTGTTGTAAAGCAGCATTATTTAGCAATACAAATTTTTCCCCAGAGCGATTCTTTAGTGATACAGCAGCAAAATGTCTCGCAAAAAATAAAAAATTACAAGGTAAAATCACTGCTCCGCGCCAAACGTCCTGGTCGGGCGTTTGGTGTATTTTCCTGCTTTCCTCCTTGAGCAATCCTGACATATGAATGTGATACCACTATTCGGCCACTTGGGAGCTCGGGTTGCATACAGTAAAATTGAAGGCGAACTGACTGTGAGGTTAAGTCATCGCTCCGCACACCACGCTCTCCTACTTTCTTCCTCGAGCAATCGTGACATCTGAGACTCCTTAGTGTGATACCACTATTCGGCCACGTTGGAGCTCGGGTTGCCTACACTGAAAACTGAAGGCAAACTGACTGTGAGGTAGTCACCGCTTCACGCCATACTCGGTTAATTATTCCCTCTTCCCTCTTCGAGATGTCGTGACATCTGAAAGATACGTCTATTTGGCCACGTAGGAGCTCTTGCTGCCTACATTTCAATCGAGGGCAAACTGACAATGACCTAAAGTCACATCCACGACGTTTCAAAGTTCTCTCTGCTATTAAAGAAATTCCCTGATAATTCTCGATTGTGCAGGTTTCTAGACTTCCTGGTATTTCTGGTATTATCTGACAAAGTGCACGTCTAGATTTTTCAAATCTTAGTCAAGAGGGCCCCGGACTCTGTCTTTCAAGGGGTACTCCACGCCCCCTCTCGGTGAAGGCCCGGGCCTTTTTGACCTGTTTGGCCCCGTCTGCAATCCATTCAGTGACTTGTAACACGAAAGAACTGCGGTTTTTTTTTTAAAATTGTAAATTTAGCGCAACTTTTAACACTTACTTTTTTTCTTTGATTTAATTTGTTTGTTTGGGAACTGAGATTTCAATTTTTAAAGTCCTATTGACTCTCAAATCGACTATCTCCATTATGCAACACCTTTTTTACGGGCAACACGGCCGGTGCAGTCAGGCCCGCCACAAGGGGGGGGGGTACTGGGTCCCTGGTACCGGGGCCCGGGCCCCGGAGGGGGCCCGTGTAACCCGTGAAAAACCACTGCGTCACAACCACTGGTTGCATTCACATGCAACCCTTGTTTCCTAAGAAAAAGTGAAAAATTTACCCCAAAAATTTCGCTAAAGGTGAATAGATTTTCAGAAACACGCTTGGGGCACTGTAGAATTCTTCTTAAATTTCAAAGAAGTATACTCCTTGGAAAATTCCTATCTATTTTCAAGATTTTCAGTACAGAGGGATATTTTTAGTAACTGCGTTTCATTTTCTTCCGTCGTCAGATAGTAAGAGTCTCCAGTCTGGGCATCCTCGACTTCAATGGCTCATGGCTCAACTCCCTTGCCATAGACAAACGAAGGGGGAGTCCAGGGGGGCCTGGCCCTCTTAGAACTGAATATAGTATCATATGCCCCCCCCCCCAAAAAAAATAAAAAAAAAATAAAAATTTTCCAGATGTTTTGAATGTAACAATTCGCAAGTATTTTGTGCTGAAAGTAGAAAAAAAAAAACATAATTATTCCGCAGAAATTGATGGACAAATTCTTTATCTAAGCTTCAAAATGAGTCCGATTAGTCGTATAAATTCTGAAATTTCTCGGGGGATGCCCCTCAGACACCCCCCCCACCCTCTCCGTGCTTGGGGCCCGGACCTTAAAACTGGTACCAGGGCCCGAGATGGGATGTGGCGGGCCTGGGTGCAGTTATGGAAGTAGGGGAGGGGGGATACTTTGCGTGGATCGTGGATCTCGGATCGGCGCAGTGCGTCTTGGTCGCAGACCCGCGGTCGTGGCGATTCGCAAATGAGCCGCGACAGCTCAAATATATCTGTGTTGGGCCCACCACCCCCCTCCCCGCCCACCGCTGCGGGCCCCGGCCGTAGCCGTTTAGCCCAATATTTAACCACTTAGCCATAATTCCTTACCGTATTTGTTCGGCCGATAGCTCACGCTGCGCCGCTGAATGTAAATCAATTTCCGCAGACTCCACGACGGCTCCGTCGCATCTTCGGATCACCGTTGCCAAACTTCGGTTTCTGACATAGCGATGACCCAAGCTCGAAACCGTGTATCTCCATTGAGGTGTTTCAAAATTACCGCTTATACTGTAATTTTCTGAAAAGAAACAAGCCTGCTTTACAGGTTAAAATTTATATAGATTGTTCTACAAACAAAGAAGAAAAATCAAGGAAATTTTCAAAAAATTGGCTAGTTTCTCAAAGAAACAGTAGAGTACAACAGAAGTTATACAACTTCGCAAATGAAGATTGTTTCGTTTCCCAGACGGAGAAATGTAACTCCGCTCCGAGGTTGCAAAATTCATTCAAACAATTCAATTTTTACAAGAGTGTATCGTTGCAATTTTTTCTAATATTTTCCTGATTTTTCCACAATATTAACGGATAAATCAGTGACATTTTCAGTCATAAATGCCCAAGATTCTTCCGGTTACAATGCAATTTTTGAGGGGAAATTTGGTTGTATTGAAATTTAGCTACGTTCTTTCGCGAGGTGAACGACGAAATGTTGTTTCGTACTTTGGCCATCGATAGGGTCAATCACCACTCACCGATCAAATCATCTCTTTCAATACCTCAAAAGATTCTCTAATCGATAACTCTCCATTGATATTTTCCCCAAATGCGAAAATTTCACTTCAAATGTATCATCGGTTTCGGAAGGGACCCTTTTTTCTTCTTCCTCTTCTTTTGCGTGATGAGATCTCTATGGAATGTAACTCTAGACGATCCGGCACCTATGCATAACACAAATCTACGACCACTCTTGCATGTGAACAAATGAAAAGTTGGGCACCCACGCGTGAGAGCCGTAAGAGCACGCGAGCTTCAACACAGCAGTTCCGTTTTCCTTCCAAGCTTTTAAGGTGCCGTCACATTGCCTGAAATATGAACAGACAGTTTTGAGACTCAAGTCTACTTAATTTTGCTCAATATTTGAAAAAAAAAGTCAATTTTTTCTCCATAAAACCGAAAGCGAAATTCAAAGAAATGTAAACACGCTTTTTCACGTCCCTATTTCAATCACATTTGTGACCTTACGTATGTTTAATCTGTGCAAACATTTCAAATGCTCACTACCTGCTATTAAGTATTGTTATTGAAAAAAGAAAAAAAGCCATAAGTCATAATTTTTCATGTTTTTCCTTTTTTCTTTTGTTTCAGGTGAGTAAAATTTCAACACAACCGTCTCAAATGTTTTAATCACATGACAGACAAAGTAGTAAGTAGCCCTTCGATTTTAAATTCCTTCTTAACTGGAACATGGAGAGAAATAAGACTAACGCAAGGTACCTAATGGTTTTGTACGCCAGGACAATCTTAGAAGGACGATATTCACTGGAAAAAAAAAAAACACATTGGATCTAGAGTCCAGACTCTTGAAAGCATTGACAAGAAAAAATGCTCTTGATTCAATCGGATTTTTGCTTGAATCAAAACGAAATCCGCCTAAATTAAGAGGCTTGGTTCTTGATTTAAGCTAGATTTTGATTGAATCAAGAGTACTTTTTCTGGTCGATGTTTTTAAGAGTCTGGACTCTAGATCCACTGTGTTTTTTTTTCCAGTGATGTCTACTAGCGTCAGTGAAATTTTTGAGGAGAGGTACTTTTATTTTTCTCCTTTTATTTACTTTTTAAAACATTTACACGGGTACACACGAAATCGCGTATCCATATAAACGTAACTGCTGAGGCGGGTCACTTTTACCCTTTTGAAAGGGAGGCTTTATCAGATAGAAAGGGGATAGCAGCCGAAAAAGGACGGACCGGAAAAGTGGGTAAAGGCTCAATGAGGTGAAGAATATAATTCAGCGGCGAGGCAATATAGAACCGGAATCACTTGTTAAGTAAAAAAGGGAAACTCAATAAAAATGTTCGCGAGGAATCCGAGCCGTTGGATAAAAACAGAGGACCGGAGAAACCGGGGGCCGGGGAAGATGGAGTTGTCTGCTCGAGGTGCAAAGGGCACCAGTAGATTTGTTAAGTACACCGCGAAATAAAGTCTTTCGAGGGGATATTCCTCTCTTCGGTGGCCACCCTCATCGTGTTCACAACCTCTGCTCTCGGCCGTCGAAGCTCCCTTTCCTCGCGCAACCCTCTCGTGGTCTTTATCTCCTGCGTTACTCGCTTCTTAGGCTTATTTCTGACCGCTTAAAACGCTTATACAAATTAAGACATTTTTTGTAAAAACGACGTAAATGGGTCGCGTATAAATGACGTAACGCTTTAGAGTGTTATACGTATCCAGATCGAGCGAGCGTGTCTACACAGCGTTCTGCAGGGGAGGGTCGCCTGCACTGAAAAAAAAATTCTCGGCGTTTTTACCAAGGTCCGTTGGTACCTTTACCATCTCACTTTTTTTACCAATTATTGGTAATTTTACGAAGACAGACTAGTAAGCTTACCTAAAAACCGGTATTTTTAACTGTTTTCTTTTTTTTTCAGGTAAGAATACCACTTTTGTTGGTGATAAATTCCCGGTAACTTTGCCATTTTATCTCGGTAATTCTACCACAGTCGATAAAAAATATTGGCGTTTTTACCGTGGTCCAGTAAAATTACCGAAAAAGTTCAATAATTTTACCGAGATTTAACCAATCCCATAAATGGTAATTTTACCAAGAACAAACTGGGGTCAAAATAATAGAACCCTGAATTCTTGGTAATTTTACCGTTTTCGTAGTAAATACACCGAGATTTTTTTTTTCAGCGTATCTCATGCGTTGCTCGCTTCTCAGGCTTATTTCTGACCGCTTAAAACGCTTATTAAAATTAAGACTTTTTTTTGTAAAAACGAAGTAAATGGGCCGCTTATAAATGACGTAACGCTTTAAAGTGTTACGTATCCAGATCGAGCGAGCGTGTCTACACAGCGTTCTATAGGGGAGGGTCGCCTGAGCCTGAGCACTGAAAAAAAATCTTGGTGTATTTACCAAGAAAAGGGTAAAATTACCAAGAATTCAGGGTTCTATTTGATCCCAGTTTTTTCTTGGCAAAATTACCATTTATGGAATTGGTAATTTTACCAGTATTACCGGTTTTACCTCGGTAAAATTATTGAACTTTCTCGGTAATTTTACTGGACCTTGGTAAAAACGCCAATAATTTTTATCGACTGTGGTAGAATTACCGAGATAAAATGGCAAAGTTACCGGGAATTGATTACCAATAAAAGTGGTATTCTTACCTGAAAAAAAACAGTAAAAATACCGGTTTTTAGGTAACCTTACCAATCTGTCTTGGAAAAATTACCAATAATTGGTAAAAAAAAGTGAGATGGTGAAGGTACCAACGGACCTTGGTAAAAACGCCGAGAATTTTTCTTCAGTGAGGTGCGGATGCCTTACAGGGGGTGGAGTAGTGCTCAGCTTCAGGGTTGCGTAACGTAACGCTGAAATGGACGCGTTTTGTAGAGTTTTTGTAAATGCAAGATGAAAATCAACGTGATGCACAATGGTTCAAAACTCAAGATTAGGAAGGAATGAGGAATGACTGAAAGATCACGAAAGGTTCGTTACCGATGTTTCTTGAGTAGCTAATTTCGAATTTGATGTCAAATTGCCTACATTTTAACACCCCGACTTTTAATTCGTGGACAAGTTTATGGCATGCTGCGGCGTGGCGTGCTGCCAGCTCGAAACGCGCACTTACGCCTACAAACCTAAGGGGATACCTCAAGCATTGCGCAATGCGTGAAGTAGCCCTTTAGGTTTGTAGGCGTCAGTGCGCGTTTCGTGCTGGTAGCACGCCGGATGTGGCGGTTTCCCTCTGAGAAATTTTCCTTGGATGCAAAAAGAAATCTTGTTTGAAAAAAGTGAAAATTTCAATTTTAATCCGGTTTCTAAAGAGAATACATATAAGCTAGGGCAAAATTTTCACCGTGAAACCTCTCGACATCATTTTTTTTGTTCGGGGGAGAGGGATTAAAATTCGTGGCATCTGAGACAAATTTCCATCTTGACCTTGCCAGTACAGAGGAAGCACCAACAATCAAAAAGCACCCCATTTACGCTACCCTGTGGTGTCGCGTGGAGAACGGCGACTACTTATAGGTCGTGATCGGTGGGTCCAGCAAATTGTCAGCATTGTTTTTTCTTCATTCAAACCTACAGAAATGCATCGATTCTTGGAGGGGCCAGATGTTTCGACAAGAATCGATTATTCAACAGTGTTTCTTATAGGAAAGCTGGTGTTGCCAAATTGCTGGACTCGCGTCTATAACGGATCCGGGATCCGTATACCGGACCGCTTGGAGGTACCCCACAGGATATGAACTAAAATATATTTAAGCACGAGGTTTTTGGCCAGGAAATTGTAAAATAACATCACTACATTCGACAAAAATCTAGGTCAGTGTACCAAGTAATGATTCATTAATTTTTCAAAACATTGTTCTTAAATCCTATCAGTTTAACTTAGAATAAGGGCCAGCTCATGAGGAAGTCAATAAAAATCAGAACATAAAAAGACTCTAATTGAAATGATAGCCTCAAGCAAGTCGTAAAGTAGCACAAAAAAGAGGGAGAGGAGATGGTTATTCGCGCGAAGTGACGGCTTCATCCTTTCTTCCACCGCTACCGTACTTTTTAATGGGTGAAATAGACTGATTCAGTGACCACGTCATTCGATATTCGATTCATTCGATGGTTCCACTAAGAAAAAATTAACTGTTATTGTATCGATAGTTTCACCACGCTCATTTATGACTCAACTACCAAATGGACTGCATTTTGCAATTTAAATAAAAAAAAAAATAAAAATATATAAATTTTAATAAATTTTAATTTTAATAAATTTTATAAATTCTGGCTCATCTGAAAAAACACTTATGTGCATAGGGGAACTAATGGCACGTATGTTGTTTTTAAACCGGGCCGGGATTTATAGGTCCAAATTGCAAAATGCAGTCCAAATCAGTCTATTCTTTGATGACAGTATGGATGCAATTTCACTGCATTTTAATATTAATACCGCAGTTTTACGTTATTTAACATCATTATTTATCTCCGTGAGCGCTTTTAAAGACGGAGTTTTGGAATCATCCTCAATATCAATTAATGTACAAAAAGAAATGAGAATTTTCATAATTTATGGTCGCACTAAGTTTTGATCAATCAAATAATTAGGGCATTATTTATTTACAACTGAAAAGGACCAATTCTCTGTGAAATAAGACAATATCGCGGTGACTACCACACGCCTGACACTAAGACCTGTCGAATCGGAAATTTAGACCACTTTAGCGGCCGTCGCTGCCACTTTGAACCAAGATAATTTTTTTCAACGTGTAATCGCAGCTAATGCGGTGCACATCATGACAATTCAGCCAACCAGTTCATTCGTATCGGTTTTGAATATTCAATGTCTGGAACTTTCCTCTGCTCGTCTCTCCTGGTCTTCTTTTTTTCTTTCCTTTTTTTTTTTTTTTTTTTTTTTTTTTTTTTTTTTTTGGTAGAGACCGAAAGTATCAAAAATAATTTCGATTTCATTCAAGACCGATTGGTTTCTTTTTTGTATATCCCCAGCGTGACAACCGCTTCTGGTCTCATCGCGATCTTGCGGCGATATGGAGATCGAAGAGAAAACCTTTAAAAAAAAACAAAAAAACAAAAAAAAAAAACGCATTGCTTAAATTTGACCGAAAATAGGAAACTGAACATTTAAGTAACTTTATAAAATAACATGATTAATGCTGTTCCCCCAAAGCCTGACCCCCCCCCCCCAAAGCCTGCACATCGATGAGCTGGTGCGCCATTTAAACGAATTAGCTCTAGTATACTAGTATTCTAGAGGCAAGTCGAAATCAAAAAGCGCTGCCTATCGGCTGAGCACTTAAAAGGGTACAAACTTGCTCTCATTTTCACCGGCTTCAATTCATCAATCGTTGAAACCTCTTTTGAGACACTTTCAGAAGGAAAGGAGGGAATACCATTCAAAGTGTTGATTATGTAACATTAACAGCCCGTGACCCACTCTTCGAAGAGATCCGATCATCAATCACTACTCTATTGATTAAAAGTGATTTTTAAATAACTAATCTAAATAGGAGTTTTCTGGTTGATTCAACATGAATTCTCGTTTGGGGATTTGTCAACTAGGAAATTCTTAGTGTGGTTTGTGTGTAGTAGTGTGGATGCGGCAACGACGCACAATGGAACGAACTAATAAAAATGGTCGGACATAAATTTATGGCTTTTCAAAGCTTGGTGTGTATTTTGTCACAAATTCAATTTCAAGGGTTGTTTCTGAGAGGAAATTTTACGACAAAACCAATGGAACCACTCTTAAACTTTTTTGTGTTTTTTTACGAAACTATAAGCTCTCAATGTATTCAGATTTTGTCCGACTTCTTCCGTTTACTCGATCCTGTGTGCGACGACGGTTGTATTGGTAATCGCAGGGTGGGGCGAAAAATCCACAGTCCGATCCGAGCTATATGTTGACGGACGATAGATCGCCTTCCAGCGGAAAAAAACATGCTTACAGTGTTTGTACTCGGTTTTACAGGAAAACAGGCTGAGCCATCGCAAAGTTGCCAAATTGCCGTAGCAAATCTCGAAAGGGTCTGTTGCACACAAAAGATACAATAAATCGTCGCCTCCCTGACATAAAGGCGTAACTACACTCTGCAATGAACCCTATCCTCCATACTATTCAATGCTTTACCGGGCTCATCTCAATATATAGTTACGCCCTTATGTCAGCCAAGCGACGAAATGAAGTTCGAAAATGAAGAAATTGAATGTTTAAATTCAAAACGTGGTAAGTGCCGTCGGATGTTGATAGGATGGTGCGCGGTTTTTCTTGCCGTAGGAAAAACCTGATAGTGTCCTCTTTCCACGGACAATTCATTTTAGATAGATTTTTGCAAAATGAGAGTAACTGTTGCAATATCTTAGAATTAACTAGTCTGCGATGCTAGGGAAAAACGCCGTATGAACATTCGAATGTTGCCACATTTTCAGAACTTGTTGAAAATTTTCAGACTTTTTAGATGAATTTATCCTCTGATGAGAAATTAGAGGATAAACATTCCTCAGTTTTCCTGGAAATTCGTAATTTGTCGAAGGAATTTGGGGAACATTTGGTGGCACATACGGCGTTCCTTAGCACAGTAGTATAGTGACGCTTACCAGGCTTTGAATTTCCTTCTTTGAATGAATAGGTCTGTATAATTGTACGAAAGTCCGATGAGATGATCAAAAAAATCTGCAATCTATACTCCCTACCTACCTACCTGATTTCACCCGTGGTTGTGATATAATACGCGTACCCAAAGTTAAAAATGTATCAATAAAAAAGTATTAAAACAAGCGTAGTCATGCTATTAAATCATGTGTAAGTGTGTGTTTTTTTGTATGATGTGGCAATGCAGAGCGAAGAAAAAAGGGAATGGTCGTGGGCGAACTCACGAGTGACCTTGGCGTCTTGTCATTATCATTTGTTTTTCCCGGCCGCTTCACGTTTAAAAATGTAAAATTGAGCGGCGGATACAAGGTAGGGGCAAAAATCGTTGTGAGTCCCCTTGGTGGCCCATATGTTAAATTATTAAAAAATAAAAAATGAAAAATAAAAAGGAATAGAAGTTCAAACCGCAGTATCACATGGCCCATTCCGGCGCTCATTATAATTTTACGGAACTTAACCACGAGAGAAAGTTCAAAAATAAACCTAGTGGAGGATGATTGATCGGGTATTCTTTATTCTCGGCAGTCAATATAGTTTTAATATAATAATCAAAAATTAATTACAGTAAAAATATGGTAAAAAAACATGCCATTGAAAATCAAAATGAAGTTTTCTTTGATTTGAGGAAAATTTCCTTTGAATTGAAAAACAAATTTCACCAAAAATGTGTTTTTAAATACGAAGAAATCCTTTACCTCCAAAAATATCTAAAAATTAAGAGTGTTGGTGATTTTATATTTGTATCGCCAAACTTTTGAATAACCTTCAACCGTCATTTAATCCCATAAGATAAAAAAGAGCATAGAAAAGCTCTTGTATACATTGTTGCATCCTCACTCTTGACACAAATGATTTATTCCAGGAATGTGTACTGCGGGTTGCGTTTGCACCCACGCGAAGGCGAACACGAGTGAAATGATTCAATATTCACCCCGAAATGCATTGACCCTTCGTGAGGATTCCGGGTTTTCTTCATTTTTTGTCGAAATGCATCGATATTCCTTCAGATGGGTTCACTGTTTCTTCCGTTAAAAACAGAAATTCAAATTTTAAAACGTGTTCACGAATACATCCAACTGCTGTTATAGATTAGCCAGTTCGATAAATGTTTGAAACATTTCTTTTTATAGAATACCATCAAGAAAATAATGCATATAAATCAGTTTGCGCCTGAATATCTGGGTTCCAACATCAACATTTTTAATATTGAATCATAGAATATATTTTAAAAAAATGAAAATATATGAACTATGTCCGAATTTTCCTCTCATCGAGTATAATCTATCACTTAGAACATGAGACACCATTGAATCAAGTCAATCGAGGTAAGCTTCATTTTTTTCTCTTGATGGTGTGGTTTTATTTATGATTAATTATTTAGAGTTATGTACGTAATAAAATTGCAATAGGGTTGCTTCAAAAATTAGCGTATTGTGATGTACCAGGGATAAAATCAATATATGATTTTTCAACGTCTTTGTGCTTTCCCGTATTATTTGCGATAAGTCGAAAACTTGCAATACACGAACCTCCGCTGAGAATGGGACATTTTTGTAATACTAAACACGGCTATAAATTGTTAAACATTCAGACGCCTCTCATAATTCACATTTCTCTCTTTTAATCCTCCGCAGTATGTCTTTATTTTTCCAGTGTTGTCGCTGTTCGATAAATCAACATTATCTCAGTTAATTCTTCATTTCTGTAGACCCATGTTCTCATTGGGAAAACTGTTGCGCCAATTTTCGTGTTTTTTTTTGTTTTTTTTCTTTCTTTGATTTTTGTTGATAAGTTGCCAGTATTCCCTCTTGTAAACTCTCTTTAGGTGCAATGCTTTTGCTCAAAACAACGTTCTCATTTGTTGTTCACACAACTATGAGAACTTGAAAGCCTTCCGTATTTCCGTTAGAGTTACGATGCATTTTCAAAACCTTTTGGTCCTGTTTTTAAATATTTTGAAGGATGGTCAGGAAGTTCCAGAAAAATAACTACCTGATTTATTACCTTGAAACCATCCCCAGGGAAAGGTTACTATTCTTTTCTTACACATATTGGTGATTATGTTACAGTTTTATGCAAGTTAAATTATTACTATTGAAGAGAATGAGAAAATGTTGATTAAATCTTTTTACATTCATTCTTAAACCTCAAATCAAAATTCATATGTTTTGTCAACAATGTAGTTCATGCATCTCACATGAAGGCTTGACCCCGTCATGACTCCGCGATTTTCTTCTTCTTTTTCCTTTGAAAGGTTTTCAGTCTTCGGCGTTTGCTATTTAAACCATTTGAATTGAATCTGACTTTTAACTTACTTGTAACTCTCACCAGCTACGGAAGAGACAGCATGAAACTGGAAAATTTTCTAATCGTCCAACTAATATAGAGAGAATGTATCGGGTGAGTGAACTTCTCCCGTAGCTTTCAACGAACGGAATGAATAGTTCACAAAGCGAATACGTAAGGATGAGAAATCCGAAGGATTAATAAATGACATTGTTAACAATCTCAGTGAATGAGTTTTCTCATGTAGATCAGGTTTTTATTAGCGTGTTCATATAGGTCATGCTTAAACTGACTTTCAACTTCTGGCTTGAAAAATTCGAATCAAGCATGCTTTTCCTTGTGCGCGGTTAAGAAATGTCCTCTGACCAGTCTCTTAGACCTAGAAATGTGAGAGTGTTGATAGTTTTTGATCGAACATCGATGCTCTAAACGAGCATTTATCATGCATAAAAGAGAATATCCATAAAAAATTCACGGCAAAAGAGATCTTAGCGCCAAATAATTTCATATTTGAATTGCTGGTACATTAATTTCATATAACAGTGATTTTGCGATTATGCGCAAAAATTCCAAAACAGATCGAAAGTACTGCAGTTTAAGAAGGAGAGTTCAACAGATTCAGTTTCATGAAAAATTCGTTCAAAAATTCAGTCGGCCATCTTTGACGCTCAATTTTTTTTTTAAATGTAAAACTCACTTAAGCCCACCAGTGAAAAATTTTGCTACAAACAGTTTACCCTCTATCGTATGAAATACTGAAAAATTCACCGTCGAAAATTGTTTTGGCCAATGTTATTTCTGAGAAGAAAAACACATTCGCTCATACCACGGTTCAGTATTTCTGGAATATCGAACAATTTTGTTTACATATTGACCTCTATGAGAATAAATTTGTATGAGCGCATCTTCATCCCAGCAGGAACTACCCTAGTCCGGTCTGTCATGGAGATTACTTCGTCGTCCTTTATGGAAAAAGTAAAGCAAACCCATCGAATATACATGGATGGCCTCTCCAAATTGAATTTTATTCACGCCTGGGAATTTCTGTTGCATTTGCAAAAATCCCGCGGAATCACGACAACGTGAGAGCCGGACTAGTTTGACGTATTACATTTCCAACGTTCCAAAACGGGAAGGTACAATGTGAACCGGACCAAAAGACACCCGAGGCACATCGCACGCGCTGGTATCATAGTTGCAGGAGTTGAGTTACGCAGTGAACTCATAAGCATACCGTCATGGTGCGCCGATGCGAGATCGTCAGAATAACAAACTTTAGCCAAAGTTTGAATTCTGGCTCTCCGCAATCCATGCGCATCAAAAATTTCATCTACACAGTCTCATCGATGTGTGTTTAAAATAATGGACGACAATTGAACTACATTTTCCAATTAGGAAATATGATTTCCATGCAGCTCACCTTGGAGACAACGTATGTGCCATCAATTTCCCAATGCAATGCTTTAAAAAATGAGTCAGAAATTGTAGTTCCTAATGAGCCAGTTCGGCTGAATTTTTTTATTACATATTATGAAAGTCCTTGGTGAAATGAGTATACAGAATTTTTTTCAGATTTTTTTGAGCCCTCTGGCTCTGAGAAATCTTACTTCAAAAACGCCAAAAATTGAAGGTCTCTGAAACGCTGTTTGAATCGCGCGGGCTGAGAGCTGACGTCACACTTTAGGTGGTGACGACCCTTGGTTTATTCCGAGTTAGTCCGAACAATATGGCTGTTGCCCGGTTTGTTTATTTAGCGAAAGGTTCTAGCTGTATATTGTGATTTAGTGGTAAAATTTGACGAGAAATTTGTTGAAACATTTGGTTTTGTCCGAAATTAACTCTTTCTTGATGAAGAAAGGCGTTAAAGTTCGCGAAATTTATTCACCGGGCGACCGCGAGTGAGCATCGGCTATCGGAAACGACGGGCTCGTAAACAAACGAAGATTGATAACAGGAAGGATCCAAACAACTCGGAATCTTTTAATTTTCTTTACCTTTAAACCATTTCTGACTTCTACAAAGCATCTGACAATCAGTTTCATCGTATTTTACAACCTGGAGCTAGAGTCTATCGGCTCATTGTGATGTGTATTCAGAGCATTCTGAAACAGAAAGTCAGTTCTCACGAGTTCACACCCAGACATTCTTTTCTTGGATCATTCGCTTTTCATTTTCGCCTCAAATCAAGTGTTTTGTAGTTTCCTTATCTGAAGTATGTGGTTTTGAATACACACAAGAGTTTGAAGTTCACCTTTTTTTAGCATTAAAGCCTGTTGAGCCCTCAAACTTTACCGATATGATTACAGTTCAAGGTTCCTCTGGTCCGTACCAAGTGAATACACATCAAAGATTTGTCTTATGGTTCTTCAAATTAACAGTTCAGAAGTAAGTTAGAGACTACAGTAACTTAATCCACTCCTGCCCTTTCCTTCAGTGTTTGTTCGTGTCTGTTCTTTATGCGTTACCACTCTAGTGCATACACCGGTAATGTAGGTTAGATAGGTATAATCGCATATTTTCTACTAGCAGTGCCTTCTCTTAAGCGTTCTAATTTAGCAAAGATATTCCACCAGTTGCAGAAAATTGTGTGCGTAATGAATAAGTGAATATGAATACCTCCTTTTGGTGACTCAAAGTGTCTCAGATCTGTCTCAAGGAGGTTTTGCATGTAGGTGCATGATCAGTTTTGCCAGATGAAATTACTGCCCTAGCAGCTTCAAATTTATACTTTGATCTCTGATTCACTAATAAATGACACTTTATGGTGTCATTTATATTTAATCAGTTCAAAGCTAATTCGACAATGAATCATCAAAGGTCCGATTGAGGAAGAAATTTTCCGGTGAGTGCCACGGCTGAATCAACATTGCAACAAGACTTGCGAAGGTATCAACCAGGAAATGATCATCTGTCTCGAAGTGAAATTTTTTTCATTGCATCATACAGTTTAACAGGTAAGATAATTATAATTACTGAGGTAATATCAGGTTAAACACACAAGTTTAGTGTAACATTTACATTAAGTATGTTTAACTTTGTGGATAATGAATAATGAAAAAGCGAGGAAAAGTAGTGGCATGGCTAATCTGAGAAAGTACTTACCTAGATTCACTAAGATTTAGTCTGATTGCTTCTCTTGATGTCCTAATGGAAAAATTATTCGACAAAATTTCTGAAATGTGTGCGATATTTATATCTTCTACGTGCAGAAAATTTTGTGAATATGTAGAGCAGTAAGTCGACTTGTTTTCCATTTAAAATCTAAACTTAAAGTAGAAGTGTTGAACACCGTAGTCAATACGTAATCGAGGCACTGGATGCAAAAAGGCCCTTTCTCGGTTG
Source organism: Bemisia tabaci (assembly GCF_001854935.1). Lineage (NCBI taxonomy): Eukaryota > Metazoa > Arthropoda > Insecta > Hemiptera > Aleyrodidae > Bemisia > Bemisia tabaci. The sequence goes on along the minus strand of NW_017564582.1, from coordinate 949,654 downwards.
CAGTGTTTGAGAGTCACCTCTAATATTTCATTCTTTGAAAGGAAAGTGAATGCATCAAGTGAACTAGTTTACTCTCAATCAGAAATACCAGGAATAGTAGGACAATCATCTCATAATTGTCTCTTAAATATGAAAATAAAAACTCTGAAAGTTATCTGAGAAAGCACTTGAGACCGATTTCCATATTCTTAGATGAAGTATAGCCTGCGTTTAAAATCACAATATTTCAAACTTTCCATAGTGCTTAAGGCCTGCAGCACAACCTTATCTTTCAAGGCAGGAAAAACACCATGGAACCTCCATCATTGGCAACTTCCAGCTTAAGGCTTTCAGATTACTTCATCCGTGTCTCAGTGGAGAGAAGCTGTAGGATTACCTCATTCCCACGATTTCGTTACTTCACCTTCATTTCATGTTGTACTCCTCTTCAAGTATATGACTGCAGATGAGCAGATTTAGAAATTTTTAATGCACACCGCACCTAAGAAATGAAAGAGCCTCAATAGAATTACCACTTACCATATAGGTATCACTTCCTCAGGAATCTGTTTGGGTTGATACCTTCGCAAGTCTTGTTGCAATGTTGATTCAGCCGTGGCACTCACCGGAAAATTTCTTCCTCAATCGGACCTTTGATGATTCATTGTCGAATTAGCTTTGAACTGATTAAATATAAATGACACCATAAAGTGTCATTTATTAGTGAATCAGAGATCAAAGTATAAATTTGAAGCTGCTAGGGCAGTAATTTCATCTGGCAAAACTGATCATGCACCTACATGCAAAACCTCCTTGAGACAGATCTGAGACACTTTGAGTCACCAAAAGGAGGTATTCATATTCACTTATTCATTACGCACACAATTTTCTGCAACTGGTGGAATATCTTTGCTAAATTAGAACGCTTAAGAGAAGGCACTGCTAGTAGAAAATATGCGATTATACCTATCTAACCTACATTACCGGTGTATGCACTAGAGTGGTAACGCATAAAGAACAGACACGAACAAACACTGAAGGAAAGGGCAGGAGTGGATTAAGTTACTGTAGTCTCTAACTTACTTCTGAACTGTTAATTTGAAGAACCATAAGACAAATCTTTGATGTGTATTCACTTGGTACGGACCAGAGGAACCTTGAACTGTAATCATATCGGTAAAGTTTGAGGGCTCAACAGGCTTTAATGCTAAAAAAAGGTGAACTTCAAACTCTTGTGTGTATTCAAAACCACATACTTCAGATAAGGAAACTACAAAACACTTGATTTGAGGCGAAAATGAAAAGCGAATGATCCAAGAAAAGAATGTCTGGGTGTGAACTCGTGAGAACTGACTTTCTGTTTCAGAATGCTCTGAATACACATCACAATGAGCCGATAGACTCTAGCTCCAGGTTGTAAAATACGATGAAACTGATTGTCAGATGCTTTGTAGAAGTCAGAAATGGTTTAAAGGTAAAGAAAATTAAAAGATTCCGAGTTGTTTGGATCCTTCCTGTTATCAATCTTCGTTTGTTCACGAGCCCGTCGTTTCCGATAGCCGATGCTCACTCGCGGTCGCCCGGTGAATAAATTTCGCGAACTTTAACGCCTTTCTTCATCAAGAAAGAGTTAATTTCGGACGAAACCAAATGTTTCAACAAATTTCTCGTCAAATTTTACCACTAATTCACAATAAACAGCTAGAACCTTTCGCTAAATAAACAAACCGGGCAACAGCCATATTGTTCGGACTAACTCGGAATAAACCAAGGGTGGTCACCTAAAGTGTGACGTCAAAAATCGGCGTTCGCGCCACGGCCCGGATTCAAATAACGTTTTTGAGGGACACGATTTTAAAATCGCATTTTCTCCCCTTAGCAATTTTTTTCAAAACTTTTTATTGTGCTCATCGTTTTTCTGGTGAAATTTTACTTATAGTGCAATAGCTTTTAAGCCAATCCCTCACCAGCCGAACTGCCTCATTGCAAAATGAAGTGTAGTTCATCTCGTCAGAGTCAGAGATATGAAAAAGACTCTCTTCTGTCTCTAATAACTATACTGGTTTTGTCTTTGGTCATCCCCCTCTAAAGCCCGCAACATTTGGATTTGCAGCAGGGACAAAATCCAAATGTCCACTCTTTTATTGTATTCGCGTACCATTTTGGTAGACTTTTTGAAACAAAAACATGGCAACTTGCTCGAAAAAATTGAGCGTATAAGGCTTTGTTGCGCGGACGGTCACCAAATGAATAGTAATATCGTGGTGTTGGGTTTAAGAGGCACTAAATTTCTGTCGGGGTGCTGCCGGGTGAATTTATGGTGCGTGGAAGAAGTGGCACGCTGGCGGACACTGGTGTCATTGTCGAGGGAAAGTGCAATCTTCAGCTTTTGCCTTATGGATAGGAGGGAATCGCCGTTTTTTACCCAAAACGTTGCAGCGCTGTGTAAGTTGAGGTTAGTTGAAACCATGCGCTAACTTGGATTTGCGCAAGAATATGCGAACTCCGAGGGTATTACCGCCGTTACCAGTTTCTCTATTAAGGGCTTAGCATTTCCCAAGATCACATGAGGGAACTTTCCGTGCTGCACCGTGGAATGGCAACTGTGTGTAAGGGTTTACGAGCTCAAACAAATTAAATTTTACAGTTCACTTGAATGTGTTCCGGAACCTAGATTTATTTGATGCACTGCACCGGCGTTACAGATTTATCGCATTTGTAGATTTTTAATAATTTTTTCCTCTCCTCTTGAAACTCTCAACTGAACTCTCTGGGCCATGAAATATTAGAGCTAAACAAAAAAAAATTAAAAAAAAAAATAAATAAAAATAGCACCAGCGAGCACTGTGAAAGCAGCTTTTAAATACGCATCGCATATACCAACTACCAAATTGGTGTTCCATACTAACTCCTAACCAGAAGGAATAACTAAAAATAAAGGTATTTTTACCGTAAAATGATAATGTTCCTTTAGCCGATGATATACACTCAGCAATTCTGCATCCTTTCCGGCGTGTCATTAAAGCGTCAGTATTTTGTTTTAAATGAAGTTTCTTTCGGATTAGCTCTACATTCGGTTTGTCAACATATGCATATTCCCTTAATAAAACACTGTTGAAAAATTTAAAAAAATGATGTTGCTATCACGATGGTAATTTTACTCCCACTTTAGTAATATTATCACTTGATGTTAAAAGTAACACTATTATATTGATTCTGGCAACGATTGATCAAGAGCTCATACGGGACACCACTGTTCGTTAGTTTCCACTACCATTTTTGTTATTATGTAAATTTGATTTTTTGTCTGTATACGCTAGCTTAGCCTTAATCTCATTTGGACATATTTCTGTCAAACGGAACTATGTGCGTTATGACGTGAGCCCTGTTATGCATATATTCTTAAGTGTCTCAGGGCTCATGTCTCAATGCGCGTAGTTCCGTTTGGCAGAAATAAGACCATTTGATTCCCGAATTTTGGCGGAATCCTCGAAACTCGGAAGGTGGGTGGGCGGACACGACGTGCGGGGGCGCGGCGCGTGTTTATATTTTTGCGATTTGCGTGCATCGTGCATCATCCGCATTTCGCATTCGCATCCACCATCAAGGCCGCGCAAGGTCAACGGACTTGACGCTTGTCGGTTCTGTGCCAGATCGCACCGGCAAACATCCCAATTCCGGGGTTCTGACGAGAGTGTATCCGTTTTGCGGCAATGGAGATTTTGAGGTTTCCTGATGTATTTAAGGAATTTTTTTTTTTTTTTTTTTTATTTTTTTTTATTTTTTATTTTATTACATATCGACTTCTTTATACAGAAATATGATACATTGTTATAGCATTAATTAGTAATTAGCTTTTATCGACTAAAAATATTTACAATTGCACAGTCTTTTTTCTAAATTGGATGCCCTGGGACGAGCATCGCCGAGCCCATAGGGAATTTTTTAAGGAAAATCGGTGATAAAATTCGTGGTTTCTTTCTCACTTCCTTCCTCATGCTTCGGATCAAAGAACAAAATTGATTTATTCATCCTCAAGGACCAAGTGAACACCCAAGGTCGATAGACATAGATCAGTCTAGTGACAGGGCGTTCTTTAGAATTTCCCGATCTGGCGACTAATTCCCCCGATTTGCCGTTTCACTATTTTTCAAACGTTTCTCCGATTTGCACTGCTCCGTCGGATAGTACCCCCAAATCTCCCCGATATGCATAAGAAGTATGAAATCACACCGGGGAAACAAGAAGATTTGGGCAAGCAGGGTATCTACAAGTCTGCAATTTCCGGAAAGTCCAGAAATTTAGTGCTGAGATTTCAAGGGCGGTCCGGAAGTACTGAAAAAGTGCGGAAATTCCGCGAGAAGGTCCGGCATTTTTTTCATTTTTTTGTAATTTTTGTCGCAATTTGAGCAAGAAGTTCAATTTTTTGAAATTTTTCGAATTTCGTCAATAGGAGGTAATGAAAAAACACTGCATTTTTCTGTTGAGGAGGTACTGAATTTCTCGAGAATATACTGAAAAGGTGCTGTAAAAGTACTGTTTTTTGGCCAACCTGTTTTAGACATCCTGGGTAAGCAAATCGTTTTAGGGAATATTTTGGCAACGCAGACAGCTCTCGCCACCGTTTTCCAATGGATGTCACACTCAGCTTTCCTAGACTGACCTGGGTCCATCGACCTTTGTAAACACCAACATCTGGTAAAAAAAAAAAAAAAAAAAAAAAAAAAAAAAAAAAAAAAAAAAAAAAAATAATAATAATAATAAAAACAGTTTTCATAGTGTAACCGACTATTTTAATGTGTGGAAGTTCGCTTTTCCAACGGTTCTTCCTAGGATGACCTCGTTGAAAGGATGTCCAGAAGCAGATGATTATACGGTCCAGTGTGCGCTAGTCTGTCATAAGACGGGGTCTGTGTCCGTCTGGTTATAATATACGACGGGCGGGACGCGGGATATGGGGATACGGGAATACGGGGGCACGGGTCTTTGCGCGGCTACGGCGATACCTTTCTGGGTAGATGCTCGCATATGCCCGCGTCACCCCCGATCACCGTCAAAGCTGCACACTACTGCACAGCCGCGCCAACACGGCCAATCTACAGACCTCCCCCGTTCTTGCCAGACTGCACGCCATATTTCATGAAGTAAGAGATTTTAAGAATTCGATGCCGATGCAGAATTTGCACGAAAAAATGTTATTGCTTCATTTGAAAATTGTTAGTGAGTTCTCAACATTTTTCTTAAATTGTTTCTCATGTGGGAAATTGTATTAAACGGATTTAAAAGTGAGAAAATGCACAGTCTTGTGACATCATCTGGCGGCATATCGACGGTGAAACTACCAAACCACGTATCTCGTTTGCGGTGTTTAAAAATCTACGCTCACATTTTATTTTTTTGAAGTAGACCAAATCAATATCATTCCTTGAAATTTTCACGGAATTTTCTCCGCGCAAAGAGGAAAAACCACAGAAATTTTCAAGACTGGATGTTAAGTAGTTTTTCATTTAAAAAATAAAGTATGACCGGAAGTCTGCGACGTCGCAAACCGAGATACGTGGTTTGGTAGTTTCACCGTCGATATCCCGTTTAAACACATGTGTTCTCTTAGATTAGGCTTTTTTGTCGTATCTCCTTCAATAATTTCTCATTTGGAAACCAAGGATATTCTTGCGCTGAAAAAATTCAGTTATCTGCAAATTCTCTATTTATTTTCCTAACTCTTAAAATTAAATATGACATAAATTTCTTTCGGAAAAGGACTAAAAAGGGCTTCCTAACTAGTAGATTGTAATAATTTCTAGTCGTTTGTTTTCTTCCAAGTCCAAATTAGCAGTCAATGCCATCAGAGAGGGTTTGAAAGTACGATTCAAACCAAGACTGGGTTCGAAGGGTAAATCTTTCGAAAGTGGGCTCAAAATAGATTAGTTGGTGGAGATGAGTAAGCATTTGAGATCAATTAATCTCGGGGTAGAAATCGAAGATAGGTAGGATTAGTGCAGTGGTGAGCAAGAGGGTCGGATAAGAGGCTCATGTCATTAGGCGAGTACACATGCGTAACGGAGGAGGGATTCACCCGAAATGTTGTGCTTCATAGGAGACTTGTTTGTGAGTATGACCGCTTTTTCAGACGTTATTCATTCAAAGGGACCTGTCTTTAAAAACAATCAGAGTGTTTTGTCAGGATAGCGTTCTAAATCAATGGATGTCTTTTTCTCTTCATAAAAAAGAGCGGATTTATACATCCATTTTTCCTCCAATAATTTGACTTATTTCTTGTTCTCTAATACAACCACCTAAATTTACTGATTTTTAAAAACAAACACTGTGGAATTCCATCCATGCCGAGTGAAGCAAGGTGTGATTCTACCCGGGCTGCAATATGATATTTTTAATTAAGTGCTTTAAATAGACCGAATCATTTTATTGCATTTAAAGTATTCTGTTGCAGCTCAGGGCTGGAGAAAAAAATAATAATTCCACGCTACTCCGACAAGGTCTGATACCACCCGGGTTGCACACTGATATTTTTAACAAAGTACTTTAAATAGACTGAATCATTTTATCGCAGTGCAAGTGTTCTGATGGAGCTCAGAGTTGGAGAAAAAATTAATAATTCCACGCTACTCCGACGACATAAGATTACGTGCTAAATAGATATACAGGGTTATTGAAAAGTCACGCACCACTGGCCATGAGAGGGTTGGCTATTTGAAATTTTTGAGCCCCCCCCCCCCGCCCCCTTTTCCCCGAGGGGATCAAAAACTGGAAAGTACCGTAAAAAAGTTTCCCCCTCGATATGAGGAAAAATGTCTTAAACCACAAGTCGATATCATTATAACTAAAGTTATGGTCAGTGGTGCGTGACTTTTGAATAACCCTGTATCTATTGTCCCGGGTTCAGAGGCGGATAGTTCCGAGTGCTGGAGTCGTAGCTTCGGCTGCTCCGGTTGCTACACCCGGAACATTCGGTCTTCGAGCTCGGAACGAGGACGGTATGTCTACATAGCACGTGAGCACGGCTTCCACAGCCGGAATTTTTCCCAGTGCAAGAACAGGAGTAGCGTGGTAACGGAGCTAGATTGCAAATATCCGCGGAGTTTCCAGTTAAAGACACGAGAAAAATTTCGGGGTTCCAAGAGTGACTGACAGCCGTGTGCGGAAGTGAAGACATCGGACGCGGATGGTCTGCGAGACCCAACGTCCAACGTCCAACGTCCCGTTCCGACGGCCGACGAACACCGCCGCCGCCGTTGGTCAAAGCTAAAAATACATCCAGCTTTTTTTTTAACGCCGCTCATGATCTCCACGCGACTTCGCCGGGGGATTTCAAGTCGCTTTCGAGCAGCGGTAATAGACGAGATCAGTCATAACGTCACTGTGGATGTGAGAAAGGACCAATAGACAAAAAGCGGATTTTAGCAATCCGATACGTGTGTTTTAATTAAAATGGCGCGTAAAATGGACTGCATTTTGCTACAGGGAACTACAATTTGTGGTTCACTCCAGAAAGAACGTTCACTGAAAAAAAAATTCGCTTGGATCCAGAGTCCACACTGGGGAAAAAAAAAAAAAAAAAAAAAAACACACTGGAAAAAAAGACACATTGGATCTAGAGTCCAGACTCTTGAAAACATTGACAAGAAAAATGACTCTTGATTCAATCAGATTTTAGCTTAAATCAAAAGGAAATCCGCTCAAATTAAGAGGCTTGGTTCTTGATGTAAGCTTAAATCTGATTGAATCAAGAGTCCTTTTCTTGTCCATGTTTTCAAGAGTCCGGACTCTAGATCCAATGTGTTGTTTTTTCCAGTGATAGACATGAAAAAATATTCTTGATTCAATCCGATTTTTCCTTGAATCGAAGAGCCGAGCCTCTTGATTTAGGCGGATTTCCTTTTGATTCAAGCAAAAAGTCCGATTGAATCAAGAGTATTTTTCTTGTGAATGTTTTTAAGAGTCTAGACTCTAGATAAAAGCGACTTTTTTTTCAGTGTACGTTCAAACAGTGTCTCCATATGTAGATTGGTGCTTTTGTGGGAGATTCAAAAATAGTAGTTCCTTATTTCAAAATGTGGTCCAAATATACAGTTCACTTTGCAAGATTTTTTCTCAGCTAAAATTTGATTTAAAAAAACCAAAAGGAAGGCATTCTCATTTCTTACAAATAAATTATGTAACAGTTCAATTTTTTAAGTGGTGCGATTAGCATAGGACGTCAACGTCATTAAACACAGAAATAGCCCGCAGGCAGAGACGCGGAGTTGAAAACTGCGTTAAAACCGAACTAGACAAAATCGCTAATATGTCATTAGTTCATCGAAAGAATAGCGTGAAATAAATCCCTGTAGACATGCAGTGTTTCAGAGTGTCAAATTCGAGTGGCAGGTGCAGTAAAATTTTCGTGCCCCAGGTGAGGATCGAACTCACAACCTCGGCATGGCTCACGACTACTGTCATATAAGTACCGCGCGCTAACCGATTGCGCCACTGGGGCTGCGAGCTCGATCCGGCGAAATCGCGGCTCTTCACCAGTGCCTCGCAGCGGCCGGGTATCCCCCCCCTCCCCCACCTGTCCTGCGTCTCGCCGTACTAAGGTCGGAGGGGGTCGGTATCCCGTCTCCCGCATTCAATTCATTCATGGCGCCTGGCGCACTATACTCCAACATTACGTATTATCAGTGATAACGTGGAAAACTTGAAACGAAGCTATTAAAACAAATACTTCCGTTTTGTTCCAGTTGAGAGTATGCACTAGAATATTTTTCTTTCTAGCAGTATTGGTTATTAAGAATGTTCATAAATTCGTCAATTTCAAAGAAAAAACTGTGTTGAAAGGTCTGAGATGAGAAACATTTTTTGTTCTTGCTTTTTTTAAAATAAAATGCACTCAAACAAGATTTTTTTATTTTGGTAAATTTTAACAAGGATTTTTCGTAGTGGCACCTAAAATTTAAGCTTGCTGTAGTGCATTCCTAGCGGTATATCCTGTATTCAGCCGCAAAATATCATGAGATTTTTAGAATTTAACACAATTTGGTGCCAATTTTTTTTTCACTCCTTCTATTTATCCAACGTCAATTTTCATTCTGCATGAAACAAAAGATATTAGCTCCGAAACATTTTGTTGTAAATCTAAACTAAAAAAAAAATAGTCTTTCTGTGTTCATTTACCGAATCAGTTTTGCTCTACGCTAATACAACTTAATCGAATACATATAATCCCTAATTTTTCTGCGTATGGGTATAATTGACAGACTTCGGAATCGTATGTATAGGTAAGCTGTTATTTTAATACAATCGGAAGAGTTTGCATAGCTCTCTGATTCAGGTTTTAAGATCCCAGCATTGTGATTTTGATGTTCTCTACTTTTATTATGATGCATTATCAATGGAGAAGTCGATAGTATCTATTTGACACCTTTAGGATAGGTCGTCTATCTATTGAAATCATTGCCTATTTACTGACGGCTAGCTCTTTTGTCTATAATCAAGATTTAACCACGTGTGGTTAAACAAGTTTCAAGCAAAGCGAAGGTATTTTTGTCTTCATTTTTCCATTATTTCTTTCCTTTCTTTTATGGGTCTTTCCCCCTAAGAAACTTATTTTTCCCTTCCAAGCATTTAAAGGTACTCAATACACAAAAATATCATTGAACGTAAACTGATTCAATAAGATTCAAGGAGAATTGATCACAGATAAACGTGAGCGGGTTTAATTTATTTTGGAACAAAAATTAACAAAAACATTGGCTCTGTCCCAAATTTTGATAAATTATCAACGAGGAATACTAAGTCTTTGAGACGGACCGTGTCATGCTTCTGTTTGCCCTCTGACCCCTGTCTGACAACACAGATTTGTCGGTCCACATTACTCTTATTCGAATTTTTGCGACTACTTGAAAGAACATTTTGAATATGTATAATCTCCCCTTTACGACTTTTTCCACGATTTGAACTCCCATTATTATTTTACCGTGCATCATGATACATCAAAATATGCCACACATTGAATCCATAAAGTGTAAAGTACGAATCAACGATGTCTCTTTTCATTCCTGGATCATTAAGGTATAAATGTATCTCATACGCAGGGTCGGACTGGCTCGCATCTGAGGGCGTAGATCCTCGGCTGGTTAAAGGGGCGTAATGTGATATTTCCTGGTAGGGCATTCCCTACGTGGAGAGGGGTTCAGAAAATTTTGGCAAATCAGCACAAGTTTATGCTATTTTCAGGTTCAAAGTTTATTGATCGCACGGAGTAAAAATTGCAAAATTGAAAGTAAAGCACAGCATTGAGAGCTCACGGTTCGCGTCATCGCGCCTTCAATTTTTCAGATGCAGCACGGACGTCCATCAAGTACGAATAGTTGTATCTCTGCGCCGTCGTAAACACGCATCCTTTCCCTCCCTCTTTTTCCATATTGTGTTTGTTTCCGTTTGTCTTATTTGTAATGTTGCCTCAAATTAGAGCAGAGCATTGCGAGTTCACGACTCACGGCATCGCGTCTTACATTTTGCATATGCAATGTGGACATCCATCTTGCGCGAATAGTTGTATCGCGTTTACATTTTAGATGTCTCTTACTTTTGAATTTCGAGATAAATTAAGCTTAAGTTTGCCCGAGATATGCTATGGTATGTCCGAATCAATAGTCATTTTGAAAAGGAAGAAATATGTTTAAAGGTCTCTTAAGAGGTCTATAAAGGAAGCGTATGTCTAAAAATCGCTTCTAAGGGAGTTACACATAGCGAATGAAGGAGGAGGACGATGAAGCACTTGTACGTTAAGAAGGAGGTGAAAATTTCACAGAAAATTGTTTTTGCTTCAGAAAGTAGTTCTTGGACCTCTATTTACCACTATCATGCGTTAAAGCACCTTTCCTTACTCCTTACTCTCTCCTCTTCCGTTCATTTGAGAAATTTTTTCCACATAGTCTCGGTCGTAATTTTTTCTTCTTCTTATTTTGCTATCTGTTGGAGGGGCGGAAAGGGGGCGTATCTGCCAATGGCAGATTGGCCTCACGGCCAGTCCGAGCCTGCTCATACGCTAGGACTCATTTCAGCTGCTAAAACATATTGAAATAAACCTTTTTTTCTTTTTTGCGTTTGGGCAGCCATTCAATCTCAATATTATAGGTACTTTTTAAAATATATGATGCTTACTGTACAATTCAGATATTAGTTGTATTAGATATTAGTAGATTGCCGTTTAGTTACGAAGTACTCAATTGAAAAATGTATGTGGTTGAAAAAGTAAAATAATGGGCTTAACATCTAATTCGTTTATTTTTTCTGTTACAGGTAAGCGGAATCATTCATTTTCATTCACTTTCCTCGAGCTGTTCGTGAGTATTAAACTGCTAGATAAATTTTAAGGAAATCCTCGCTTCGTATGGACTGCAAAATTGTGGAAAGTTGTACTGTCAAGTACATTTAAATTAAGCTTGCCTTTTTAAAAGTTTAAACATATTTTGAGACAATATTAAAGTGCGTAATTCATCAGTCATCTCCTTTTTCTTTTTTATGAAAGTTAAAATCAAAACTCTTGAGCTTGTCAATTTGTATATTTATATTTTTTTCAATTTTTAATTGAACTTACCCGCAACTTTTGATTCATGCCCAACATAGTTTCATCAACGGAATAAACATCCTATAGGAAAGTCGTTTGCAAACCACTCGCATTGTAGATAAAACACAGCCGTCATCCAATTTATCCACCGGGTCGTTAGATTTGAGAGTAAATAATCATAGAGCCTGCAGAAAAACCATCGATGAGCAAGAAGACACATCCGCAGACTAACTCTTCTGCATTTAGTCCCACGAGGGCCCCCGGCAGAAAAAACACCTAGATGTTTATGCGCGCGCGAACAGAAAAATTTATCGCACGGAGCACAAGAAAAATACATAGCACCGTTGCCGCCTCAGTGATATTCAAGATTTCCAACTTGATATTTTCATCAATCTCAAAACGATATAATATAAACAAAAACATAATTTATATTTTAGAGAACCAAACAAAATCAAGGCCAAGGCAAAATAAAGGGGGGAAAATACTCGAGACATTTCGGGGTCGATATCGTTCCGAAACGTCGAGGTATTTATGTATTCGATTTCATTACTTATTTTTTGTTTATTCCGTTGAAACCTCAATGTTTTATTTAAAAAAAAAAAAAAAAAAAAAAAAAAAAAAAAAAAAAAAAATCTTCAGTTTAGGGAACTCGCACCAACGACAGAAACACCTCTATATATTCACGAATATCTTTAAAATAGTATGTCTCCAATCGTGAAGCTACATAATTCTGTTCATCAGGGTTTGGCGTCGAAAGCTGCACGAAGGTTATGAAACAAATTGGGGAGACAATGTGAGGAGGACATAGAAAGAAAAAAAAATTGTAGAAATTTCCGATGTAAATAGGATCTCCTGCGCTTCCTACTTTTCCCTCATACTTTTACTTTGACTTACTTTCTACTTAACTTACTTAACTTTACTTACTTAATTACTCAACTTTACTTTACTTTTAATATGACTTTTAAATCCGCTCAAAAATCCTTGAAGATGCAAACATTAGGAAAGGGCGTTGTCGTGAAGAATTATAATTTTGAAAGTTAAACACGGTTGTGTCAAGATAATTCAACCTAAAATGATAATTTTGTTGAAATTTGCAGACAGGATTTTTGCACCGCTGATTCGAGTTTGCAATGGCAACGTAGGCTCTCCATTGCACGCACACTGGGACCCGGCAGAACAATAAACATGTCGAAGGGGCATAGAATAAATCCAGCATCCAATAAATCCAATATTCATTTTCCGATTTTTAAAATCCGCGCAGGACGGAGGGGCCGGCGGGAGGGTTGCTCGGGGGAGGGGGGTGCAAAACTAAGTTAATTATTTAGCATGCTAATGACCTGGGAAGTCGAAGTGGAGAAAAGCGATTAAGTTGCGTATGAATTACGAGCTGCGAGCAGGTCCGCTTGACCGGGCGACCATAACTTATTGGTCCCTCGGCGGCCGGAGCGGCCCCGGTGTGGTGTCTCTGCCACGAACACTGCCCGGCCGACCGGCAATTAGCCCCCCCAAGACCGCCGTTTTCTGCTTGTTTTTGGCAGAATCGCCGTCTTCCCTGAAAACGCTTGTTCCGCTAATAAAACCAGTCCCTTTTGTCGCCCCGCTGCTCTCCGATTGTTTTTCCGATGGGAGGACAATATTTACCGACCTTCAGAACGACCACGGTTGAACAACGTTGAAGGGTGCTATCCGCACCGGAAAAAAACCGCTTGTATCTAGAGTCCAGACTCTTGAAAACAATGACAAGAAAAATACTCTTGATTCAATCGGATTTTTACTTGAATCAAAAGGTAATCCGCTTAATTTAAGAGGCTGGGTTCTTGATTTAAGCAAACATCATATTGAATCAAGAGTATCTTTTCTTGTCATTGTTTTCAAGAGTCTGGACTGTAGATCCGAGCGGTTTTTTTTTTTCCAATGCGCATTTTCAAAGACCGCAAGAATTCCGTCTCATCAAAACACTTTTTTCTAAAATACCCTACTTTGCGGGAGAAAAAAAATGCTGTCTTAATCATGTACTTATATTTTAGGTAGACTTCATAATGGAAATTATCTTTCCCGAATAAACTGAAGTGTTAATTCCTTTAATAAACCCTCATTAGATCAGGGTAAATCCTTGGAACGCTGAAATTTGGTCACATTTTAACAATAAAATTGAAGGGTATCGTAGAAGTAATCTCGTAAACCCTCATAGTGAAAATGACGAAACACGAAATTTTGGCACATGAGGTGGAGTGAATTTCAGTTTTTGGAACTTGGAAGCCGTCCATTAAGAACGTTTGATATTTAAAGAGAGAGGGTCTAGGATTGCGCGACAAACCATGTTAAAGGAGGGTGGGTTGGCGAGAGGGAGGATCTGAAAAGGAGGTATAAAGGGGTCCAAAAATCGAGAAAATTTCCAAATTTCATTTATGGACTGGACGGTCCCATGTGTTGTGCCATTCGATTGGTAGCGACATCGACATTTTCCGAAACTTAAGAGCATATTTTTTTTAGAAATTGCCCTTTTGAAATCGAAAGCTTGGCAGCTTAAACTCTGCGCGATCAGCTACTTTTTTGCTTTGATTTTTTGATGTACCTATATAGATTCTCTTGGAAAAAACTATGATTCATACACTGGTAAAAAAACACATTCGATCTAGAGTCCAGACTCTTAAAAACATCGACAAGAAAAAATACTCTTGATTCAATCAGATTTAAGCTTAAATCAAGAACCAAGCCTCTTAATTTGAGCGGATTTCCATTTGATTTAAGCTTAAATCTGATTGAATCAAGAGTCCTTTTTCTTGTCAATGTTTTCAAGAGTCTGAACTCAAGATCCAATGTGTTTTTTTTTCCAGTGTAGATTAAAGGAATCGAGAGTGCTAATACAGAATCGCGATCGATTTTTGCGTTTTAAGAATCATTTTCAAAACCGTACTTTTTCCTCTGAAAAAGGGCGTAATCCATTTCTGATAAGGGTGATATTTCTCAATTTTGACTCGTCAAAACGACCTCTCAAGCCATTTGTCCACCTCCGTCGGGCTTTTTTATCTCTGGCCGAGCATCTATTTTCGCATGGTGATAATTCACAAGGAAGACAGATGCTTTCAGCGGTCAAAGGTACACGGTCCTTGTCGCGGGGGTCCGTTGTCATCGTTCCCCATCCCGTTCCTTGCCGGACCGACGACCGGACTTCCGCGAGGAATCTGTTCCGCCGCGACGCAACGCGATCCACCATCCATTATCCGACCCCTCCCATTTCCCACCCACAGTTTAGCCCAGGGTTGCAACACCATTCCACACCCCCACAAATCATAATACGAAATAACTTCATTTTAACGCACACACAGGCAGATATGCGCGGCCGCGCTCTTTTGTTATGTAATATCTCAATAAATTCTACCACTTGTTTTTTTTCCTACCCTCCAGGATTTTTTCCAGGGCAGCCCTTATGCCTGGTCGCACCTGATTTATTTTGTTCGGGTCGTTGGCACCCCTACCCACCCTTCGATTTGTTTTGTCGAGTTTAATCACTTCGGAGACCCTAAGAACAACTTCATTTGTTATTTATTTCCACTCGAGAAGTGAATGCTCAGAAATCGGAAGTGCTCTTCATTCGGACAATTTCCTGCTTGTGACCTTATAACCTATTTTATGATGTTTGTAGATATTGACTGTAAAGTCTCGAAAACGTTACGTAGTAAACCTCTCTCACACGAAACGTGAGAAGCCAAAATTTGATTATTTTTGTCGGAAGCTTTGGATTTCCTCGCGACTTTGAATTGAGAAAATTGTCGAAACTTCAAAGCATCTTGTATGGGCAATTTAAGTAAATTTCGTTATAAGTAATGGAGATATTGCACACAAAAATTGTATTGCTTCATCTGAGAGTGCTTAATGAGCTGAGTTCGCAGTATTTTTCATAATTGTTTTCGGACATGGAAAATTGGAGAAAAAAACATTTAAAAGTGAGAAAATTTGCCCCCTTGTGACGTCATCTGGCAGCATTTTCCATTTATTTTCCATGCATTTTAGCAGATCAGGTTATTTTGTCATATTTTTTCCAATAATTGATCAATTTCGAAACCAAGGATATCCTCTCACTCAGTTCTCCTCGCAGTATCATTTCAAACATGAATTCGCAAAATTTCAGACACCTACAAATTCTCTATTACCAAATACAAGCGTCCTTTCTTCTTCTTTTTCTTCCTCCTTTTTATGGACGAGCAGAAGGGGGGGGGGGTTACGCCCCCCTGGATCCACCTATGACTGATGGCTCCACATTGTCATTGATAGTGGAAAAAGAAGAACATTTTCTTCCCCTCTTCTTCCTCTTCGAAGTATTCTCCTTATTTTCTTTTACAAAGCGCGAGGGACAAGTATTCGAAGGGTGAGGAAAAAGGTTTAGTTTCTCTCGCAAAAGTAGGTAATTTAATTAGAAAGGAACAGTCGTAGATCAAAGTCAAAGAGGGTTGAGATAGGCAAATCGCGGTTTGGGCTTTAAAAAAACAAAAACAAAAGAAGGACAGTGAAAAAAGAACGGGGAAAACCCCCGGAGCATCCGATTTCAAATATGGTAGCTTCAAGTCCGAGTTGTATTTTCATTAACGGAGACATTTACTTGAACCACTTGAGTAATTGAATTGCGTGGATATTTATACACGCGTCTAAGGCGTATCTAGCTTGAATTAATTTTTCCTCTTTTTATGGGCAGGGTCGGTGGTCCAGTAGAGTGGTCGTTTCAAATTAAAAGCTAAAAGGGTCGACAGCGTGGTAGAGTGTGTTGCAACAACAGTGTCTCTCAGTACCCATAGTGGACGAAGTATGAATTTACAGTTCTAAGATTGAGCTCCGTATTATTATAAATAAAATAAATAATTTTAAAAAAGGAAATGATTTCGGAAAGTTCTTTCATTGATAGCTAAATAGCCTCGCGATGAAAGGAGAGACTCTAAAACGCCCTGTATACATCGGTTTCGTGCCGAAAAGTGATAGCACTTGGAGTATAAGGGGGAGGGATCGGAACTTGACTAGACGGCGAACGAAGGGATCCCTTTTGGTACGAGACCCTCCCGAAGTCAAGGATCCGACACAAGTAGGGAGGCGCCGAACTCTAAATTCCCATGACCCGCAAGCATTGTTTTAATCCCTCCACTGAAAGTACACTTTTTACCCTTGAAATCAAATCGCACTGCGGATTGCTTATCAGAAAAGTGCTATAGGCGCCATCATCTGTGATAACGTTTCTCGGTGGTCACGAAATATTCCGTGCTCTCTTTCTGTATAAAAGACATAACAGTGTTCCACTAACAGAATGGGAAAAATAATGTACATTTAAGGTAGTAGAAAAAAATGTTTCAATCAAAGATATCTTTAACCAGCTAATTTGATTTAAACTTAATGATTTTCATCTGACGCAGTTTCTCTACTTTACCACCAGTTGAAACAAGTTTGAAACTATTTTATTTGTTCTATCTTTTTATTGTATGAGAGTCCCATTTTCCCCGATCAATAAAAAATTATTTCTTCTAGAAGCATAGAAATCTCTAAAACCAGGAAAAGCTCAAACATTTCTTTGTACTCTAATTTACATTTTTGGAACTTTTTGGCTCTATATTTATGTGACACGACGATACTATTATTATTATTATTATTTATTTTAAAGTAAACTTCTAAAAACCTGAAAAATACCATGAGGCAAAAGAAAACCATCCGCGCAAGGCCAACAGGACCAAGAATATATCATGCAGGAACTCGCGACTTGATTCAAGTAATAGTATCGTTAGTTCGATACTAGGTTTTCTTAACCGAAAACTTTTTTTTTTTTCTACTTTTATTTATATCGACTTCTTTGTACAGAATTTAGATATTTACACTTAAGGGACCGAAAACTCCAAAAACTCCAACACAACTGATTCCAAATTTTCGCGGGCTCTTATAGTTCTTCGCAACTTTTTTCCCCCGAGCAGAATCATTGACCGCAGAGGCGGATCCAGCAATTTGGCAACACTGGATTCCCTTCATTTAAACCAATGTTAAATAATCGATTCTTATCGGAGCACCTGGCCCCTTTAAGAATCGATACATTTCCATACTTTCAAATGGAGCAAAACAACAATGTTGCCATTTGCTGGATCCGCCAATGATTGAGAGAGAGATGGTTAGAGTAGGAGTTCGCAGCGATCAAAATGGAAATGGTGCGGCAGTTGCATTGCGTGCAGGAGTGATCTCCTCCGCAGCATCGCATCGGGGATCGGCGATTCGCGCTGCGCCGCGCCACGGAGCTAAAAGCATCAGCAGCAAGTCAGAATCCAATCGGCAGGCGTATATTTCATCCATTAATATTGCATGGGAAAGAGAAATGAGAAGGCAACGAATCAATTGCCGCGTAAAAGGTAGATAAGAGACCCGATAGACCCACAAGGCAGCGCACAGTGGTCGGGCCTCGAAATGTCTAAACAGAAATTGTTGTTTCTCCTTTTAGTTCTGTAGTTCTAGTAGGAATAGGAAGGTGTCCACCTCCGTATACCCGCCAAATGGACGGAGTTAAACAGAAAGGAACCAAGCCACATCGGGATCGAACCGAGAAAAAGAGGCTTAAAGTTTAGCTCCTGCATAAGACTCAATGTAAAAGTTAAACTTCAAGTTCAATTTCTGCAAAATTTGCTCCAACAAAAACTTTGAATTTTTGGCGATAGATAGTAGAGCACTGGTTGAGTTCAAAACCACTCGTAACCTAATTTTTTCCAAAATTTGGGTTGGTTCCTTTCTGCTTAACTCAGTCCAAATAGCTTTTGGATTGGAATACCCATCGACTGTTTCGATCTAAATTTAATAATTCATTTGGTATTATCTATCACTGAAAAAAATCTGCAGTTCATGAACCATAGTATTAACCGCTCATGTAGAACTCCATTAACATAGTGATATATGAACTAGTGATTTTCGATCTTTGAACCTTACCTAGATATATATACTACCTTAGTATTGGTATTTATACCTGTTCAAAGACCGAGAATCAATAGTTCAGTTACGACTCTAAATGCCGCTCTATATATAAAAAACAGTATGATGTTCAAATGAACGAAAGGCTTTTTGAGTGTGACTATATAGAAAGCAACTTGAGTGGAGTAAGGGGTGGAGGATAGGCAATCCAGGTCGTGACAATAAAAGTCTCAGAAGTTGCTTAATCATCAACGGTTGACTTAAAATTTCAATTATTGATATACTTATTTTTTAACTCCCTCTATTTATTCATTTGAAGCTCTGATTTTTGACGGCAGGAAGTTAAATTCGTCCCACTGTGTTGTAACTGTATTTGTATAGACACTTTGAACCCAATCGGGAGTCGTCACCTGATCGATAGGGGAGGAAGAGAGGTGAGGGGTGGCACAGTTTTCAGGGACAAGGATGCATACTCCTTGCGCCTGCGCAGAGAGATGAGAACTGAAGGCAGTGTTGTCTTACTTCATAGGAAAATCCGAAATCTTCAGAATTTAAATCGAGGTTTTTACAATGGAAACGTCTTTCGGTAGGATACTTGCAGCTCTTCATTCATAAATAATGTTGAACTTTTGTCCTTTGAAGGCCATCAAATGTGTTGTGTATTTTCATCTTGAGGGGAATGAATACAAACTGATCGATGCTCGTAAAATCCTGACTTCAGCAAGAAAATTGTGACCTCATGACGAGTATTTTGAATATTAAAGACACCGGAGTGCTGTTTCCTGAGGAATTTTCCGCAAGGGTAATGTACCTTGTAGTGAATAGAAGAGTTTGTCGAAAGAATATATCGGAACAGTCTTGAACTCTATTGCATGGAAATGTAGATTGTATCAGAAACTGAATTACCTCCATAATCATCAGTTCACTATATGACTTTTTACTTACCAAATTACTAATACTAACTTTATCGAATTAATTGCTAAACATTCCGCCAAATTCCAAAACATTTCTAAAAAAGAGAGATGTACGTGACTTCGAATATACAACCACAAGTGTCGTCATCAAACTTTTTTCTATGTAAATGTAATCGATGTACCTACAGAAAAAAATATTCAAATTATAGAACAGATGTCGGCAAACGGTTTAATTGTAGCATTTTTTGCCTCTCACGGGGCATGTACCTACCTGTCTACAATGAATACATTCAGGATTTATTTTAAGGCCGATTGCTTCCCAGATCCTATTTTCTACCGTGATTTCTCGGAAAAGTAAAATCGGCAACATCTTGTAAGTTTCTAAGTGCATGCGTGGACACTACTCTGAGAGGCTGCTGGAAGGGCTTTGATCGAGATCTTGCACGACTTTTCTTCTCCAATTAGTGTCAACAACTTACTTTAAACACTGAACTTATCCCAGTGCCCACTTGGAAGGACTCGGATCATTCAGTACTGCCCTCAAGGCTCTGTTTAACTGATTATCCGATGTTAACCCATCAAACCGCAGCGATCAATTCAGCTCCGCGTCGTTGGACGGAGTAGCTTCGTCAAGGGGAGGAAAGCGCATGTTCTGATTGTCCTGTAACAATGTACATCAAAATTTTGGTATTTAAAGCTTTCAAAAAGGATACAAGATTTTGCCAAATATTCTAATATCATCGGACAAAATGCTCACTTTCTTAAGAAGGTGGGGCCGTCAGATTCATAATTATAGGATGCCTACGGTGCCACTCTTGCGGCCTGATTATAGATACGATTAGAGAAGACATAGTCATATCCTAGCTGTGCACTATATCGCATTTTCGAAAACTGGGCAGCCAATCCGCAGACTGGCCGGTCAAAAGGCTGAAAATTACGCGAACGGCCGGTCGTTATTCTATTGTAAATACATGTGACAACACATTTTGTTTTATCTTTCTCAAAAGTGCTCCGCACAAAACGAGTTTTTTTATTTTTATTTTGCGTACATTTCAGTATCTTGAATGTACATGCTGCATTTTTAAAAATTGGAGGCGCTTCTGTTTTACAAAAACTAGTCGGAGTTGATTAAAGCGCCTTGATGCAACTATTCGTGTCCTACGGATGTGCGTGTTGCATGTTTGAAATTGAAGGCGTTTTTGCGTTTCTCACGTCTTCAGGGATGCGCGAAACTCGGCACTTGTAGCAAGCACTCTAATAATTGAGTACCTATATGGAGATAGTATTACGAGGAGTGACACGAGGCCAGAGCATCTCAATAATCAAATGGGTCATTCTGTAAAAGAGTTAGAAATCGAAACACGAGAAAAACATTATGAACTGTCTGAATAGGCTCGTTTAAAATCGGATATTTTTTTTTTATTATGTGATCAATTAATTATCGGATTAATATTTCATGAGCTCTAGGCTACTAGGCTCATCTATGAGCCTATACTATTTCTTATTGCAAAGTACAGTCCAACTCTTATGCTTTGGCCTGTCTAACTTTTTTCTCATTTATCGTCACGTGGTTCCGTCAAGGAATCGAGGCTTTTACTCGCCCATCCGGACTCACTCTTTTTTGCATTCAGCTCTTAAAGCAGCTTGTTTCGTTAAGTCTGGTATAATCGGTGCAAATGGCCTCCGTTGGCTATTTCAGTCAAATTCCGAACGGTCTCGAATCATTTCGGTTAATTTATCGGTTCTCAAATTCGAGCGTGTCAGTAGCTGAACGTAATGGATTTGTTGGTAAAATTTACGCGCGCCTACCTGAATTCGAATGACAAATTAGCTGTGAATACCTCGCTGCGGCGGCGTCTCCGTCGTGCTTTCTCCGGAATCAGTCTGCTTTCCGTTTCGTCTGTCTCCGATGCTCATTATAAAAACAGAGAAATGTAGAAGGACAGAAAAAGAGTGAGAGAACATTAGGAGACCCCCTCCCTTCCGCACCACCTCCTTTTCTCCCACTCCTCTCTCAAATTCAGATCGGAGTTAGTTTAAATGGACGTATTTCTGTCAAACGGAACGATGTGCATTAAGACATGAGCCCTGAGACCCACAAGAATATATGCATAACAGGGCTCACTTCATAATGCACAAAGTTCCGTTTGATAGAAATGCGTCCAAATAATATTACCTCTCCAATTCAAGCTGCGATCAGGCGACCTGGTGTTAGGCAACCAAATGATTGGTTTAATTCCCCAGAGTTGGTGGAAAACAATTTTTTTGCACGTATAAATCCTTTGCCAAGTAAATCAAGACTACAAATAACGCGATTTCCCAAAGTTAATAGTTCTGTTTCGTTGGCTCCTCACTACAGATATAATCTCAATTATTTCGTCATCGTGTGGATGAATGAACGTAACTCTAGTCCAAGGTTGCATAGATGACCTAAAAAATTCCATTTTTCACAAAAATGTACACACTGAATTTATTTCCAACCCTTTTTTAAAATGTTGTTCGGAAACAGTGGAAAAATCAGTGAATTTGTCGGTCAGAAATACCCAAGATTCTCCTGGTAAAGATGAAATTCGCGAAGGGAAATTTGGCAAAATTGAAATGTACATCGTCACCTTCCAGGCAAAGTATCACAAGCGCCATGCGATGTTTAAAAATTTCCGCCGCCATTTTATTTCTTTACTGAGAAATTGTTGGTTGAATCTGTTTGGAAATTTCACTAAATTTTATCGGCAGCACAAAGAAAATTCAGTGAAATTTTCGGACAGCTTCATTGAACAATTTCTCTGTAAAAAAATAAAATGGCGGCGGAAATTTTTAAACGTCGCATGGCGCTTGTGATACTTTGCCTGGAAGGTGACGACATATAGTTACGTTCTTTCGTGAGGAAAGTGACTATTTTACAGAATAAGGCAGTCAGTTGATACACTCCTCTATGTGGTTTTTCCTGGAGCGCAACCAGAAAAACCGAAGTCCTGAACTTTCAGATTTCTTGGAAAATCATGAAAAACTAATCCACCCAGAGGAAAATTTTTGGATTGTGTAAGATCGAGATCTTCGCGCCATTCGAAGACCGTTTGCAGGGTCAAGATTCCTAGTTTGGCGCCGAGGTGCATGTACCTGGATGAGAGGATATCGGATAGTGGTTTTGTTTTTTTCCGCGCGACGAGTCCTCTCGGAACGTCCGCATTCTACAGGGTTATCCAAAAGTCACTGACCACCCCTGTAACTTTTTTCCAAATTGAGATAGAAGTTTGAAACTTTGGGAATGTTCCTCGGTCTAAAGTAGCAACTTTTTGGTCCCCCCAAAATTTTGGGGGGCGGCCCCCCTTAAGGAGGGCGGGGGCTAACTTTTTTTTTTCAAATGGCAACCCCCCCTTTGTGATACCTCATTCGAAAGATAATAAAAAAAGAAAATTTTTGGCGCAAACCGCAGGTCAAAATGTTCATTTTTGACAAAATGGCGGCCGGTCAAAGTTCAAAATGGCGGAAATTTGGCATCTCCGTTGTTTATTGACGGATTGGTGTGAAACTCGGAATTCTTGGGTGTTTTGAGATGAGAAAAACGATTCTGGCATTGGTTTTCCAGAAAAGTCAGTCTTTTGCAAAATGGCGGCGGTCAAAATGGCGGCCTAGAGCGGGAAGTGGATATTTAGGCTGCATATCGTTGGATTTGCATGAAACTTGGTATCTGGGGGTATTTTGGCACGAGAAGAACGAATCTTTCATTGGATATCTGAAATTTTGACAAATTCCAAAATGGCGGCGGAAAAATTGCGGGAAATCAGTTTTACGGCTCTTTACCGATGGATTCGCATGAAATTATTTGATATTTCAAGAATCTAATGAAAGATTCCTTTTAATCCAGCCAAAAACCGCCAGGATATCGAATTTCATGCAAATCCATCGGTAAAGAGCCGTAAAACTGATTTCCCGCAATTTTTCCGCCGCCATTTTGGAATTTGTCAAAATTTCAGATATCCAATGAAAGATTCGTTCTTCTCGTGCCAAAATACCCCCAGATACCAAGTTTCATGCAAATCCAACGATATGCAGCCTAAATATCCACTTCCCGCTCTAGGCCGCCATTTTGACCGCCGCCATTTTGCAAAAGACTGACTTTTCTGGAAAACCAATGCCAGAATCGTTTTTCTCATCTCAAAACACCCTAGAATTCCGAGTTTCACACCAATCCGTCAATAAACAACGGAGATGCCAAATTTCCGCCATTTTGAACTTTGACCGGCCGCCATTTTGTCAAAAATGAACATTTTGACCTGCGGTTTGCGCCAAAAATTTTCTTTTTTTATTATCTTTCGAATGAGGTATCACAAAGGGGGGGTTGCCATTTGAAAAAAAAAAGTTAGCCCCCGCCCCCCTTAAGGGGGGCCGCCCCCCAAAATTTTGGGGGGACCAAAAAGTTGCTACTTTAGACCGAGGAACATTCCCAAAGTTTCAAACTTCTATCTCAATTTGGAAAAAAGTTACAGGGGTGGTCAGTGACTTTTGGATAACCCTGTATAAATATTGAGGATAATTTGTTTATTTATGCAGA
Organism: Bemisia tabaci; assembly: GCF_001854935.1. Lineage (NCBI taxonomy): Eukaryota > Metazoa > Arthropoda > Insecta > Hemiptera > Aleyrodidae > Bemisia > Bemisia tabaci. Next base: position 925,713 of record NW_017564582.1, on the reverse strand, counting down.
AAATAAGTCGTCCGGGATCAGGGCCCGAGTTCCCGAGTGGAGGCGAGAGGCGTCTTGAGGGGCAGTGAAAACTCGATCTGCGCAGATGGACGGTGGACGACTACGGTGACAAAGAGTGAGCGATCATCTACTCCGCTAGCCTCACTCCGGCCATCACAAGCGAAGTCTCTCGTTTCCTTCTTCTATGCAAAATATGAGGCTTCAATGGACCACTAGACAAGGTACGAATTTAAGCGATCTGATACATGTTTCTTAACCAGAATTTCACGTAAAACACGATTCACACAACGAAAATTACTGAAACCAATTCCTAACGAAAACATTAACGTTTTTATTTCACATTGGTTACGAGGAATTTGAACTGCCCGCTCACAAGAAACTCAAAGCTCTACGTGAGTCAAATCGCCCATCACAACGGTTTCAGAATACTTCTCAATCGAGCAATGTTCATTCCCCACCATATGTTGTTGAAACTATTAGCAATTTGCTATAACTGAGCCAAAGCGTCAAGATTGAGGTTGCCAGATTTTTATATAGCAGAGACTGTCATGATAACGTTTAGCGCGCGATGTGAATCACGTAGAGCATTGAGTTTTCATGAGCGGGTGGTTTGAATTCACGCATCAAGAATCATTAAATATCTTTGTAAGGAGTTAATTTCGGTAATTTTCGTTGTGTGCATCGTGTTTTACGTAAAATTTTGGTTAAGAAACATGTATCAGAATGCTGAAATTTGTACCTTATCTAGTGGTCCATTAGAGACAGTATATTTTAGAGATCCTGCAGTGCTATTTTTCCCACAGTGTGATACTTACTTTTGGATGTCAACGCTCGAACTCGCCTAATGATCAAATCAAAGATGATGATCACTGGAAATAAAAAACACATTGGATCTAGAGTCCAGACTCATGAAAACCTTGACAAGAAAAAATGCTCTTGATTCAATCGGATTTTTGCTTGAATCAAAACGAAATCCGCTTAAATCGAGAGGCTTGGTTCTTGATTTTAGCTAGATTCTGATTGAATCAAGAGTACTTTTTCTTGTCGACGTTTTTAAGAGTCTCGACTCTAGATCCAATATGTTTTTTTTTCCCAGTGATCCCTGAAAGAGTTGAGCAATGGATAATTTGCACGCAAAAATGTTGTTACTCGTATAAAAGTGCTTAATGAACTACGTTCAAAATATTTTTCATAATTTCACTCAGAAGTGCTATTCGACGTTCCAAAATTTCCACCGCCATTTTATTTTCTTACAGAGAAATGGTTGGTTGAATCTGTCTGAAAATTTCACCGAATTTTATCGGCAACTCTGAAACAATTCAGTGATATTTTCAGACAGCTTCGTTGAACATTTCCTCTGTAAAAAAATAAAATGGTGGCGGACATTTTAAAATGTCGCACGGCACTTGTGATACTTTGGTCGGAAGGTGACGATATTTAACCTTTTTGGTTTTTCAGATAAATTTTCATGAAAATTGTTCTTATCCTCTTGTCATTACCGCCATTCCTTCTGCATTTCAAAATTCCCGACTTGGAGTCAGCCTTCACCTCAGGCAACACCTAGAGTACCTGTATAGTGAGAGTATGGACAGATCGCTTCATGGAGGGCTTAGGGCCCAAAAGTGCAGCCACCCTTCTAACCAACTCCTAACGCACAACATTTCACTGCCAGTCTGTAGATTCCAATTCTAACGAAGATGGCTAAGAAAGTACATAAATGAGCATTCTTCCACAAAAATGAGTAAATTTATGCAAAAGCTAAGTCAAATACGTGCTTTATAAACGATGGTTCGTAACAGTTGTATTAGTAAAGCGCTCTGGATAATTGAAATTCATAGGTTGGCTGCATTTCTGGGCCCTAACTTTATTCGCGGAGGCATCGGTGAAGGCCTGATGGATTTTCGGAGTTTCACATCTGTCTATACTCTCGCTATACAGGTACTCTAGCAACATCGAAGAGGGTTCAACACTTAACAGAGAGTCGGATAGGATGCAGGAATCATAAGCGTGCGGCGTGCGGCTACTAGATTTTTCCGCGTCGGTTCCATCCCCGCGGCCGTCCGTCAGGAGGTGTCTCGCCTCTTTCTGCCGCCGCCGCAGCCGTCCGTCCGTCCGTCCGTCCGTTGCAGCGTTCCTTCCACCCGATTGACCCTCCCGATCCCCGATTGACCCTCCCGATCCCCGATCCCTGGTTCCCGCGCGGATCATCCGTCACGGCTCCCGGTCGTCCGGCCCAACCGCCTCAGGCTACAGCTTCCTCCAGATCACCCGTAACCCTGTCTTCGTGCTTAGCTATGTTGCTAGACTTTGATCTTTTTTTTTTTTTTTTTTTTTTTTTTTTTTTTTTTTTTTTNTTTTTTTTTTTTTTTTTTTTTTTTTTTTTTTTTTTTTTTTTTTTTTTCCGGTTCAATATAAATCGTCACCTTCCAGGCAAAGTATCACAAGCGCCATGCGACGTTTAAAAATTTCCGCCGCCATTTTATTTTTTTACAGAGGAATTGTTCAACGAAGCTGTCCGAAAATTTCACTGAATTTTCTTTGTGCTGCCGATAAAATTTAGTGAAATTTCCGAACAGATTCAACCAACAATTTCTCAGTAAAGAAATAAAACGGCGGCGGAAATTTTCAAACGTCGCATGGCGCTTGTGATACTTTGCCTGGAAGGTGACGAAATATCGGTTATATATCAAAGAAAACGGTTCAATATAAAGGAAACCTCGAATTTAGAAACGTTTGGGCCAGTTGCAAACCTCAGCTACAGCAAAAAGAAAATCTAATTCTTAAGGAAAATGACTCAAGAATCACGATGAGCACGTCGGGAAAGTCTGAAACGCTCTCCTAACTTCGCACGATCTGCGTAAAAAATGTGCGTGTTTTTTTTAAGCTTCCCGCTTCAAAAGCGATACTACGACACAGGTGAACAGGGAGTCGTTTTATTCAATCCCTGTGCACTAGGATGTTACGCAATATTCAACATGGCCGACGCCAAACCGCCTAAACACGCGTGACGAGACGGGGTTTTATCAACCGGCCTGTGTGCTTACATTCACATGTTCCTTCCGTTGCAGCCATGTTGCATATTGTGTAGCACCCTAGTACGCGCGAGGGTTGGATGGAACGACCACTCTCACGAACAGTTCACCTGTGTTTTAGTATCGTTTTTGGAGCGCGGGAGGCATTTGAAAACGCACATTTTTTACGCAGAATAAGAAAGCGCGAGTGTATATCAAATTTTCCTGATGCACTCATCGTCATTTTTGAGCCATTTCCTATATGAGACATCTCGTCTCTTAGCTCCAGCTGAAGTTTGCGCCGTAGGTCTATCGCTCAAACCGTCATTCGGTCACGGGTCATCTTTAAGCCAACTCGATCGTTGACCTCCGGAAAGAACTTTTACACTCTGGATGTCTAATTTAAAGCGTGTCTACATAAGACTAGAACTTTTTTCATGCACCTGACAGCTAGAGATAGAACTAGCTACGGCGCTCACGACTAGATCTAGCAACAGGGTTTCCTTGCTTTTTCAAGTGGGTAATTCCCGCCAAAGCTCCCGCCGTCCTTTTCAGTTTCGATTTCACCAATGAATTAATTTTAATTGAATTTATATCGGATTAACATGCGAAGTTGTATCAGGGCTTGAGTGACGCCTTGGAGGAGCGCCGCGCCGCGTTCAACGAGCGGTACTCACCAGCACTGCGTCCCGCGACCAGTCATTTGCGATGAATCGATTGATTTGCCCTTTTAAACTATGGAAAAGGATCGATTATCAGAGTATGCCGTAGTAATCGATTCTTTATCATAGTTTCAAATGGGATAGGTTCGATAGGCGATGATTCCAGTAAGCGAGCCCCCGGGCTACACACCGCGCCGCACGGTGGATCGAGGTAATCTGAGAGGTCGGACATGAAATGTTTTACTACAACTGCAAATTTTTTTGGATTCTGTGGCCACATTTTAAATTTCAAGGAGTGTTTGCAGAAGAAAATTTCACGGGGGAACGAATGGAACCACTTTCAGAACCCCAAATTTTTGTATAAACGAAGCTATCAGCGTCGAAAGTTTCCAAAATGGAGATGTTGCATGTGTGAGAGATTTGCGATTTGACTGCTGTTTCATGTGTAAAAGTTCGCGAGAAACACGACGGTGCCACTGGTTTTCTCTGAAATCAACTCCCAAGCGCAAAAAAGCTCTCAAAGTCAGGCCAAAATGGAGGGGGTATCCCTCGCAATCCTGAGAGTCCACCTCTACATCAAAACAAACTCCCCATGCAAAGATAGGGCGCAAATACATTGACAGGGCTGCCACTTTACTTGAGGACTCCAAAACTTAAAACACGGCATCACTGCTAATGTATTTGCTCCCTATCTTTGCATGGAGAGTTTGTTTTGATGTAGAGGTAGACTCTCAGCAGGGACCAGTTCTATAGGACCCCGGACTCCCGTAAGAGTCAATGTAAAAATTCGTGAGCAGGTACTAGTGCTGCTATCTCGCGTAGGATCCTCGCAACTCACCGTTGTTATCAGTTGTTGGACTTCATTAAAATCCGTAGGATCGCGTATAACTGCAAAAAATCGAATTTTTCACCGTACCATTACATGCGGCAAGCCCTTCCTCGTCGAAAGGGGTCGAAAAACGCCAAAAATATACTTATTTTTCAAGAATTCAGCCGCCTTATGTGTTATTTTTTAATCTCCGGCTTAATCTCACTTTTGGAGCGGGCGATGGATGAGTCGAGGTTCGGGGGGAAGGATCCTCTGAGTTAACTAGGATCCTACGCGAGAATGCGCTGCAATCACCCGCTCACAACAGAACGGCGTCCTAGAGAACTCGTCCCTGCTCTCAGGGTAGGGCGGGATATCCCCTCCATTTCGGCCTCACTTTGAGAGCTTTTTTTTGCGCTTGGGAGTTGATTTCAGAGAAAACCAGTGGCACCATCGTGTTTCTCGCGAACTTTTACATGAGAATCAACAGTCAAATCGCAAATCCCTCACACATTCAACATCTCCATTTTAGTGATTCTTCGCCGGCCACATTTCAAATTTCAAGGAGTGTTCGCAGAAGAAAATTTCACGGGGGAACGAATGGAACCACTTTTAGAAGAATTAGAACCCCAAATTTTTGTATGCACGGAGTTATAAGCGTTGAAAGTCTCCTAATTGTGTCCGACCCCTCTAATTGACTCGATCCACTGTGCGCCGGGTTCACGGACCCGCGCCCCAGGGGTCCCCGCGCCGCACCGGGCATCGCTCACAGGGATCCGCGACTGCAAAAAAAAGAAGAAGAAAAAGAAAGGCTTCTCGCTGCAATTTGTGTTTATCAACGGGCTTAATCCAAGGTCGGGCGGATGATCGATGCTCTCCCCTCATTATTCGCGATTTTCACTCCGACGAGATTTCCTGGGCAGGTGCACCGAGGAGTGCTGCGATCCTTTCTGATGCAAATGCAACGGAAGCCAAGTCCTAGACCCGCAAGTTATGAAAAATTAATTCATTAAATCACTCTAATCCGCAAACGTGCGTTGTGAGATTGATTTATCGTGAAAAGACGCTGAAGTTTTGAACGTTTCGAAAACATTTTCGAAAACAGAGCAACATTCATTGAAACACGTTTGGAAGAGGAAGGTGTTAGAAACAAACTGTACATTGCCAGGGTGTCTACAAGTCCGGAATTTCTGTAAAATCCGGAAATAGTACTGATTTTTTAAGGGCGGTCCGGAAATACTGGATTTTTCGCCAAAAGGAGGTCCGGAATTTTTTCTCACTTTTTTGTCTTTGTTGTTGCAATTTGAGCGAGAAATTCAAATTTTTAAAATTTTTCGAATTTCGTCAATCGGAGGTACCGAAAAAGTACTGAATTTTTCTGTTGAAGCGGTACTATATTTCTTGAGAATGTACCGAAAAAGTATTGTAAAAGCACTGATTTTTGGCCAGCCTGTTTTAGACTAAGTAGACACCCTGAATTTTTACATGGGGAGTGATACCTTCATAATCCCTCCAATCAAGTTTTGAAGCCTCTTTTCTGTGAAAAATACGCTTTGGGTGGTTTCTTTACATCAACCGGTGACATAATTCATGATCAGGAATTTAAAGTAAGATTCAGCGAGCCGAATAAAAGAAATAACTACATAGTATGATAAGGTGTAACGAAAAGGAAAATGTAGGAAGGTTAGAGAATGAGGGGTAGGGGAACGGGAAAAGTTAGTTTCCTAACAAGTGAGGTACATGGTTGGGAGCACGTGGTGCTTGTTGAGCCGGAGTATCGATGGACGGTGAGGAATCGGCGAGGTGATCAGGATTCGATGAAGTTTGTCTTGTAGTGTTCCTCCATGCAGTTCTGTGCGTTCCTCTCTCGACACCGGGGAACAAGAATGTTGGTGGCTGTTCCCGAATGGAAGGTAGCCAATTCGTGCAAAATTCTACTTTTCTTTTGAAAGAAATAGAACTTACTTAAAATTTTAAATAAAAAAAATATTTACCGGTGAGCTCCATATAATTGAGATTTTTCCTAATCGCCTTTCAGAAAATTCGTATTGTGCGCAAAAAATTACGCTCAAAATCAAACGCATTAAACAAATACTTGATAAGTTAAGTGCTAGTCATTTTATTGGCGTAGAACAATTTGAATCGGGACTTTTTACATTTAGAATTCACTCCTTAAAACGCTGAAGTTGCTATGGTGCAACCATACATGTTCCTGAATCTACCCATGCTAGTAGCGTAGCTGTCGTAACGAGTAATATCAGGAACCTAAGTTTATAACTTCGCTGATAGGGGATCATCACAATTTCAATAATCGCGGTATGCAAGAAACGATGAGCTTCTTCCCATGCTCTGCCGGGATTTCTGTTATTACCTTAAGCCGTCCAAAGTTTTGATACCACATCCCTTTACAATTTTTCGACTGCCAAGCTCACAATACTATTCAAAATAACATTAGTCTCATTCAAGTGAGTCTTGAACTTAGGAATTGTTAAATTAAGTAATTTAGAGTCATTTCAGAATAAATTAGGCTTACATATTGAGTCAAATGATTTGATATTTAGGTAACCGACGGTAACTTTTAGATTTTGAAGAAGATAGTGTGCACACTGAACGTCCGATGTTCCTTATCATCCCAAGCATTCGGTTTGTCCAACTGAACTTTCGGTTCGGGTAACCGAACATTCGGTTTATATGACCGAACGTTGTTGGTCAGTTCATTTACCATTGAAGTTCGGTTACGCGAACCGAAAGTTCGGTCGCACGATCCAAAAGTTCGGTTTTATGAACCAAAAATGTGGTTTGACAAACCAAATCAGTTGGGATGATATGGAACACCGAACTTTGGTTCATACGAACGAACTTTTTTTTTCAATGCAAATATGTTGGCTCTTGACTTTGGGTGGCGCGGCCGACTTGGCATCCGGGAGCGGGGATAAAGTGAATATGGTAAAATACGCACTTTTAAGGCGTGTTCCCGATTGCGTTGCCGGTCGGCGACTCCCGTCTTGCTGTCGGTGCACCGTCCACCATCCACCATCCACCGTGCGCCACCTTACCCTGCCTAGCTCCTCTGACGTGAGGAATTCGCGCTATTCACACCTTGTTGCTGCCTCTCCCCTGCCCCGTCGCCCATCTGTTGCACCTCTCTTCCTCCTTCCTGCACGGTCTTGTTTCTGAATAATTATAATACTTCTTTTACCACCCAAAGTGTGGAGAGAGCACCTAGTTCGCAACATTAGCGGGCTACGTATTGAAATTGATAGACAAAGCGATAGATGCAGAATTCTTAGGGAGTACACTGAAAAAAAAAAAAAAAAAAAAAAAAAAAAAAAAAAAAAAAACGCATTGGATCTTGATTATAGACTCTTGAAAACATGGACAAGAAAAAACACTCTTGATTCAATCAGATTTAAGCTTAAATCACGAACCAAGCCTCTTAATTTGAGCGGATTTCCTTTTGATTTAAGCTTATATCTGATTGAATCAAGAGTCCTTTTTCTTGTCAATGTTTTCAAGAGTCTGGACTCTAGATCCAATGTGTTTTTTTTCCAGTGCATGGAGCGATCCTATTACTTGAAATGAATGGTTCCGTATAGACTAAGGGAGAAAATGATGGACGAACTATAGGGTTTTTCATTGGTTACCATTAGTTTGTCCATAACCTAAATCCTTCGTCCATTGCAACCACCCGCTTCCACCAAGAGGATCCCTCCATATTCATTTCGTCCTCTTCGTCTATAACTTTGTCTATAAATTTCAATAATCGGTTCGCAGTGATCAAACGGAACCCTTGCTTTTGATTTCGGTGTAAGTCTTAAAGTTATTGCAGCTGAGGAATACATTTAGTGATCCCACACGCAAAAAAAGCTTCGATGTTCGTAACCGAACCTTGAAGTGATGTTTGTTTGTCATCACTGAAAAGTTCATTTCATGCAGGTTTTTTTTTTGTTTTTGTTTTTTTTTTTTTTTTTTTTTTTTTAAATTGCCTGCATGTAGTCGGAAAAAATCTCAAAGGAAGGTGTTTCCATTATTTGCGAATGTTTCGTACCGCGGATCTGCACTCAAGTCTTCAAAGAGGTAACGGGTGTGATGCGGGTTTGTTTGATCCGTTTACATGGCACTCGTTTTGGTGAGCCACGTGAAACTGTTCTTACCAATCGAAAACGCCTTCAGTTTCGCGCGATACTTCATCACTCACACCAGAGTTAAAGTATTTGTATCATAAATTGCCGTACATAGTCCTGAATGATCAACTGAACCATGGTGATGATGGGTAAAATTTTCTGTTTTCAATTCAAAGTCATAAATTGTGAGATACTTGACTGATATTCGATCCATAAAATTCTGCTTGTTTTCACCGTTGACTCTCTTATTGTAAGCACAACATTGTTGAGTAAACCTTTTTGATCTATGAATCATGATGAAACACACTTTTTCGATCAGCATAGTTTTAAATAGCTGAAGCCAAATACCCGCACAGCAGATGAGTAGGTATTAGTGTGAAACGGAAAAAAGACAACTAGGTACAATGACTTTTAAATTACCTTGAAATTTTTATCACCGAAGTTTTAACACTTTTCTTCAAACTTTGGTCCATTGCTTGTGAAAGGTGTCAGGCAAAAAATTTCAACGACGATTTTTCGGAATCAATAAAAACTGTCGATCGTTGAATGAGCGAGCTTTCTAAGATCCAGTTAGCTACACTGGGAAATAAACATATTGGATCTAGGGTCCAGACTCTTGAAAACATCGACAAGAAAAAACACTCTTGATTCAATCAGACTTAAGCTGAAATCAATAACCAAGCCTCTTAATTTGAGCGGATTTCCTTTTGATTTAAGCTCAAAACTGATTGAATCAAGAGTATATTTTCTTGTCAATGTTTTCAAGAGTCTGAACTCTAGATCCAATGTGTTTTTTTTTTTNTTTTTTTTTTTTTTTTTTTTTTTTTTTTTTTTTTTTTTTCCAGTGTACTTTTGGTTTTTATTCTTCAAAATTACGCTCTGAACTCGTGTTTCAGGAGCTTCAGCCTTTCTATCGGGGGAACTTCCGACTGCCTCCCAGCACTAGTGGCCCACAGCAAGTATAAACAAGCGATCCCGTTAAGACTGGCAACGCGCGCAATGATGCCAGACCGTTGTTTAAAATCTCGTAAATACCTACTCGTTCGAACGGAAACAAGCAGATTTTCGAGGAGCAGCATGCAACGCGACCCGGCCTCGACTTTCAAGCTCTCGGACTAATTACTTAATAAATTAAAAATATAAGGCGCGCTCTGTGCAATTATGCTCGAATTAAAATTGCTAATTTCTGCGCGGAGCCATCGAAAGAAATCCTCGGGAAATTGTAATTTCTTTTCATTAACACCGCGAAGCGCAGCGCCTCACTATCGCCCCGTCCGAATCGAATCGATTCTCCCCGCCGGTATCTTAGACCCGAGTGCACTCTGTATCGAACTTCGATATTTTATATCGAGATTCGATTGGTGGTGCGCTCCGCCGTATGAGGGAATTGATAAATATCGATTTAAGCGCGCGCCGCTCCCGCTGCCTCTGACGCTGCAGCCTCTCGCAGCTCCTGCTTCATAAAGAGATTAAATCACTTAAAATAATTCAATCTGGTAGCCGGGATCCTCTCTCCGGCCACTCTGCGAGGAATTAACACCCGGTCTATTAGCCAGATTGCGCTGATGTCGCATCGGTCTTTTATCTCGTTTTTCCGGCTTAACGGGAATCCATTGCACCTGGATTTGTAGGCAGGGTTGCACGGGTGAAATGAAAATATGAAATATTTAACATTTTCGTGGAATATTTCACGGAATTTCACAAATTTGTGAAAAATATGAAACGTTCAGGGGCTGGGTATGCAATATGCACACTGGAAAAAAACACATTGGATCTAGAGTCCAGACTCTTAAAAAATTGACAAGGAAAAATACTCTTGATTCATCAGATTTAAGCTTAAATCAAGAACCAAGCCTCTTAATTTGAGCGGATTTCCTTTTGATTTAAGCTTAAATCTGATTGAATCAAGAGTATTGTTTCTTGTCAATGTTTTCAAGAGTCTGGACTCTAGATCCAATATGTTTTTTTTCCATCAGTGCACTAAAAACACCAAAAAGAAAAAAAAATCGCAACTCTCTATGTCTGTAGGGGACAAGAGTACATCATAATAGCACAGCAGGAGACTTTTTTCATCCATGATGTCTCCAGCGAAACCTTCGGTTTCGTTTGATTTAACCAAAAAATTGAGTTGTTTCATTAATCAAGTGCTTTTGGTTGAGTTGACCCAAAAACACGTGACTCAAAGCAACCGCTGACAGGTAAATGTTTGACTGTGCAGTGGACTCAAAATCTCATCTCCTATTTCAATTTCTTCAATGGAAACCAACCAACATTAATAGCATAATGTATAATACGTTAATACCAACCATATAATTTTTTATGGATACGAGCGCCGTACGGGTATGAAAAATTGTAACAATTTTTGAGTAGGGATGTTAGTTGGGTTCCTTTAAAAAAAATAAAACGATGAACGAAATATTGAAACAGAACGATGCAGATGTGACTGTTTTACTTAATTAATCCACTTCTTCCTCCTCTACCTTCATTTTCACGAGACACCTTATATGCTCGTAAGAAGGTCAGTCCATTCGGTTTTAAGGATCGTTATATATCAGCAATATACTCTCTCTCGCCACATTACTCAAAGAACCAAACTTCAATGCGTTTCTCTCGCACATACATTTTGAAACTTGTCTGAATTAGTTTTCGTGTTTCCTCTTAATGTTGCCCCATTTTTTTTTCGGCGTTTTTAATTAAACACCTGAGCCCGAGAATTCGGTGTCTGCAGAGCGGAAGCATCGTGTAAAGTCGACTGAATTAAAAACTCTCCTCGGGGGAGGGGAAGAAAAAGAAAAAGCCCGCGAAACCGGGCTCGGACAATAATAGGCGGGAAGACCTGGCGGCGGCCCAAAATGTTGCGACTATTAAGCATACGCCGTGTTCTCGGCTAAGTGAACAATTCGATTTAATCACTACCCATAGCCGTAGCCCGTAAACAAACGCGGGTATTTCGAGGCGAAAATAGGATGCGTCACAGAGTATGTTCATTAATCCGTGCCCTTGCAGTTTGTCCCCGATCAGTCGCTTGTCTCATGAGCTTGTGAGCAACTCGAGTTTTTTTTCCTGCTGGACACATGTCTGAAAGGTATAGTCGGAACAAACTCATTGGTGACTTTAACGGTCCCTTTATCATTCTTCTCAAAAGTCTTGTACAAGACTCACAATAAGAGCGAAAAAATGCAGTTCATCCTGGAATTTGCGGAGTTTAATATCTGAATGAAAAGATATCGATGGGAGCGGACGGAGGTTCTTCAACAAATTTTCACCGCCATACTCTGGGGGATCTAGTAAGAATGTTTTACGGTGTTGATGGTGTGTAAGGCATGACAGCATTATAATCGTAGTCAGGATCCTAATGTTTATAGCTAAGATAGATTAACTCGAAAAGCTTTAAAATTCAATGAGTAAATAATGGAGAATTTGCTCGCAATAATTTTATCGCTTCATCTGAAAGTACCTAAAGAGCTGATTTTGCAGTATTCTTAATACATTTTTTCGGTTATGGGAAATAGTAAAATATAGATTTAAAGTAAGAAAATGCGCCGTCTAGTGACGCCATATGGCGGCATTTGCCATTTAAAGCATGTATTCTTCAAGCAAAGTTCTTCCTGTGTGGTTCGAACACCTTAACTGATTTTCTTGTGCGCCTAAAGTGGCGACGTTCAGAGGTACAAATCCTCAACTTGCAATCACCTCCTATTTTCTCTCAGTGTGGCTGTTGTCAATCGGGCAGGACGAAGTTTGGACTTCTGGGCGGGATACCGCTAGCGGGGGTGCTCGAGAGGGCTGGTTAATGTGCTGGCTCATCCCCCGCCCCGCGCGGATAATGGATTCACAGCCCCTTGCCTCAAGCTAACACCGTTTAAAGCTCGACTTAACAAATCCGCCGAGTTATAAACAACACCAGGTCCCGACGCCACCGTCGTTATAGCTAATATACCTCTCTATCTTCCACCATAAATCCACGCTTTTTCCACCCTCGATCGCGAGGTGTGAGAATCCATCGTCGAGGGAGGAAAGAAATCCCGTGTTTTATCCCCCTCCCCCGGGCAGTACGCGTTCGGTGCGGAATACCACATGAGCGAACGACTTTTCGATCTGTTACTCAACTATGTGGTGTTCGACTTACTTCGAATTTTTCATTTTTGATGACCTCTTGACCTCGAATGATCCTGTTGCTGCCTCTAAAATTTCACTCGAAAAAAAAAGAGAGAAATCCAAGAGTGGACCGAGAATCCTGACTTTTAAAAAATTGACAAGAAAAAATACTCTTGATTCGATCGGATGTTTGCTTGAATCGAGAGCCACGCTACCAAGCCTCTTAATTTAGGCCGATTTTCTTTTGATTCAAGCAAAAATCCGATTGAACTAGAGTAGTTTTCGGTCCACGATTATTGTATACTTTTTCTCATTTTACGGTTTCTTCTTTTCCTTCTTTTTTCTTATCCGCGTAGGGGATGCCATCAAGAGCCCTCCCCTGGATTCACCATTGAGCGGGATAAAAAACCAACCACCAAAACACGATTTGTTGACACTTGCAAGGGTTTAATGCAAATATCCCGTTTTTACTTCTTGCTTGCAAGCGAGAGTAAGTAATAGAAGAAATGGACGTATTCTGCCAAATAGAACTATTTGCATTAACACATGAGCCCTGAGACTCATAAGAATACATGTATAACAGGGCTCACGTCTTAATGCACATAGTTCCGTTTGGCAGAAATACGTCCAAATAGAGTGAACCTATCGAAAACGAGGGGATGTTTGCAAAATCTCGCAATTCCAATAGTCGAGAAGTTGCGAAAACGACCATGCCCTCACAAGCCGGGAGGAAAAAACCATGGAATGAAGCCGCGGAACATACGCACGCAAAACGCCGGACGAGAGGAGCGGCGGGGGCAAAAATAATCAGGCAATTAATCAGACCGTTTAAAAATGAATAAATATAAAGGAAGAGGAGTACGCGCCAAAAAAATATCCATGTTGAACTATTAGCGTACAAATTGATCGTGTGCCATATCAACTGAAAATGTATGGTTTTTTCGTTCGCTTCTTCTTCTGCCTCCTCTACATTTATGAACTAAGTCTCCATGAAATTGTGCGTAAATTGGCCCGCATTCAAAATCGCCCGCCTCGCCAGACAATGTGCAATACGGCTGCAGCCAACTTCGACTCGCTGCCCGACTCGATTCGATACTTTCCATTCGTTTCCCGTAGCATATCGCGATATAGCTCGAACTTCTATCCGCCATAAGGGAGCGTTAAAAATATCGATTCAGCCCGGAGACCGAGCAACGCTCCTTGTCGTCGCGCCACGGCTAGCGGGCTCGCTTACATATTTGTACAATAATCATTTATTCTCTGCAGTTCTGTTCTCTTTTTCATTTTATCGCTCGCTCTATCTAGGATAGACCTGTTTTCGCATTTGGTGACATTTAGCCGCGCTGCCTCGACCTAAATTGCTCGGATTCCTCCGGCTTGCATACTCGCTGGAAGAGGGATTTCTTTTTTCGCTTATTTTCGCTGTAATACGAGAAATTTCACCTGGAGATGATCTCGGGTCAAGTTTAATGTGGAGACATCTCGCATCGGGTCAGACGGTATTACACCGTCTTTTTAAAGGATCTGCCGCGTTTAATGCATTGCTGCTCTTTAAATTTCTCTCATAAACAACTGGAATAAGCGGGCCGACTACCGTTCGAACGGAAAGTTTCAGGACGATTGAAGAAGAAAAAAGAGTCTTAATGGCTGTGGCGTCATAAATCATGGAGCGGATTTTATTTATCTGTGCTGCAAATTGCAAAATGTAGTCCAATTTCAACTGACACATGCCTGTTCTATCCATCTAGAACAACGGAATTCATTTGCTTCAATTGATTTTTTGAGTTTCTAAACGACCAAATCTGTAACTCTAAAATCGTTATCTTTTTGCTGAGCGATTTTAGCCTAAGATTAAAACTGATGGAGGTGACGGGTGGACAATGTCCACCCGTCTCATGGGGACTCATACAAAGAAGAGTTTTTTACCAAACGGGAAGAGGTTACTTTAAAGTCATGTCAAACTTCCTTCAATGAAGATGTTGCATGTGTGAGGAATTTGCGATTTGACTGTTGAATCTTTTGTAAAAGTTCGCAAGCAACACGATGTTGCCACTGGTTTTCCCTGAAATCAACTCCAAAGCTCAAAAAAAGCTCGCAAGTTGAGGCCAAAATGGAGGGGATATCCCACCCTACCCTGAGAGTCCAGTCCACGTCTACATTAAGACAAACTCCCTATGCAAAGATAGGGAGCGAATACATTGGCAGGGCTGCCATTTTATTTGTGGACTCCAAAACTGAAAACACGGCAACCCTGCCAATGTATTTGCTCCCTGTCTTTGTATGGAGAGTTTGTTTTGATGTAGAGGTGGACTCTCAGGATAGCGTGGGATATCCCCTCCTTTTACCCTCATGTTGAGACCTTTTTTTGAGTTGGGAGATGATTTCAGAGAAAACCAGTGGCACCATCGTGTTTCTCGCGAACTTTTACATAGGAATCAACAGTCAAATCGCAAATTCCTCACACATGCGAAATCTCCATTGTGGATGCAACCTCATGGTATCCAACGTGGCAGCTCTGTTCCCAGGAGAGGGGCAGATATCCGCAGCACACGGGGTTTCGGTGGCCGGTGCGCGCGCACGGGAGTTGGCTATCGCGGAATGCGAAGGAATAGGAATATTTTTAGTTTGGGTACATCATGTGAACTTTGCCGGGATCGGGGCGCGAGAGAGGAGGAACAGCGGACGTTATGTCTCGCCGCTCTTCATTTTGGCTGAGTGTCTATTTTAGTTGTGAGCTCGGCTTCTCTGAGTTGTCTTTCATACGGCCCTGTGATGCCAATTATATGTAAAAATAGTCGCAGTCAAACTCAAAACACATTCCGACGACTCTAGCGGTATCGTCAAACCAACTGATACAACACCCTCGGCTAACATACGATAGCCCACGTGGCTTTTATTTCTCACATTTACACACGGATACGATCCGATACAACTATTCGTGCTTGTCAACTGCCCTGGTTGCAGATGCGATAGAATGAAGGCGAATATACATAAGATAGCCAACGTGTCTTTTAATTCTCTTATTTACACACGGATTCGATCCGATGCAACTATTCGTGCTTGTCAACTGTCCTTGTTGCATATGCAATCGAATGAAGGCGTTTTGCTCGCTCTGTAAGTTCTCCTCATTGACGCGTATCTTGCCGGATCGCTTGAGTTTTATCAAGTTCCTGTTCCATTAAGTTGAATGTAATGGAGAAGTTACTTGGAACCGGCTAAGAAAATGATTTAAAGATAAAACTCATCCGAATTGTTTTTCTTTTTCGAACTTTCTTTTGCATATTTCGGTGCGCAAAACTTTAATTTTTATATTTTACAAAATTATTTTAAACTGAGGCATGAGCCGATATTCTAAGGGAATAGAATTCGTTCTATAGATTCTCAAAATGCGCCAATCGCCCGAAAGAGATTTACGAGGCTAATACACGACGAGGAACTGATACTGCATGTGAGAGACCCGTTAATAATCTCCTGCTTCTACCTGCGTTGCCACGTGGCGCAATGTGCGCAAGGAAAAGCTGAGAAAATTTCCTCGAGACATGTAGGAACATCCTGTTAATGATTTCCTCTACGGTTTGCTATTTGAGACGACCGGAATTTCCAATTGTCTCAATGGGATTCTGGTAGGT
Source organism: Bemisia tabaci (assembly GCF_001854935.1). Taxonomy (NCBI): domain Eukaryota; kingdom Metazoa; phylum Arthropoda; class Insecta; order Hemiptera; family Aleyrodidae; genus Bemisia; species Bemisia tabaci. The sequence continues at coordinate 909,381 of NW_017564582.1, read as the reverse complement.
CTTTTGTACGTGTAAGAGGTATACTGCCGTGTAAATAGACTTTACAGGGATGTAAACACCAGAAAAGCACGGTAATAACAATGAGGAAGTTTAAAAGCAACCCCTTAGGGCGCATGGTTTCAGGAGATTTTGTCAACGATTTTTTGTCCGCGCACCTTTTTTGTACAGTAGTTTACGCCTACACGTAAAACAGCAACGATGACTTGGTTCAAGCGTTATATTTTAGTCGGTATGTGAAATTATATTGACAATATGGAAATGAGAAATTGAGAGAGAAGGAGGTATTGTTATGGTTTCTCATTTTCAAAATGAAATGTTATTACTTTCTCCTTTTGAATAATCTTTTTAAAGTTTCATTGTGAATATTTGGTTTTATTTCTATCCTTAAAATATTTGATGTACAATATACCTTATATGTGTATAGGTACTTTTTTTTATTTTTCTATTTTTTTCTTTACGAAATTATCACTTCATTTTGAAAACATTTATATTTTTAAAACGTGACAAATATTTGTAAAACCTTTTCCAAGCGATATTATTCTCAATAAGCCGCAGTTGTGCCGACAGAAACTGCAAAAATGAATAAAAGAGGGACAAAATCCAAGAAGCACGCAATCTCTAGTTTTAACCCATTTGTACATCGATCTTTTAGAGTCAAAAACGTCAAATTTTAAGCGTTTGGTTGTGCGTACACCTCGCTGCAGCACAATAAAATGTAAAAGAAAAATTAAAGTGCTTTGGAAATCATTAAATTTGATACGGAACCACCAATATTTAAAAAACACATTATATTATTATTCTCCTTTGATAAATTGATACATATTTTTTCCCATCAATTTAAATGAGAATAATCAATGCAGAATGAGCAAACATTTCAAAATCCTACGTTAAAAAACGCTGACTGTGCGAGTATAAATATGAAAGCCTAAGAGAGCGGAGCGGCATGCTGCCAGCGCGAGAGGCTCGATGGCGCCTACAAACCTAAGTGGATACTTCACGCCTTGCACAATGCTTGAAGTATCCACTTAGGTTTGTAGGCGCCAATGCGCGTTTCGCGCTGGCCGCCCGCCCGCCGTGCGGCGGCGCCTGAAGCAACTATTTCACAACAGAAGTGTTGCACAGTATTATACGAAATTGAACGTATTAAGATTGACAGGCATCCTTCAAAAGTACAGATCTGGTCTCAACTGGCACGTGGACACCAAAACTCCTGTGCCGAAAAAACGCGTGGAAGTAAATTACTGAAAAAACAGGTGCGCGGACAAAAAATCGTTGACAAAATTTCCTATAACCGGGCGCATATTCGAAGTTTGGATCTATTTTCTTCTTCTTTTTTCTCTTTTTTTCTTTGAAAAAGAAGAAGAAGAAGAAAATTCTCGACCAAAGAGATAGGTTCTAGTCAGAGACAGGATGCTTGTCTGGCATCCCTAAACAAGCAACGGCAATTTACGATTAACGAAAACTGGCAATTCTAAACTTAATTTTGATCAACATAACCTGCAAATTGACGAAATTGACCAGAAAACTGCCCTCAGAAGCGGGACATTTGAAAAACAGTATTCCAAACTGCGGAGATTGCGCACTAAGGAGTGGATCTCAGATTTTCTTACAGTGACCATTGCGACTTTCGTGTCATTTTATCCCTTAAAAGTTTATTCACACGGTTGTGTCTCTTGTGTGGAGCTAACACTTTGTTATAACGAGAATTTCACCTGGGCAACGGGAATTCCGGTTTTCTCAAATAGGCTGATGAGGAAATTATGAACAGGAAGATTCATCCCTATGAAAATTTGTTTTGAAGAGTGGCATTAAGTTGGACTCGAAAATTTTCAACCCTATGAACTGGATGGGTGACTGACATTGAGTATTATTTTAGACAGAGAAGTCACAAACAGTGGCGCGGTATGCCTCGCTATATCGATTGATCCGTCATTTAAACACTCAGGAAGGGATCGATGAATAGAGCATTCGCGACGAACACTTTTCTACTCGATTCTTTACTAGAGCTTCAAATGAGGAAATATCGATAATAATCGATTGGTGATCTATAAAAGGTGACATATCGAGTATTATTTTAGAGAAGTCACAAACAAGGGCGAGGTATGCCTCGCGATATCGATTGATCCGTCATCAAAACCTTCAGAAAGGGATCGATAAATATAGTGTTCGCAACGAACACTTTTCTACGCGATTCTTTACTACAGCTTCAAATGGGGAAATATCGATAATAATCGATCGGTATATAACGCCTCGCTACTGGTCACGGTTATTCGTATTTTATCCAACAGAGCAACTAAGCTGCGGTTTGTTTTCCCAAGTCACGCTGAACACTTCATTAAGCACCAGTGACCATTGAGCCGTAATCCAGCCGAAGCGAAGCCACCCCCAGAATGATCAAAGTAGGCGGAAAATTAGGGTATTCAGGCACCACTCCGGCAACTACTTGCCTCGCACCCGCGTTTTTATTTCCAAGCATGCAGGAAGCACCCAATTATTTGCAGCGTGATAAGGAACTTCTTTAAACTTCCCCTTCTTTTCGACTTCGTCTCCACTGCTAACGGGGTTGGAGCTTCTAATAGTTGAACCCTGGATTCAGGGATGAAATGCATGTTGCGGCGATCGACTCTGTTGCCAAATTGTAAGAATCTTCACAGGTTTCCAGTTATTGTAGGTTTATTGTGAACATGATCACGGGTGAAAAAAGTATAAATACCCCCCCCCCCCCCAAAAAAAAAAAAATCACCAAAACATTAAGACAAACAAAATAATAATACTCTAAAATTCCTGTAACCTTCCTCCCTTCTTTTTGACTTCGTCACCCCTATACTAACAGGATTTGAAGCTTTTAATAGTAGAGTCCCGAACTAAAGGAAAAAAGCATGCTGTGGCGATCGACTATATCGCCAAATTGCAAGAATCTTCACTAGCTTTCGATTTCTGAGGAAATTTTTTTGTGAATATAATGGCAAGTGATAAAAATTATAACTATACCAGAAATAAAAGAAATAATAATAAAAAGAAATAAATATTCCAACGTTGCGCTTAATTCTAAGAAGTATTTACGCTATGAAACAATGCTCTGAAATGATCCAAGTTGGATGATTGATTCGGACCCAAAACTTCATTTTATTTCTTTGGCTAGTAAAATTTTCATGAAAATTGTAACTCCCGAACCAACTTCATCACTGGAAAAAAAGTCTCTTGGAGCCAGAATCTGGACCTCTAAAAAACTTGACAATAAAAAATAGTGTTGATTTGATCGGATTCTTGCATGAATCGCAAATAAAATCCGCTAAAATCAAGAGGTTTGGCTCTCGATTCAAGCAAAAATCCGATCGAATCAAGAGTTTTTCCCTTTAATTTTTTGAGAGTTTGGACTCAGGATCCACAGAGACTTTTTTTTCAGTGATCGGAAAACCTCCTCGGAGCGATAGGCCGGAATCATCCCCGAGCGGCCGGGCGTATCGCACGCGCTCTGACGTCAGAGCGGGCGCCGTGCCAGAAGCTCCCTCTCGGCCGGGGAAAAAAATTCAGAGGCCCGAAGCGATGGAGAAGAAAATCACGGAGCGGGCTGCTGGGCCGCTGTGCGGGGAGGAAGGGCGGGAATTGATATTTTCTAAATGCGACTAGATAGATCCGTATGTTGAGGACGGGAGACGAAAATAAAACTCCAAATGCAGCGGAGGACGCCCTGTGTTTTTCTTGCGCCTTGGCGATTTATGTCCATTTGTGCCGCTCGGGCATGAGACGGCCTCCTCCTCGCGCGAGCTCCTCTTCGGACGCGCGTTTGTAAATGGCTCGAGTCGGCAGGAAAGCCTCCATCTTTGATTTTTCCAAGGGCAGCCCGATTCGTGGCTTTTTTAAGCTCACGGTTCTTACGTTCAATGGCCCCTTGGTGGCATGTTTAAACTTACGTTGTTCTTTTAATCAAGAACCCCGTGATTTCAGTGGGAATTCGACGAAGAAAAGCGGTTTTTAAAACACTGGAAAAAAAAAAAACACATTGGATCTAGAGTCTAGACTCTTAAAAGCATCGGCAAGAAAAAGTACTCTTGATTCAATCAGAATCTAGCTTAAATCAAGAACCAAGCCTCTTAATTTAAGCGGATTTCGTTTTGACTCGAGCAAAAATCCGATTGAATCAAGAGTATTTTTTCTTGTCAATGTTTTCAAGAGTCTAGACTCTGATCCAATATGTTTTTTTTCCAGTGTACGATAATATACCTCCAGGCTGTGCTCGAGTCGGCAGGGAAGTCTTCATGTTTGATTTCGAAGGGCAGCGTGATTCGTGGTGTTTTTAAGCTCACGGCTCTTACGCTCAATGACCGCCTTGGGGCATGTTTTAACTTACGTTGTTCTTTTCGCCGTTTTCCGGGCAAAAGAACGTAACTCTGTCCTGATGTTATGAACTTGACTTAAAACATTTCAATTTTTTACATAAATGAACGAGCGCAGATCAAAATTTTTCTGATTTTTGAATGAGATCCGGGGAACAATTAGTGACATTTTCGGTTTGAAATGTCCAAGATTCCTCTGGTGAAAATGCAGTATGTGAGGGGAAATTTGGCGCCACTGAAATGTAGTTACGTAGTTTCGTGAAGGAAACAACGTCTGAACCAAGAGCAGAGGAACTTCAGCGAAAATTCAATGGAGAAAAGCGGTTTTTAATACGTGGGATAGTATAACTCCAAGCTATGCTCCTCTGGTATAGTCCTTGAATCATTTAAACCCTCGCTGCGTCTAGAAGGATCGCGGATTTTAGCTTTACGCAACTTCCGAAGAGATGCCGTCACTGATTAAGGTTAAGTTGAAATGTTAAATTTAAAATTCCCGCTTTTTCAAAGGGGGTATTTTCAGGGAATATTTTTGTGTTCCCTATTTCAGACAAAATAAATAAAACACGAGAGGAAACCATGGAACTCAGCAATGCACTTACGCTATAATTTCATTGAAACCCGTCCAGTTCATACTGTGTATATAATCCAACAACTTTTTCACTATCCCTAAGTGTTTTGGGCTGAGAAGCCGGGAAGAGCAAAGCAGTTTAATTAGAAAAATCACATATTTTCTTCAATGGCTCAACCGTCAAGCAGAGTATAGATGCACTCCCTCACTTATGGACTTCTTATGTATGGAGACTTAAACAAATTAGCTGTCACCTTATTTTCCGGGTTTATTTTCACCGACTCCCGTCCGAGAGGTCAACGGTCACCAATCCCTGATGCCTCCGATGACTTTGAGCCGGGACCGAGAACTGCACTAAAAGTAGGTTCTTTCGATTCAAATCAAGTTTTATCTCCCCGTTTTATGCCACCAGTCTTCAGCTTTTTCCTCCTTGCGTAACAAGGAATAATTCGCCGGACAACTCCCTGTAAAGGTCTATCACTCCATTCCGTTCGATCAAATCTTATTAGACTCAAACACCTGGCAGACCATAATAAACCCTTAGATTTAACTCAGGCGTCTGTCTGTAATGACGAGATGCAATTTGCATTCGATTAGGCTAAGTAACAAAGCCTTCATAGATCCATCGAAACGCCAAGGTTTCGCAGTGGACAATCTTTCGAATGATTCTCACGTTTATCTATCAGCGGTGCGATGAATTTATATACTTCGCATTACTGATACCCGATAGGTGTTTTCTCGAATTATTGATCGTGGTAGTAATTTATAATGCCGATTTACAGTTTGGAGTCTCACGATAAATGAAGTTCATCAAGAGGGAACTAACTTTCTTCGATCTATGAAGGAACGACCTATTTGCCACTGATCTTATTGTACAGGTGATCCTTTACATACGCCTATCCATATTTGGCTCCTCTCTGATAAACGTTGACGTTCAGACAAGTTTTTTAGCAGCTGTGGTCAGAAGTGGAGTCGAAGCTCATTTCCATGACATTGGGTTGATTATTCAGGGTGTCTAGCATCAGGAAAAACCGGAAAATATCAGGAATTTTGGTCGATCAGGAAAAAATCAGGACAATATCAGGAAAATCGGAAAAATTGACGTTTTTTCAAGAATTTTTCTTACGCGAATCTCCTCAGCGGAGGAAGTCTTAATGCTTTTTGCCTAGCGTGCCAGGAGTCGAGAAAAACCAGGAAAATATCAGGAATTTTCGTCATGAAAAAATCAGGAATTTTTTTATAAAATATCAGGAAAAATCAGTAAAGTGTCAGGATTTTTCAAAATTAAAAAATACTAGACACCCTGTTATTGAAATTCATAGATAAAGTGATAGATAAAGTAGAGAAAAGGAACATGGAGCGACCGTATCGGTGGAATTGGGTGGTTGCAATAGACAAAGGACATAAGTGATAATGATAGTGTTAGTGGTAGACTAAACTAACTAACGGCAACTTAAACGAGAACCTAAAGGTAGTCCATCATTTTCCCCCTTATTCAATCACAACCATCCGCTTCAACCCACATGATCGCTCCATTTTAGCTTTGTCTTTTTTGTCCATAACTTTGTCTATCAATTCCAATAATAATCAGCTCACAGCTTAATTTCAGTTCACTGCAGGCGGATTAACGTGGGCGGTGGACCGCGCGCCGTCCATTTTAATCACACTTGGTAAGTTAGTTTTCTTTCCAGTGATAGGGAGATAGAACCAGTTTATTGAATTTGCTCGGGGTAGCGCAACTTAATAGCGCGCTATGGTTGTCAAAGGTGGATGGGTGTCAAAAAACCGTAAAAGCGTTAAGTAATTCATGCGTAACAGGCCCACATTCCAAGGATGAGCACTGAAAAAAAACTCGGAGTTTTTACCACGGTCCGTTGGTACCTTTACCATGTCACTTTTTACCAATTATTGGTAATTTTACCAAGAAAAACTGGTAAGCTTACCTAAAAACCGGTATTTTTACTGTTTTTTCAGGTAAGAATACCACTTTTATTGGTCATTAATTCCCGGTAACTTTGCCATTTTATCTCGGTAATTCTACCACAGTCGATAAAAAATATTGGCGTTTTTACCAAGGTCCAGTAAAATTACCGAGAAAGTCCAATAATTTTACCGAGATTTCTCGGTAAAATTACCAATTCCATAAATTGTAATTTTACCAAGAAAAAACTGGGATCAAATAGAACCTTGAATTCTTGGTAATTTTACCCTTTTCTTAGTAACTACACCGAGATTTTTTTTTCAGTCAGGAACACATTCCCTCGAAATTGCAATGAGCATCGTATTCACCTAGTGGTGCTTTCAAGGTGCAGGCGCATTTATCAGCAAAATCGGAGCAGCTCTGAGGTTCGGCTCCTCTCACGCATCCCACTCCACTCAACTCGCATCTTGATAGGAGTAATATACGGATGAAAAGAGGGCGATAAAATTGGCGAAACCGATTCATAAGCTCCAGGGAGGGGGAGGGGGACAGTGACATTATAATCAGAAACGGAGTTTACGCGGCAGCGGCCTGAGTTTAACTATCTGATAAAGGGTAAGAGTTGAGGACCTTGCCCGACCGCCGTTTTATGGACCCGGCTCGCGGCGGTGAGAATGCAATTGTTGCCGTTGCAAGGCGCATGCGCGGCGCGTCGTTGCCACGCGAAATCCGAGGCATAACTATGCAATTGAAATAAGGGCACTGTCATACAATTGATTTGCCGGGGTGTTTTTTTCGGAGGTTATTCCGCACAAGTTTAGTGCAGAAAATTCCAAGGGTGCCTTCATTCGTTGATCATGCAATTTGCGCAACTTAGGTTAATATTATTGTATTTATTATTTTCTTTATTTTCTTGCCATAGCGTGGAGTGATAACGTACAAGTTCAGTGCGAAATAACCCGAAGGTGCCTTTATTCCGTTGATCATGCAATTTGCGCAACTTTGAGATTGATAGTATTGTATGACGCTACATTTTCTTGCCGCAGCGTAGAGTGATTACAAGTTAAGTGCGAGAAAACCCAAAGGTGCCTTCATTTTGTTGATCATGCAATTTGAGTCACTTGGAAGTTGATATAATTGTATCACGCTGTATTTTCTGATTGTGGCGTAGAGTGATGAAACCATCTGGTAATTCTTCCGATTTTCCCGGGTTCCACCTATCTTGGGAAGACGGTTGTAAATGTAAGAAGTTGTGCCTTTAAACCTAAGGAATTCGTCCCTAAAACTGTTCGTACGTATTTTGGTCTTCTGCGGAGCTCCAGAAGGGACAATCGTGAAGGAATGTTCCTACTCAGACCGCGATCCTGATTTACTATATTTCACTCTTTATATTTCTCCACAAATCGATGACATTAATTTGTTTTTTAAATGATAAATCCTTTAAATTTGCAAGATCAAATTGAAAAATAGATGAAAAATTACTCAAAAATTGGGTGTAAGTCACACTTAGTGCCTAGCTGACACGGTAGACGCCGTTTTCCGAAGCGGCAACCGGGCAGAAGGGATTCTTATTGGGCTGTCAACACACATGGCGTCTGCTTTTCCGCGTACAACAAATCGACGCGGCGCGGCATGTTCAAGCCGAGACTCACCGCCACTTTCTTTAGCTCCGTAAGATTTTTTGTTTTAAACCTGTACTAACCAGTCGGTTGAGTGAACTTTTAGTGTGGATACTGAGAATCCTCGTTGTTGACTTCTATGTCAGCATGAGGTCTTTAGAGTGTGGGCTCACCTTTCCATAAATAATGGTTTATACCCTTCTCAGTCTTGAGTTTTTCGGTATATTATGATGCCCTTTTCTTGTGGATAGTTACATTTGGACGGTGTTACCCAGGATTCGCCTACCTATATTTCAAGTTTTCTAATTCATCTTCATCTTTTTTTCTTTCTTTTTTTCCTAGACAACCAAAAGCCATCTAGAATTTTGGTAGACTTACAGTGAAACTAAATTTTGTAGTTAACGCAATTTTATTCTGTGTGTTTCAGGTGAGTAATGCAGCACAAAGCTCCTATGTAATGGTTTTCAACGGCATCTGTGAGGTAAAAGTTTTGGAGTATCTGTAGATTTAGAAAAAGAAGTAATTCCCTGCACCAATGAGATCTGGAGATCTGAGCCGATTCTTACTGAAGTGTGCACGATGACGATGACTTCATATTGACGGGCTCTACAAGACATTATCAGCTGGAGCACCCCAAATTGGCTGAGGAAAGTCGGAAATGGTCGAAGAAAACAGTCTAAAGTCAGCTGTGACTTTACCTCACGGCCAGTTTGCCTTCAGTTGTCAGTGTAGGCAACCCGAGCTCCCACGTGGTTGAATAGTGGTATTACAGTCAGATGTCATGATTACTCGAGAGATACGAAGCAACCATAGAAAAATGTATAGTCCATACGAAAAATCAAGTGCGTACCACAATATCTTTGCGATGAGACCAATGCAGTGACTCGGTTCCAAAAGTGCAGTAGTTTTGTTAGTGCCAAAAACACTGCCTAGTAAATTTTTAATGTTTTTTATACGCTTTGCTTTTTTTGGTAAGCGACGAATTTTCAGTTGGAAAAGGTTTTTTTTTTGCATTATCACAGATGTACTTAGACTCGAATATTACCATTTCATCCAATAACTTTGACGCAAAAAATCAGGGTCAAACCACATCTCAGTAGAAATCAATCTCCAATAAATCAGAAATGACCATTTCGACGATGAATTGGATTTCATATTGCAATTTAGAACTACAATTTCTGACTCTGTGTAGAAACCTAGTATGTACCATTTGTTTCCCTACATGAGTGTTTTTACGGATAAGCCAGAAATTGTAGTTCCTAATTGCAGAATGAAGTCTAATTGTAATTCAACCGCGGAAAAGAGGACACAGACACAACCAATTGGACCGAATTAATCTGAAAGGAACCTACCCACATCAAGTTGAAATTAAGAAAAAGAGGTTTGAAGTTTTATTCCTGCCTAAGGTTCAATGTAGAAAATAAACATTAACCCCTCTTTTCACAAACTAATTTCTGTTCTTCGATCATCAGTTTTCGGCAGGAGAAAATTTACGGCTAGAAGCACTCGAAAACACTCTTCACTCAATTTTGTTCGAAAATCTGGGTTGTTTCCTTCCTGATAAACTCTGTCCAATTCCCTGCCGTGTAAAAGTCGACAATTGAATCAGTGAGAACGAAAACACACCAACTTGGTACCTCAAAAATGCTCACTTTTCACCAAGGACAGACAGTTTTCATAAAGGTCATCGAAGTCACCGTATCTGTTCCAACTTCGACATTTAAAGTTTCCTTAACCCTTTATTGCATAGCGTTGCATGAAAGCAACAAATAGTTTTCAGCTTTATTTATATGCTGGAGTATTAAATTGAATCAAAGCAAGAAATGATTTTTGGGGAGCATTATAAGTCTGATTAAGTCCTTGCTTTTAGGCACCAAAAATATTTTTCGTAGACTAACTTCTTCACCTAATATCGACGGTGAAACTACCAAACCACGTATCTCGGTTTGCGACGTCGCAGACTTCCTGTCATACTGTCCGTCATACTGTCATACTTCCTGTCATTTTTTAAATGAAAAACTACTTAACATCCAGTCTTGAAAATTTCTGTGATTTTTCCTCTTTGTGCGGAGAAAATTCCGTGAAAATTTCAAGGAATGATATTGATTTGGTCTACTTCAAAAAAATAAAATGTGAGCGTAGATTTTTAAACACCGCAAACGAGATACGTGGTTTGGTAGTTTCACCGTCGATATGCAGTTTTGTGTGTGTCTTGATTGCTTCCTTTTTTTCGAGTTGGTGTGTTTTCGTTCTCACTGATTCAATTTTCTCCGAGCACGTGAGCATTGAATCGAGAAAATTCGACCAGCAAGCGGCAACTTGGCTTGGGCGAGACGTTGCTGGGAATGAAAATAGTCGGGATTTCTGTTGATGCGTAATGAGTGTGACGCGTGGCACGGCCGGACGGCGGCGACCGCGTCGCGGCGGGGCCGGGCGCGGGGTGGCTGTGGCATGGTCGCTGATCGCGCGACCCGAGATTCGACTTGCGGTCGCCCGAGTTCAAAATTAGCTCGCCCTTTTATCATTGCTGCGCCCGCGACGCCCGTTGAGGTGAAAACCCCGCCATTTCCCGCCGTCCGCCCCGGGCCGCTCCGCCTTTTTCGAACGAGCTGGCAACCGCAAAGGTGGATCCTCGCCGTCTAGTGCCCCCGGTCGCCACCAGAGGACAGCACTTGCTTCCGCGGTTTTTTCGGGGGCTGTGTCGCACGAAAACCAAAACACCGATCCGGACGCGATTGTAGACGCTCTTCCATCGAAGCTAACATAAGCACTTCGAGTGTCATGCACACTGTTTTGACTAAATTTTCCACACACACACACACACACCCTCCCCTTATTCCTCGTGAGGCACCCACAAAACAATCTCCCCCCCCCCTCCCCTCCTGAATCACGTAGAATGGCCTATACACCCACTAATTTTTCAGAATTGGACGTATTTCCGTCAAACAGAACTATGTGCATGAAGGCATGAGCCTTGAGACCCGTAAGAATACCTGCATCACACGGCTCATGTCATGAAGCACTTAGTTACGTTTGACAGAAATACGTCTAATTTAGCTTTTGATTTTTCAAAAACAGCCGATTTTTCTCTCTCTCTCTCTTTTAAAAGTTGGAGGCTCTCGCAATACCAGATTTTACCACCACCTGCCCCCCGTAAGGCCTCTTAATGCAATCTGGGGCTCTCAACCCTCCCCCCTCCCCCAACGTAGCTTACACAATACTTGAACAGTCCCTAAGATTTGGAGATAACTTTACTTCGAAAAAATAGTTTTCCATCAACATGCAAGCTGTGATAATGAGAATCTTCGTAATTTTAAAACTCCAGACTATAGAATAGTTACTTGTGAGTTTCCCAAAAAACTATTTGCATATAGCTAAGTCTAAAAATATAATACTGTAGAGTCTTGTGCTGTACTGTGATGAAAACGTATAACACATATAGAATAGCGTATGGGGATGATGGATATTTCATACATTTCAGAGAAAGACCTGCGGAATTCCAGATTTTTAGACTAAAATTTGGAGGGAAATGCAGTTTGGGAGCTTACTCCACTCCCAAATATCCCGAGTGATATAAGTAGGTATAATATGGAGAGAATTGGAGTGCATATCACTCCACAAAAATAATTAGATTCCGCCCCGCTTTCGTATCACTCGGGGTCTCTGCGCCGGGTAACATAGACTGAAACGCACACGACAGAAAACGCACACAGTAGAGAACGCTCACGACAGAAAACGCACACAATAGAAAACGCACACAATGTAAAACGTACACGGGATTTCACTCCTACATTTCTTACATGTTGGTGTGCGATACTCCTCCCTCCGTGACTCCCTCCGAGGAGGCCCCAAAAAGCTAAGGGTCCCGACAAAGTCCCCTAATTTTTCAGGGCAAATCTGCCCCTGTGCCCTTCGCCGACCACACGCATCACACAAGGCCGGCAAAATCAGCGGAGTTTCGCCCATTATACACGCTCGTAACGGCAAAAGCGAGGCGTGGAAAACACGCGCTAACCGCTCTCTGCTATTTATACAGTGTCTGCACGCTCCGAACACATAAAGTGCATTAAAAATAAAACGTTATTAACTGCATTTCGAATTATCTTCACTTCTTGTGCAGCTGTCGCGATTTCAACGTCAAAATATTAATAAAATCTAGCGCGGAACCCTCTCGCTCTACTCCATAGATGCCATTCTTCAAATTTAAATTTCATAATCAGCCATATTGCTGAACACGATCAATTTTATGAGATCACTGCAGAGATTTGCAGATAAATGAGTGGTCGTTAAAACCTGCTACATATAAACATTTTTAACTAAGATGACGTTAAATTACATCAATGGTATTGTATTCGTGTCAAATCTCGGAGTGTGCAACCCCCTCCGCCCCCCCCCCCGATCACCCCGAAAGAGTTGTGTCCCTTGCATCCAATAAAATTTTTTTGACATAATGCTACTTTATGAAGACTAGCTACGTTCCTCTGTGCACTAATACTCATCGAATATGTCAAAACTTTTTTACACGAGATTAAAAGGAACTTACCCGAAAAGTTGCGCAGACTCACAAAAAACTGAATTCATACGTCAATCATGTGCGAAAAAGCTCTTGTGGATACTGTATTACATCATTGTCGTCACTGAATTTTGAACTTCTACGAAATCAAGTAACTATGTCATTTTCGATGAAAGAAATAAAGCAGGATTTGGACAGCAAAGTTATAGGCATTTCCAATGCATCTTCCAGTGCAAAAAATCAAAATCTGATTCTTACAACGGGTGTAACACAAACATGCCGAAAGTAATCTTCACACGTTAACCCACTCATAATGATTTTAGTTTTATTTGTAAATGTGTAGATTTTTTAATAAATCAATCCAGTTATTCCATTTCAAGTGTAATTGCATATAAGGTTAGAAATAAACAAGTTCATTATTTCCGAATTCGGCAGCACTGGCCGGGAAGTTGTGAATAAATCATGGTTATTAATGGAGATGAAGGATGCTAACAAACCGACTGCCCGCGGCCATTTTCGTAATACCGGTCATTATTTGATCTTTTCCTCTGTTTGTGTGTTTAGCGGAATGAGCCGTTAATTTGCGAAAGATCAAGCACGTCCGAGCGTCTTGCTTCCCCATTGCCAGATTTACTGGACTATCCTGATTTTGTACCATAATTAATCAAAGATAAAGCATACTCTGGCAACATTGCTCCTCTGATATTGCTGGTGTAGCAGGATAATTAAACATGTTAGTTCTGTCGATGACAGAATGGTTTATCCGCGGAACATTTTTGCAAGATTGATGCACCGCTCTCTCAGCTGACCGAGTCTTGAAAATTATACTGTATCAAAAGCTTGTTGAACGACTGAGATCGGACAATGAGATCGCACGATGAGTCCTTATCAATCAGTGTTAATCAATTAAGGATTGAAAAAGTTTCATTTATCAACCCGGTTGACATTTCGTGGAGACTTGAACGCAAGGAATGCTGTGCACGAATCGGAAAGTGGGGAACAGTCCAACACTAAAAATTGAATTTAGAACTAAATTTCTTGGAAAATTTTCCTTAATTCATACAAATGCTTTTGCTTGATCCCTAATACCGATGGGAAGAAGTTTGCAATGGGTCGTATTCGATTGAAATGGGATTCACTATTTAGTTTCAAGCAACAGAACATTACCTCAAACAAAAATTGCAGGATTCAAGTCAGAAAAGCTGGAAAAATGAGAAAATTTTTAACAATTTCATGTTTTATTGTCACGCGATACTCGAGAGAATCAATAATCTATCACGAAAACCCGCTCACACAGATTACTTGATTGACTATTGTGAGGCTATGTTTACACGTTGAACTAATCGAATACCATCCTTTCTGTTATTCACTCAACTCTCACAAACACGAGGATAAATGTAAACAACACTATAACGCATGTCATGATTTTCACTATTTAAAATTGACTCCTCATGAGTGTAATTTTCGTCGATCCTTTATATTAAACAAGTTTCAAGATTTCGCTGATTCTCGACACTCGGCCAGTGGCGAGGCGTGAACGATCGATTATCGATATTTCCCCATTGGAAGCCATGGTGAAGAATCGATTTCTAAGGTGTTCGTTGCGAACATTCTGTTTATAGATCCTTCTCCATAGGTTTAAATGGTAGATCAATCGATGTATCGCAAAGCACGCCACGCCACTGCACTCGGCAAGCGCGCAAATCAGCGATGCACCGGTGAATATTCAATTTAGACGACCCTCGTTCGAAGTTTTTCCCTATTTTGAGTTTACTCGTGGACCGGTTTCTACTCAAGACGACAGCGAGACGGAGTCATATTCGCACCAGAACCGGTTGGCTCAGAAACGGTTTCTGCGAAATTAATTTCGCATTAAAACGTACTAATTTCTTTCTGCGGATCGATCGGCGCACAATATGAAAGCTGCGCCGGGGAAAGAGGGGTCCGCGAGGAGGGTGGACGTTCGGTTATTTATGAACCGGTTGCACCGTTGCTCAACGGTTTCGGCCGGTGTCAATTGAACCGGGTCAATATCGCGTTTAGCGGGAAACGACGGATTTCGTGAGATCGTTCAGTCTTTAAATGTAAACTACGCGTAACAGCCGGACCGAGTTAACAGAACCCAATCATTCAAATATCAAGATCAAACCTACACAAGTTTTATTCCTCTATGAGACGAGATGTCGTTACAAATGGGCTTTCTTTTTGCAATGGGAACTACAATATCTGGTGCATCCGTAGAGAAATATTTTGCAATGGGGAACTACAATATCTGGTGCATCCATAGAGAAACGTATCTGCATAGGGAAACTGAAAGCACATGCGTTATTCCTGAAACGAGCCCGAAATAGTAGTTCCTAATTGCAAAGTATAGTCCAAATGAAGTTCAGTGCCTAAATTTAGCTCTAAACTTTTCGAAAGCGCCGAGAAGATCACATTCTGATAGTTGAAATTTTGGTGAGCGAGTTCTTTCACCTCAACAGTGCTCATCTTCTTCGGGGAACTTAAAAACGGGCGTACATAGAAAACAGCCGAGTGATTTTCTAGTTCAAACACACTAGAGCTTTCCCGCTTACTTTTTAGATAATTATGAGCTTTAACCATTTAATCGCGATTATTAGCGATGTTAAGGCAACTGAATCACTGATGACGGAAAAATTCAAACCGTCCGTTTCCCCTCACATTGGGGTTCGTTCCAAATTGCAAATCCAACGTTCAGGGTCGGCGGGTCACGCACGGAAGTGGGAGAGAACGGAGCCAGGAGAGGAGGGGGGGGGGAGCGTGAATATAAATGTAAACAGGGATTTTTTGGCAAGTTTGAGTGACGGGAGCGCGGATCTGGCGCGAGAGAACGAGACTTGATGGCGCGGGCCACGATGTTGGGTTGAACGCCTCCGTTATTGCACGCATTGGCTCGTGCTGTAGGTCGCTTCACCGTTGCAGTGCGTTTCACCACTGCTGGGAGTAAAGCACTTGCAGGCTACAGGAATTGGCCATTTAAGTCATTTTTCATTAACGGGTAACGTAGCTTATCAGCAGAGGTAAAATTTCACGTGAGATACGGTGGTGCTACAACTGCTACACAAAGAGTTTCAACACAAGTTTGGTATATACGGGAAGTAAAACACAGAATAGCTTTAGCCTTCGGTTGAAAATCTCCAGAGAAAATGTCAGCTAGGTTTCTTGAAGAAATTTTATAAAAAACGAGCGGTGAACACCAACGTCCTAACTGGAGGATTGCATTTTCCTAGTCCTCACCATTGTTTTCTGCGCTAAATTTACCGCTAACTATACCATAATTGACACAAAACTTGTGTTGTCTGTGTTTCATGCATTAACCGAAAGTAACACAATCCTATATATTAAAATGCAAAGTTCCAAATCTTGGGGCATTAACTTTGAGAGAACCACCGGACCGATTTGCGTGATCTTTTTTTTAAATGAAAGCCCCTGAGCTGCAGATTTGCAGGCTGTGATCGTTTTTTCGATGATCTCAAATTTTCTCCCATAATTTTCTCAAATTTTCTTCGATGCATTAAAACGGAGGTCCGAATCTTTGGACGTTAACTTTGAGAGAACCACCGGACCGATTTGCATGATTTTTGTTTTAAATGAAAGCCTATGATCTGTAGATTTGCAGGCTGTGATCGTTTTTTCGATTTTCTCAAATTGTCTTACTTTTATCGACGAGTGAAGTTTAGCCGGGCTCAAATTTTCTCCCATTTATTCAGACTAAAGTCCGCATGTTGGGACATTAACTTTGAGAGAACCACCGGACCGATTTGCATGGGGTTTTTTCTAAATGAAAGCTTCTGATCTGTAGATTTGCAGGCTGTAATTGTTTTTTCGATTTTCTCAAATTTTCTTACTTTTATCGACGAGTAAAGTTCAGCTGTTTTGAGCGGTCATCTGGCCGCTACCTGCTTGCCCGTCCCTAGATACCCCCTCTAGGGTCTCAGCCACCCCTCCCACCACGTTCTTTCGGCTATCTCCGTTTTCTTTCGTATGGCTTTCCTCCCACCAACCTCAAAGAAGGTTTGGGTCGCATTGTCGTTCGTCACTCACCACCCACATTCCGTCGCAATCTCTCGGCTACTCCGCTTCACCACTTCTTGATAGGCATCCTGGCGGTTTGACTGACCCTGACTTATTAACTGCAGCGTTGCGCACACGTATTGCTAACAACATGTATTGTTATGGACATTGCATTCTTATTTGTTCTTTTCTCTTGACAACTTTGTTTCAAATTTGCTTGATACTTCGTTTCTTCCTCTCTCTTTATTTTGTTGGTCGGTCGACTACGTTGATCGGCTTTTTGCTATTGAAAACACATTAAGACTTCATGGAATTTCAATATCATCATTATTGATCTTCCGGAATTGCTTCCAATCAACCTGAATCTTCAAGGGTCGGAGCCTGGCTCTCCTCCCCCTAAAACTATGATTCCATGATTTCTGCCGTTAACCCAGAGCAACATCAAATTATTTCTGAAATAATTAATCTCATCCAAAATCCATCTTACACGTGTAATGCGATTTTCATTGATGGTCCAGGAGGATCGGGAAAAACTTTCGTTTAAGAATGTCTTACTGCGTATTGTACAGAGGAAAACTTAGACGTCATCTCCGTTGCTTGGACAGGTATCGCCGCATCGTTGCTACCTAACGGTCGGCCGGTTCATAGCAAATTCAAAATTCCTTCGGTTCTGAATGAGAATTCTGTGTCGAGTCTGACGGTTAGCTCAAGAGAGGCTGAGACTATTCGAAAAACAACGATCATTTTTTGGGGTGAAGCTCCCATGGTTATCACGCATGCTCTGGCATGCATCGACCGACTTCTTACAGAATGGGTAATGATATCCCTTTTCGAGGAAAAATTGTCGTCTAGGGTGGTGATTTTAGACAGGTTTTACCCGTTGTTCCGCATGCTTCTCGCCAAACATTGGTGCAAAATGCAATCAAATTCTCACCACTTTGACCTCTTTTCAAAATCAGAAAACTTACTCAAAATATGAGAACTTTGCAAGACGAAGCGGAGTTTGCAAAATTTTAACTCGAAATAGGTGATGGTGTTTACCTTTCTGCTAAAAAAGGCCATGCCGGAATTCATTGATTTACCGACAAGCAGTATTACTGAAAGGAATTGATATTATTACTGAAATTTATGGAAAATATAGCTTCCTCATGTTCGAACGTAGATTTCACAAACTGCGCAATTCTGGCCTCTAAAAATAAGCATTGCAATGAAATTAACGACAAGGTTGTTGAAGTTCTTTCAGGTGTCTCTAAAACGTACTTCAGTGTTAACAGGCTCATTATAGAGGAAGAGGGAGAGGCTCTCAATTTTCCCCTCGAATTCTTGGACAGTCTTAATCTTAGTGGCTTACCACCGCATAAACTCACACTTTTGGAGGGGGTTTTTGTCATGCGTTTAAGAATTCTCAACGTTTCCAAAGGTTTATCGAATGGTGCCCGATTGATCGTCTGGAAACGTTATGAAAATTGTCTTGATTTGCAGGTCATTTCCGGCGAGAAGGCCGGTGAAAGAATTTCACTGCCAAGAATTGATTTGTCACCTGCAGACTCCTCTCTCCCTTTCTCTTTTAAGAGGCGACAATTTCCAATTCGCATTGCGTTCTGCATGACCATCATCAAAGCTAAGGGTCAAACACTGAAGCGAGTCAGCATTTATTTACCCCAAACAGTTTTTGGCCATGGTCAACTATATGTTGCACTCTCACGAGCTACATCGTACAAAAATTTTGAAGTCCAAATTCTTCCCAAAGGCAACCGTACGAAAAACATCGTGCACAAAGAGGTGCTTCGATCTTTTATAAATCCCAAAAGCCTCATAGTCATTAGAAAATTATCAAAAAATAAAAATAAAAAATAATTAAAAAATAACACAAAAAAAGGAAAACTAATAATGCGAGCTTTTTACAACATTTTTCGGTAGAATGGCAGTCTCCACCCTGTAACGCAGAGAGGCAGTTAAATTCCTTGATCTTTTGCCGCAGAATCATCATCATTATTAAATAGATTCAACTAATCGCTCCCATTCCAAATAAGCTACCGCACCACTATTGCTAGCTGTGGAGGGCGCCCGTAGGGCGCCCGGAGCAGCTAGTAACATAAATATTTTTATCAGTGTACCAGCAAAAAACTTCCTTCCAAGCTGGGAAAAAGTTCTAAAAGTTGAGGCCGAAATGGAGTGGATCAGTTACGTTACGGTGAGCTGTACGGTCAAATCATCTATAAACCGATAGGAAGCAAATACACCTCCAGGAATTTCATTCTTCGAAGCGCCCCAAAAGGGTAGCCAATCTTCTAACACAAAAAATGTCACTACCAATCTTCAGATTCCAATATCCAACCAAGATGGCCGAGAATGCTCGTGAATGATCGTTCTTCCACAAAAATGACTAAACTTATGCAAAAACTAAGCCAAATACGTGTTTCACAAACGAAAGGTCGTAACAATAAATTGTAAGAATGAGTCACTCTGGAAAATTTGAATTCATGGGTTGGCTGCTCCTTTGGGCCTTAAAAGGTCCATGACCTAAGCTCAAAATTACTGACATGACTGTGCTCTCCCGATTTTGGTTCTCTAGACCTAACCTCTATAATTACCTTCATGTCCGCACTCTCTTCGTATATGTACTCTATTTGAGGGTAGGTCGTGGCAGTTTCGGGTGCGGGGCCCGGAGCACAATTCGGCAACAGCCGGGGGCCGGGGCCGGGGACCGTTGGCGGCCGGTGCGGTAGTCTCCGACGCCAGCCAACTCCTGAGCGGACGGCAACCGGGTCCCAGTAGGTTAGTAAGAGTTTGGCGTTGCCTCCGGCTCGTCTCTGCCAAGTGGATGTGGGCTTCGGTCCGGCTACAAATCTTGGCTCCAGGACCCCTACACCCCCTCGCCCTCCACCACCCGCCGACCTCCCGACCACTGCCAGATTACGTCATAAAACCCGCTCGGTCCCCCCGGATCCCGCACGGTCTGGCAACGCCGCGCTCAGCTGAGCTTGGAGCTTGCTATTGACCCTGGCCTTGCGGCTCCTGGCTTGCTCTGATCGCCACCGCCACCACCTTTCATCAGCTTCGTTTTTTATTTGTTTCCGAATCTCAGCTCTTGGCCAAGCGGTTTTTTGGACGCCAGACGCGACGCGCGCCCGTTTTCACTTTCACTTTTGGCGCGCGCACAGATCGAGCTCCCGCCGATTGCCCTTGCGTCCGCCGCCAAAAATCATTGAACTTGGTCCTCTCGTCCAACACCCCGCTCGGCCGGCCCCGATAGGAAACAAACCGAGGTTCGCAAACCTCCAGGCCTTTGGTCATGCAGCCCCTCTCCTGAGGTGGAGTAGCTACAGAAGGAAAGTACGGACATGTCTATAATGTTGGAGTTAAGGCCTGGATACATGTTCAAATTTCCGTCAATTTCCGATCAAAATGATGAAAAAAATGGCGGTCAAATTTTTGCAGGCCGCAAAAATTTGATGGTAGATGGTGCGCACCAGTCACCATTTGATCGGAAATTGATGAATATTTGAGCGTGTATCCAGGCCTTTAGGGCATGGAGCTTTTGAGGCCCAAAAGAACAGCCAACCTTTGAATTCAAAATATTCAGAATGATTCATTATTACAATTGTTACGACACGTCGTTTATGATGCACGTATTCGGTTTGGTTGTTCCTAATGTACTAATTTTTGCGGAAGAACGATCATTTATGTTTTTTTTTTGTCATCTTAGTTTGTTATTGCAATCTGAAGATTCCAATATCAAACCAAGTTAGAAGGTTGGCTGCCTTTTTGGGTCCTAAGAACTTCATTTTCGAAAGGTCCGTATTCTCCTTACATACTCTATGTAACACACATGCGTTGAATGTGCATGGAGCTAAGCTAATCCTTCCATAGAGCCGGGCGACCGAAACTCGTTTCGCCTTCTTTTTTGAAAGTAGGCAAAACGGTCTCCTACGTGGTCGAATAGTGGTATCCCGCACTCTGCAATAATAAGTTGATTGTCCGTGGAGTACGTGCGATGTTAATGAAACGCGTTTCGCCTTCACTTTTGGAATTAGGCAAAATCTACTCTTACATGGTCGAATAGTGGTATTGCTCAAAATGCAAACATGCTTTGTTCGTATTGCTTTATGTTTATTACATTTTAAAGCATTTTTTTATGTAACTTGGCCGACTGTAATTTTTGTTGCCGATTTTACCATTTGCTTGAATTTTATTAAGTCTTACTTTTTGCTTAGAGACCATTAAGTTTTCATCAAATGTCCAACGCACCAAGATTGAGGTTATCGTATTACCGCAAGGAGTGTCACGGTGAATTTTAATGCTCAATTTGACTTACAAAACTTGCTTTTTCATGAGCGGGAGGTTTGTATTCTCACAAAAAAAAAAAACGTTAAGTTTAATAGTAAGAGGGTAGTTTCAGTAATTTTCGTTTTGCGAATCTTGTTTTACGTGAAATTTCGATGAGGATTTATCTATCAAAATGCACAAATTTGCAACTTGTCTGGTGGTCCATTGTACGGATTGTCCCTATGTAATGGGAAATAACAAAATTATTTCTATTGAAATTACATTGAAGGAGTATTTTTTGAATACCGAGGGCTACACTGGAAAAAAAAACACATTGGATCTAGAGTCCAGACTCTTGAAAATATTGACAAGAAAAAATACTCTTGATTCAATCGGATTTTTTCTTGAATCATAACGAAATCCGCTTAAATTTATAGGCTTGGTTCTTGATTTAAGCTAGATTCTGATTGAATCAAGAGTACTATTTCTTGTCGATGTTTTTAAGAGTCTGGACTCTAGATCCAATGTGTTTTTTTTCCCCCAGTGTACTTCATCTACTTTCCCCCAGTCTCTGTAAGAAAATAAATTAGTCTCCAACCGAGTATACCTTCCGATTTTTGAACGAATGTTGCGATATGTCTAAAACACTTTCACCCCTGAATACGGCCGCCATAAACTCCGTACTTTAGGCAAGTAAGCGCCCACGATAGGCTCCCTTCGAGGCCTCGAGAAACGAAGGGTTACGGCGCGGACCTAGCCGGTAGAGTTATGCCTCGAGTCCACCCACCTCTCCGGCTGATCTGTGCCGCCACCCACGTAGGCGCCGCCGCTCTGCTGGAGTGCAAATAGCCAAACCGCGTATCTGCGTAAGCTGTCTACTGACGATATGAGGTTTCTGCTTAGGAGGGATCTACTCATTACCGATCTCTTGTCGCCAATCCACCCGGACTCCGGAGTGCTAACTCATCTTGACGCTCGCTCCTGTCCCGCGCCGCGCATCCCGGCCGATCAATTTATTGCTTCCTCCTGATTTTCATACAATGTTGGCCCCCGGACAGGATGGAGCTCCTTTTTAGGGGGATTTTAAAGTCCAGCCAGGTTGGTTCCTCCATATTGCACGGATTTGTTGGACTGCTGTAGTGTAGCTTTGTGTCATAAATCGAAAGTACTCGAGACATTTTTCGAAAAGTATTGTTTATCGCTCCACCCCGAGGTCCCGGGTTTTATCATCGACTTTTGCTGGTTGCTTGGTTGCACCCTACAGTGCCTCTAAGCTCAAATCCTAAAAATCCAATTTACCTCTCTCTCACACTTAGATATAAGGCCGGACTGGTGAAAAAAGAGCCGGGTCTCGTGCACTCCTAAGAGGTTCGGGTCTCACACCGTGGCGGGAGGGAGGGGGGCTTGGGTTTTTGGAATATCCCCAGGAAGATAGAGTCGGGGGCCCTTCCTGAGGACTCATATTTAAAAATCTATAGCTGTCAGTTGTAAGGTTTGTCAAAACACAGAAATACTGGGGCATCTAGAAACCCGAAAAATCGAGAATTAACAGGAAATTTTTTTTAGCGTCAGCGAAAACTTTGAAAAACGCCGTAGATCTGACTTTAGGTAACTTTCAGTTTGCCCTCGGTCTTTAGTGGAGACAACACGAGCTCCCACGTGACCGACCATTCACCCCCCAGCCCCAGATGCCATTGCTCGAAAAAGAAGGCAGGAATGATTCACCAAGCGTGCTATGCGGAGCGATGACTTCCCCGCACTCTCAGTTCGCCTTCAATTTCCAGTACAGGCAACCCGAGCTCCCACGTGGCCGAATAGTGGTATCACTCTCTAAAGTCAACAACTTGATTTTCAAAGAGCAGTAGCTTCGTTTCTTCTGCGTGCAGAAACCTAACGTTTGAACAAATCTTATCGTTTTTCGTCTATCGATGATATTCAAGCATGACACACGATTCGACGACACGCGCAAGTGACCCATTCCATGTAGCGCAACATGAACGGCGACGCGGTCCGCTTGCAAAGTCGACGGCTACCGTCGCGTCGCGTCGTGAGCCACGTCGAATTTGACGTCGTCGCCACCAGTCACCAGTCACCAGTCACCAGTCACCAGCCACCAGTCAGCAGTCAACGGTCGCTGGGGGAATCCCATGGCCGGACGGACGGAGCCGAGAACCTGTGAAAGAGCATGTTGACACCACCCGCCCGGGACGCGCCTTGAATATTTTGACTCCCCCGCTCCCCCGCCGCCGCGCCCATTATCAATTCACCGCGTGTCCCTTTTTTATGATACCATGCGACGAGTCAGGAAATTTTCTACTGCATATTTATTCACGGTGACCCGCACCCAAACTCTCCCTCCAGCCTCATATCCGCTCCCGCGGTTCGGGCCCTCCAGTTGTCAAATTTCTCCGAGCTCAAGGCATTCACTCAAAAGTACATTTTTCTAGAATGTTTAAGGGCTATCTATATGGACAAGGGTGGAGTTATGATGAAAAAAGTCAGTGATAATGACCATCAAAGTAGGGGTTCTCCATTTGAGTTCTCAAATATTGGCGGTTGTACCTAATAATTTAGCTGTATAGTTTTTATTGGTGAATGCATTTCAGCTAAAATGACCCATGTGCATGGTGTATGCATATAACATAGTTCCTTTTAGCATATAGACGTCCTATTGAGACTTATAACTTTACCGCACTGCCTTGGTAGAAGTATTACTTATCGAGAAGAATATTAATTAAAAAGCTCATATAAAGCACCACCAGTGATTATCTCACCATTGATTTTTCTCAGTGAATTAGTTCGTGAGTGGTGGGAGGAGGAAGAGGTGGAATGCCCTCAGAATTCCGCTAGCTCCCCATCAGAAAATGAGAGAAATTTTGCGGACCGACTATGTGACATTTTTGTGATCCTTGGAATTGAATCTCACTATAAATACATTCGTGACGATTAACAGTTTAAAATTTATTTTAAGGCGTCTAAATTTTCATAATTTACTACGAGCCCCCACCTTCACCCCACTTCCCCCTTTCGCAGCCCATTTCGGAGCTAGGAAGCAACATCAGACTCACTTTGATGGGTGGTTTTTCTATGCCCTATCCATCTCCTGAATGATGTGCCCTTCCGTCCGTTCCGTCAATTTACCCGGAGATGAGATTTTTCAGGCACATTATGTACAATGCCCTTAAGTTATTGTGAAACAATAAGCCGGAGTTATTTTTGGAAATCGAAAATTTTCGTGTATGTAGCCAATAACTGTATCGTCCCACCCCGAAAGTTGACGAGCGAAAAATAGGTCTAACGTGCAATACATTTGAAAATTTAATATTTTAAAAAAAGTTAATTTTTCAAGGAGTTCGGCAACGCAGTCAGTAGCCAGTAGCCAGTTTTTGTGATTATTTATTAACTATTATCCAGTCTATACGTTTGTCTCTCGTCTACGTTTGACGGTCAGCCGTGACAGCACGTCAGGACAGGTGGGACGTCTTAATTCTCCCTCGTTTTTATGCGCGGTCCATGTCTCATGCTTCAATTGCCTCACGGATCGCATGTTGCAGGTGCTGCAGGTATTCTGTTCACGAAAACCCTCCCTGTCCTGGTGTATCACAGAAGATTTAGGGATTCGTTTTATCCGATCTGCAGCTCTCTTGAATTCGTAATAGATTCCAGTTCGCCGAAATTTGTCGAGGTGTTTATGGGCGAATCCCCGGCTGGTCAGTTGGACTTAGAAAAATTTGTGATCGGCCTCGGCGAATGGATCGAAATCGAGGAATTTGCATGGGTAGACCGGGATCTGGCTAGTTTGGCTGGAGGATTCAGATGTGAAAATTTAACTAATTGAAAGGATTGGATATTTCGTGGCATTGAATGTGGATGGACTGTAATTGAACAAAATGCGTGGTTTCATTTCAATACTTTCTTGGATGCGCCTTATTCAGACTAGCCATTAGACTCGCGTTCAAAAACGACAATCCATCGCAAATAACTTCATGTTCAATTTATTTGCACACCTCGTATAGGTGGATCTTCAGCAGTTTTGAGGCAAATATTCGATCGATCAACCACAGATTTCTGAATAAAACTACACTATATACTTTTTTTCTAAAGAAAAACGAAGAAAGAACCTGAAAGTCACGTCATTCCTCAATCGAATCAGTGAGAATGAAAACACACCAACTCGGTAACTTGAAAATGCTCAATTCTCATCGAAGACAGTCAATTTGCATACAGGTCATTGAGAATTAGCGCATCTGTCATAATTTGGACTTTTGAAGTGTCCTTAAGTACTTGTCTTTCTGCACTAAAAATATTTTTCTCATACCAACTTCTTCACCTACTGTGCAGTTTTGTATTTGCCTTGATTATTTTCATTTTTTCGAGTTGTTGTGTTTTCGTTCTCACTGATTCAATTGTCAGACATTTGCCCACAAAATGTGAGCGTAAAAAATTAGAGACCGCTCTTTTAGAGCCGCTAAGAGAATTTGTGATACCTTGAAATTTTAGCTGCGTAACTAAACTATTACTGCGTACTTATTGCCTGTGAATAACTTGCTAAAATTCAACTAAGTACACATTGTTAATAATTTGAAAAACTTTTCTGGGGACTATACTTACAAATCAAGTGATAAAATGAGTAATTTTGCAAAAAATGCGTTAAACATCATCAAAAATATAGTCTCATCTACTCACAATCAGATATGGACGTGTTTTATGAACCATGCACAGACGGTAAATCCAACGTATGTAGTTTCGCATGCATTGTAGTGGCCTCCACGATACCTCGCGACGGTGCACGGACTATCCATCTGGGCCTCGAAAATGTGGGTGCGTTTCTGTATCTGGCCGACAGGAGCTCTGCAGGATACCTGGAGGCAAGCTCTATTTATGAATCGGACTGCACCATTCATCGTCGCAAATTCAATATTAAATCAATACTAGTTCGCGTGTTCTCATTTGGAGGCTCCCCATCTCACCTCCTGCAGAGGCTCCTCGCCAGATCGCCACTTGAGATCCGTCTCGGAGCTCTGGATCGTAATCGACTCCCAGACCTGCGCCATAAATACTGTAATAAGGCTATTAAAAGAACATTCTAATCGCCAGCTCAATTTGGATAGGGAAATATTGATGGTGAAAGTACAGAAACACGTATCTTGCTCACGGTGTTTTGAAATCAATGATTTTTTCATTTTTTTGTGTGAGTAGTGCTTGTACTTTTCATCATTTTCCGAACTCCTCAGGGTAATGCTGTTAAAATGCGGGTGAGAGCAGATATTCTTTTACGGAGTGAACACCGTTTTTTGAGGAGTAGAATCTTCTCACCATTCCTCTTACAGGAGATGATTGGCAACGACATGTACCCTGAAGTAAAATATCCTACAGAGCTCACTCCGAAAATTGTAAATGTACATCATGGGATTTGAGCGATTTTACGTACTCTGTGAAAAATATCGGAATGAGATCCGGAGATAACTTTACATCAGAGCATATATTGGTCTCAAACAACCGAAGTGATATGAGCACGGAGCAGAATAAAATCTTTTGGTGGAATTACTCCACTATCACGGTGTGAATTGCACTCTTTGTTCTTATAACTTCGGGTTTTTAAAGGAAATCAGGCTCTGGTGTAAAATTTATCCCGGATTCCACTCGGAGATACTTAACAGTATAAAGGGCTGGTTCTACCATCTCTGTGTATAAACGAAGATTACCAAAGTTGAAATTCTAATCACCAGCTCCTTTTGGAAGGCAAAACTGGTGATAAGAGGTACAGAGACCATCAACATTGGCGCGGTAGTTACAAAGTGCGTCTCTACTCTTTAAGGTGTTGTATATATCGTTTTCAGGAAAAGACGAGGAAATCAACGTTAACTTTTTATTTCTAACGCTATTTTCGAAGATTTTTGTATACATTCTATGGTCCAAATGACATTTTTCCTTTGAATGGAACATTTTGGAATTAATTGAAAGCCTCAAGTTCCGACTAAAATTCGACAGGTACCAGCCCAGAGCGCTTGTCAACTTTTAACCTAGGGGTAAATTCGTTACCAGAGGTGTTGAAGCTGGGTCTAAGACATAACTTCATTCCTAGCTTCAGAAAAGTTTGCAAGAGCCCTCTTTGGATTTTGCGGACGACCAGGCAAAGCCGCGATTCCATATTGCGACCGGGCGGTTTGAGAGCGAAAAAATGATGGCTACTCTTACGACAAGCTCTTTAATCGGTAATCCTTCCGCGTGCAGTGGAAGGCGGTGAGCAAGCGCGGGCCACGAACCACGAACAGTAGCCCCACGAAGATAATTTATCAATTGGCGACCAGGTAACAGGCGCAATTACAACCGACGTCCAGGGTACAAATTCCCGGTGCTTTGCCCCGGCCCCGTCCGTGAGCTGTGGGTATTACGACCCGAGTTTACGAGTTGCACCGGTAGAGTAACACGCGGCCACCAACGGGCACGACAAAGTTTTTCAAAGTCCAGGACATCAGGTGCTAATTCAAACGGGGATTGTGTGCGGACACCGCATTCTACTAGCCTCTCATCCGTTGTTGTTCTCTTAACAAATCTGGTTACTATCATACTTGGTCGACACTGGAAAAAAAATACATTGGATCTAGAGTCAAGACTCTTGAAAACATTGACAAGAAAAAATACTCTTGATTCAATCGGATAATCGCTTGAATCAAAACAAAATCCGCTTCAATTAAGAGGCTTGGTTCTTGATTTAAGCTAGATTCTGATTGAATCAAGAGTACTTTTTCTTGTCGATGTTATTAAGAGCCTGGACTCTAGCTCCAATGTGTTTTTTTTTTCCAGTGGATTACAATGAACTGGAAGAATGCATCATGCAACATTGGATGTTTGAACCTTGATACACTCTCGTCGCGGTTATTGTCTTGGACGGAAGGTGGGCAGCACAGGGAGGAAAGGATCGTTGCTCTCAGGTGCTTATACACCAAGAAAGAAGGAACCAAAATCGTGTTATCACACGGAGCAGAATACAAACTCTCGGCTTATTTTGACAAGCGCCTAGGAAATTTGACAGTCAAATTATTTAGAGGAGCTAAGTCAGACATCACAATCTATACCCTCTCGTTGATATGACGAGAGGGTTAGTTTTAAAGAGTCTCGTTTAAAAGAGTCTTGCTTTCCCTTCTCCGCAACCACATTCTTAAAAATGTCCGTGTTTGTGGTTACTTTCGGTTAATTTGAGTTCCTTTTTTGGGTTAGATCTACCGAAAAGACTTGGTTGATTGACTAAATTTTTTATTAAATCGACCAAAACCGTAATTTGCTCTGAGACATCGGGGATGAAGAAAGTGTTCTACTGAACTAAGGTACTCTTTTTTCTCTGTTATCTCTCAGAAGTTACGATTGCGACATGCAAGTGGCTAGCGTATTCTACAACTGCCAATGTAATCCAGGTTCCACCCTGGCAGATAATGTCTGATCTTCAACGAGGTTGTAAATTTTCGAATTTTCAATCCAAAGATTTGGTCAATGTAAATTAAACCAATTCTAAAAAATAATTGCTGCACGCTTGAGTTCAATGGGAAAAGGTTCCTTGGATACAGAGTCCAGACTTTTAATAAAATTGACCAGACATACCACTCTTGATTCGATCAAAATTTTGCTTCAATCGAGAGCCAAGCCTTTTAACTTAAGCGGATTTCTTTTCGATTCAAGGGAAAATCCAATCGAATCCAGAGTAATTTTGATTGTGAATTTTCAAGAGTCTTGATTCTCATCGGAAAAAAAAACCACATTGGATCTAGAGTCCAGACTCTAAAGAACATTGACAAGAAAAAGTACTCTTAATTCAATCGGATTTTTGCTGAAATCAAGCACCAAGCCTCTTAATTTGAGCGGATTTCCTTTTGATTTAAGCAAAAATCTGATTGAATTAAGAGTACTTTTTCTTGTCGATTTTTTTTAGAGTCTGGACTCTAGATCCAATGTGTTTTTTTTTTCCCCCAGTGCTGAATTCAGGAGATCTTTTCCCAGTGTTACTATGTGCCCTCGTTCCCATATTACCACGAAATGTCCTTTATATTCTCTTATACTGTGCACCCCCCGAATATCGCGAATTTTCGACGGCTCAGCGATTTTAAGATCAAAGGGTGGATTAGCACTAACAACGATGGGGGACCGGTCCCCCGGGGGCCGGGGGCCCCGGAGTTGTGGGTGCGGAGCGGCAATGCCGAGCAGCGGCCGATCACCAGCGCCGCGCTTGTAATCCAAGTTTCATGTTAGGAGGCAATCAATTTCGATGTCAACCGGGGCTTAATTTATTAATCGGTTAGAGGCCGTTTAATCTTGTGTTTCTCCCGCCGGGTCCGGGCCCCGGCCGGCCACGTCCCTGTCGTCCTGATCGGGCTCCGAATCGGGTCAAGAGCGGGCGAGGGGCCCGCTCGGGAAGAACCCCGTATGAGCCATCAGGCGTTGCCAAATTTCCCTCCACAAATAACAAATTTACTGGGCAAATTCTGAATATTTTTCCCTCCGTTTTTCAGAAAATTTTGCTCGCATTTTAATCTATCACACGTGCAAATTTCAAGGAAAAAATCCATTCGTTTCGTCGAAAATGAATATTTTACTGGAGGAAATTTGGCAACTGTGCGATGCTGATATGGCGTTTTTGCTTAGCACGGTAGCGCTGGTCACTGGTCACCGAGCTGACCGCTGATCACGCACCTCGCGCCGGCTCCCGTTTCCCGACGCACGTGACGAACGCCCCCCTCTCGCCCCCCTGCCCCCGCCCCCCTCTCGCCCCCTGCCCCCGCCCCCCTCTTGTGAAGCGGGGCCCCGGGGAATGTAGGTAGGGGGCGGGAGAAGGGGCATTGTTCTGACGGACGACCAATCGGATGGAGTCTTGGGTTCGGGGGTGGGATTGTGCTTCCATGCAATGCGGTCGCGTTTTTCTGCGCGGATGATACTTCTTCCACAATACTTCGAAGCTAAGTGAGAATGTAGTATGAGCCATCAGGCGTCGCCAAATTTCATTTGACGAATTACGAATTTTCAAGAAAATTTGAGCAAAATTCACTTTTGAATCTTGAGAGGATTTTGTCCATAATTTGATCTGAAAAGTCTGAAATTTTCAAGGAAAAATATTCATGTTCTACTTCAAATATCAATATTTTCTGAGAAGAAATTTGGGAACATTCGAATGCTTATACGGCGTTTTTACTAAGCATGGCAGACTCTCTTGATTTTTTTTTGAATGTTTTGATTGGTGGATGCTAAAGTATCCATTGTATGCTTTTTTTTATTTTAGTCAATTAGTTTTTAGATTTTGAAGTGCCTCTTAAAGGCGTAGAATAGAAATTTGTCGATGATTTAAAAAAGAAAACACAAGGACAAATGCGTAAAAATATTAATATTTTGAAGTGTGGATCACTGATTAAACAAAGCTAAACAATAATAATGAATGTTTGTTTTGTTGCAGGATGAGTTTCATCCGTTCATTGAGGCGCTGTTGCCGTTCGTTAAGTCTTTCTCGTACACGTGGTTCAATCTGCAAGCTGCCAAGCGAAAATACTTCAAAAAGCATGAAAAACGCATGTCACTCGAGGAGGAGAGACGCTGCAAGGAAGAGCTAATGGTGAGTCATGCAATCAATTCCATACATATGTATACAGTTTCAGGTAATAATGGACAGCCGCCGTAACAAAATCAATACAAGATGCAAAATTAAGTGGTTCCTCAACTAAATGACCGTCTCCTGTACATTTGCATAGATAAAAAAGGGCAATTGACTGCTTCAAAATGAGCTGAGTTCAGTTTCATAATTTTATTGGGGGATGGACGGTGCGAAAAGAAAGCAGAGACGAGTGTGAATTTCTGTCAGAGCATCGTCAGCGTGCAGGTCATCTACTTTCTTCTTTTTTCATCGACGGTACGAATGACAGATTTATCGGTTCAATACTTCGTGAATTGGCCGTGTTTAATATGCAAACTGGTTATTGACCCGAGTCGTTTGTCCTTGCTCTTGAACGAAAGTTGTTCATCAGCGTTGTCAGACTACTCGTAATGTAGGGAAAACGGAAGATGAAGAGATACAGAGGTCGAAGTAAGTTCACCTGTATCTCTTAAAATAATATATTCAGGAACTATTTGTCAAAAATTTTAATCATCCACTACTGTCAATTTTCCAACGTGCTAAAAGAATTTAAATTTGGATCAATAAAACTCTTTAAATGTGGGTATCCTTTTGTGACGGGTTACCACGTATTTTTTCCGCAACGTACGTATAGCCCTTCCACGATTAATTTCATGAGTACATATAAATCTGTTCCAAAACATAAACTCTGTATAACACGTGTAATTGTAGTGAAGAGGAATCATTGTCTTTGTTAATATGGAAATATATCCCTGTATTTTTTCCCTCTTTTCCGTACCTATGCATTTCTGCAAACATGGCAAAACACGCTTACAAAAACAGCCAGAGACCTTAAATTTGATTCCTTACATGTACATACGTTTGAACAATCCCCACACATTCTTTTTTGCGGCAGTTGTAAGAGTATGATTTTGAATAGTTAGTATAGGTAAAACATGACTTTTGAACACAAAATAGGGGAAGAAATTACTAATTTGTATCAGTGCTAAAACTTGACTAAAAATACCATCACCATGTCCAATCCAAACAATCTCATTGGATTTTGTTTTAAATACCGAGTCAAGTTTTATTAATAAAAAATGTTTTTACGATCATTCCGCAGTTCTAATCCTTGGATGTTTTCATTGCCTGAATTACCAATATACAAAATAAAATATTCTCACCGTCAGTTCACTTGGAGCTTCTGTTTCTTAGCAACAAGCAAGAACGAACTATCAAAACTCATTAAGCCCCTTACAAAGAATATAGAACAACAACACTAGCTAACTATTATAAAACATTATAAGGAACGTTAAATAAATGGAAGGATGAACGGAGAGGCAAAGAAAAGATGGGGAAGAGGAGAGAATGCCAACATTCCCATGATTTTGTCTAATCCGTTAACAATTTTCCAGAAATATTCAACTCTAGCCCTTACCTCTTGCATGTTTGTAGCGGCATCACAAACCGCGTTCACTTTACCTTTGCCTTAGCCTTTGAATAAAGCAACTACCCACGACACTATTCCGATCATTAAAAGTCAAGCCCCCGTTTAATTGCGTCAACTCCGCCCATGAAAAATTAAAACCAGGAGTAACAACATAATAACTACAATCCGTTTGCAATCCCAGCACGAGCGCGGGGAGTCCAGGATGGAGGGAGGGAGGGGAGGAATGAGATGTTTTAATTGAGTTCTTATTTGGGATATAACTTAAGTGCCGGCCTATGTTGCCAATATTGTGGTTTTCCTTTTCAAGTATGATCTAATACACATGAATGTGAACATCAGTATTCGTCTAGGAAGTGAGAGATGCAATAGATATGTGTTGCATAGTTCGCTTTAAAAGTAAGCTTATCAATGTTTTCAACGCCTTATTGTGTTCAATAGCTGTTAAATAAATTCTGAATGACATTAAAAATTTAGATATTCTTAGAAATTATATTTCTTATTTGGGATATAACTTAAGTGCTGGCCTATGTTGCCAATATTGTGGTTCTCCTTTTAAACGGTGATTTAATACAAATAAATGTGAACATCATGAATTCATCAGGAAATCGGGAAATGCAATAGATGTGTGTTGCGTAGTTCTTTAAAAGTAAGCTTACCAATGTTTTCAACGCCTTATTGTGTTCAATAGCTATTAAATCAATTCTAAATAACATTAAAAGATTAGAAGTTTTAGAAATTTTGCGAATATTTTGTCAGATACATCTTATCTTTCAGTGGCGTTGCGTGCTTTGCGATGAATCGATTTATCTGCCATTTAAACCAATAGAAAATGATCGATAAATGGGATGTTCGCAACGGACACCTTACTAATCGATTCTTTACCATAGCTTCAAATGGGGACGATAATCGAGCATTCATGACTCCACACTGCTATCTATATTTCTGCAAACCATTCTGACATCAATCTTTTATTTGACCTTGTACACTGAAAAAAAAGGGTTTGGATTTTTGCCGGAATATCGGTGTACAACACCAACTCCGGATAGCTGATATGGCCCCAGCTAGTTATTTTGGATAGTAGGCAAACCCGATTTTGGTATCTACGCTGACTCGGAAGTTTAGCTAATATCTAAACTAGTTGGGCATAAATCTAAACCTGGTTTGGATCGCTAAATTGAAGCATCGGCAGCAAATTTTGGGGTTTGTAGCCAGGGGACAGTTGAAAAGAGCCCCCCCAAAATGGATTATTTACGGAAATAATGTCTAAAACCGCGAAAAATATGGTCCACGAGACTTTTAGAGGCATATTTCTCGATATTTACGTGCAGAATTTTTTTGACCTATGTCGGGATTAGAACCTGGAACCTACCTAACCGAAGACGAGGATCCTACCTACTGAGCCATGCCGAGAACTTGATGATTGGGGACGAAAACCCCGCATTTAGCTTCCAATTGCTAGGACAACCAGGATATCTTGACCAATTTACAAAGCTTTTGTTCGATTTTTATTTTAATGCATTATTTTACTTCATTTTATTTTTTCACTTCATTATATTATATTACGTCATTTGTTTTACTTCATTTTGTGTTTTTGGTTGATTTTCTTTAGACTTCAGGTATTTTATGTATTTACTTTATTTATTTATTGTCTTTATTTTATTAATTTACTTTATTTTATTTTTTACTTCATGGTATTTTTTTACTTTATTTATTTTTTTTTTTTTAGGTAGGTGCTTCGTTTTATTTTTTTTCATTCAACAGGGATGAAAGTAATTGTTCCTCAAATTTTGTTATAATCAGCATTTCCTTACTCTCTCTAAAATAGGAAAAAATGATGTGAAGGTCTTAAATAAAAAAGATTAGCTTACAAGGGGGAAAGTGGATAGAATGCCTAGTCAAATTCTAAACACGCATTATTCCCTTATTATGCAGTTCCAAAAGGTCATACCAGAAAAAATCTTTTGCTCAGTTTCAAGGTATTTTTTGGTAAATGATAACAATCCTGGCACGGAATAAGAACCCAGTGTATGTAGACAGCATAAAAATAATATCACTGAAATTATTGATTTTCGTTATGAATTCATTTAACAGGTACTTGTAAATTTAAATTGAATGTAGGACAAGCATCCATCAATTTTTTTATCATCAATCGATCAAAAAGGTACACTACCCACCCATTACAAATCTGATACCTAAACTCAAATCATTAAAATACAAGAAATCAGAGGATAACAGGGCTCTGGCTTTTCATCACCACATAATTCTCTGGAAATTAAAATTTTGGACATGCTAATGATGTAGCATTAAATGGATCGGTTCTCCTCCAGACTTCCAATCCTCTACTCTTGACTCCTGAATAATGGGCACAGAAAAACACAGCTTGACAGACAAACCTGGAGTCATAACGGTTCCATGAAAATGAAACATACTATTAATATTGTAACTGAAAATGGGGCTAGATATGTAAAGTTGCTAGTAGGTGTATATGTACTTAAGTACTTACGAACTTCTCCTCCGTGCTAATCATTGTTGTTCAGTTATCTGCAAAGTAAGTTCTGCAGGTTGGAAGTGTGGGTACATTGAAGGATATTCTGCTAACTGTCAAATTATAGTTCCGCAATTTAATTGCAGTAAAGAGCTAGAAACTATAATGTTGAACTAAGCAGGTTTGATGGATCGATATTCTAGAGAAGATGGAGAAATGAGTTGAAATAAAATGATTTCAGGGCAGCCTTTGAAAGAATTCCTCCAGAACTAATCTCTGGTTGAGTCATATGAAGTGGTAAAACTTTGAACCTCTTTGCCTGAATTTGATTTTGATGCGACTTGGTACCTTCCTACGAAATACAGTCCATTTCATGGATATTTTGGATACGCAGTGACTGTTATGAAAAACCAAGGCGGATAAAGAATGAAAATATATTTTGAGGTTAGCTTTAATGAAAAATAAACAATTGTGTTCTGGCGCTGAGCGGAGATGTAAATTGATTTCTAAGTTGTTATACGAAGTTAAAAATATTTCAGATGAGTTACCTGAGAAAAAATTGTCACCTTAAAATCTATGTGCCGCTGAAAGAAACCAAAATATTGAGCTTTGATACATACATGAGGTCCTGATTCTAATTACGAGCGACTCATAGATAGGTACACACTGTTACTATCCCATGTATTAAAACAATAACACCGATATCGAGCGATCAAATGATGATTTGGATAATGCTGATGTTTCTTGATTTAACAAACTGATGATAAGAATCACTGTCAGACTAAAGTCCTCCGGTTTCATCGCGAATTCTTGTCACGCAGCACGCCGCTCGAACGAACAGATTAGTTAAACATCTACACTCTTGAACGAAGGAATACTGCCTTACTTGAAAGATTAAAGATCAGCAATAATGCTTTCAGATGTGTTTAGTTTAATGATTAAAGAATTAGTAACATAATACCTTGACTCACCCACCGGGATGGTGTTATTGTTATCAGTTTCTGTTGACATCAAGTCAACAGCACTGACTCAACTGACTGACTGAGAGTTAAGTTCTACTGCATTCAGAGAGCGCCACTGATTCCGAGAATGAGCGGTGAATTTGAAATAGCACAGCACTTGAGATAATCAATTTTTATTCCTTTTAATTCGTTAACCGACTCGATACGACCGACTCGCGACGCCATTAGCATTTCAACTGAGACTGAAAAAGTAACGGACTTTTTTAAACGCACGTGATTCGTCACTGCACCTGCCTAAACAGTTTGTGACGGTATATGGCCAGTTTGGATTATAGCCGAACTAGTTCAGCTACTACCTAGAAGTGGTTTAGATACAACGTAAACTTTTAGGTTTGTGATGAATCTAAAATAGGGTTTAGATAGCACATAAACTTGGTTATGCTAGGAGCTCAAAGGTTTTGTTTCCTACTTCAAACAGTTTGCCTATTAGCCTAATCGCCGCTGAACTGACCAGTTCGGCTAAAATCTGACCCTTTTTTTTTTCAGTGTAAAAGCATCCAGAAATTCAAAGAAAAATTTGATGCCAGCGTTTTACTCGCCGTTATAAAAAATATGCAATATTCCCTCTAATACTCGTAGTTTTGCTGTGATAATATAGCTCACCAGAAAAAAAACACATTGGATCTAGAGTCCAGACTCTTGAAAACATTGACAAGAAAAAGGACTCTCGATTCAATCAGATTTAAGCTTAAATCAAAAGGAAATCCGCTCAAATTCAGAGGCTTGGTTCTTGATTTGAGCTTAAATCTGATTGAATCAAGAGTATTTTTTCTTGCCGATGTTTTTAAGAGTCTGGACTCTAGATCCAATGTGTTTTTTCCCAGTGCTCCTATGTAGTGAATTATGAAAATGAAATTCTGTTTGTTAAAAATTGGCTCAGAATTTACTTCAGTTCAGAGTTTCGTCAGTGCAAAGACAATATATTTTTGGGTAGATTCTTTACAATGGCGTGGCGTGCTTTGCGATGTATCGATCGACTGATCTGCCATTTAAACCAAGGGAAAGGATCGATGAACAGCGTGTTCTTATTAATCGATTCATTATCGTAGCATCAAATGGGGATGTATCGCCTCGCCTCGTCATTCGCTCCTAGCCCCTGATGTTTTAGCGAGCTCCATTTGACAAGGGAGCCGATCGGCGGGATAAAACTGGCCTCAAAGGAAAGCACTTTCGTGGTTTTGCAGGAGTGAAGTCTTATTAACATTAAAATCAATTTGTTGCGATCCGCGGTCGGCTGTAGTGAATCCCGCCTCCGGCGACGTATCGAAATGCTTTGTGCTTCGCTAATATCCATACTACATAGAAAATCGACAGTATTGAATCGGTAGATATTTTTCAGCGCTGTTCCGCGATGAGCAGAAATCGACACTGCGCTTACGAAGTTTTAATCATTTTCAGGGGCGCCATCGCAAAACAAGTATTGACCCTGTCACGTTGCTCATAAAACAAAAAATAAATGAAATGAAGTGTGATTGAGGGGCTTGGCGGACAAGACGCATAAGTGTAGTTTTTTTCCATTTCGAGAAATACGTATTTGAAGTTTCGAC
The DNA here is from genome assembly GCF_001854935.1 of Bemisia tabaci. Lineage (NCBI taxonomy): Eukaryota > Metazoa > Arthropoda > Insecta > Hemiptera > Aleyrodidae > Bemisia > Bemisia tabaci. Next base: position 872,023 of record NW_017564582.1, on the reverse strand, counting down.
CTTATGGGGGAGAGAAAGTTCGACTGACTCTTTGATGTTAAAAATTGGAATTTGGGAGCGAATTTTCTACAGAATATGCATTGAGACTGATTTCACTTGAGTCCATTACTATCTCAATTTTTTAAAAGCCTGCACTTATGCGCCTCCTTCAAGCCCTAGAAAAATTAAGATACTAACACATTGCTAATGGATTTTGCTGAAAATAGCTTTCTCGATTTTTCTGAAGAAAAGCCTCCAAAATTTCCCTGATTTGAAAAATGCTTGTGCATAAACTTTAGTAAAAAAAACGCTCGTGACTTCTACTTGATTTTCAAAAAAGTATACATTTTCAATGTAGTCTCACATAACTCAAAGACTTTTTCTATTGAAATCGATTTAAACAATTATATTTCAATCACTATTATCACTAATCACATATTCAAATCAGTGAATTTCTTCATGAATGTCACACAGTTTGGGTATGATTTAGTATTTTTTTCTTGTATGTCACAGGGGAACATTCACGTAGACTAGTGAATTTTATCTTTACTTTACGTCGTATTGGAAAGTCAATTTTATTTTAAAGCTCTCACTAGTAAAAACAAAACACATTGGAGCTAGAGTCCAGACTCTTGGAAACATTGACAAGAAAAAGGACTCTTGATTCAATCAGATTTAAGCTTAAATCCTCCAACCTCCAACCAAGCCTCCAACCAAGCCTCTTAATTTAAGCGGATTTTGTTTTGATTCAAGCAAAAATCTGATTGAATTAAGAGTATTTTTTCTTGTCAATGTTTTCAAGAGTCTGGACTCTAGATCCAATGTGTTTTTTTTACCCGTGCTTGGTATTTTTTGACGCAGCTGGCAACGAGGGAAGGTAACAGTAATTACTCACACTTTGAGGACGTGCTCATTCTTGGGTTATTCCAGTAATATTTCATTTGACACCGATAATAGTTATAATTAACTTGTTTCTGCAATAAATTCTCGCGCTCGACCGAGAGGAGAGGCCAATGTCTTCATAGGCGTCGCGTCGATTAGGCGGAAGTAAAGCTGTTCCTTGGTCAAGCTTGAATGTCCTTTTCAACCCGTTGCTCCAGATCGCTCATTTATATGTAAACGTGCCAGTAAATAGGAGATTGATCTGTTCTCTAGGTCCCTTTTGAGGATACTAAAAAGTTTAAAATGCAACTATAAAACTGGAAGAAAAAAACACATTGGATCTCGAGTCCAGACTCTTAAAAACATCGACAAGAAAAAATACTCTTGATTCAATCAGATCTAAGCTTAAATCAAGAACCAAGCCTCTTAATTTGAGCGGATTTTCCATTTGATTTAAGCTCAAGTGAAGTATGAAGAGTCCTTTTCCTTGTCAATGTTTTCAACAGTCTGGACCTTAGATCCAATTTTTTTTTTTTTCCAGTGTGCAAAATTCAAATTCAATAATTCAATATGCTGTGTATTAAACATGTTTTGTACTCTGGAATTATTGTCGGGTTTCGTATTTTCTTTTCCTCATAATTACATGATTTTAAAACATGCTGACGGATGAGGATAGTTTGAAATACTCCAGCATCTATCTTTGATTTCTCGCCCGCATGAATGAATCCATCATGTAGAACTGGAGGGTACGTCAATTTAACAAAGAAGATCGGCCTCCTTTGTTGTAATGGTTGCAGCGCTGCGCACGCACTGGTTCTGTAATATTAGGAGGCCCTGGGTTCGATTCCCGACCAGGCAACGCGAAGTTGATGGTCTTACACAACGGTTGCCTACGGATGATTGAATAGTGGGAATTAAGTGGTGATGGGGCTTCAACTGAAAAAGCCTATGATCATTCCTCGTGAGGTACTTCGGCAAGAATTTAAAATAAATTTCCTTTTGTGCAATTTCAGCTACAGCAAAAAGATGAGTTGTTTTTGATAAAAAAATGTCGTTAGAATCACGATGATTGCATCGGAAATGTCTGAAATACACTCCTAACTTCACAAGCTGCTCCAAATTCTTACGCAAACTGTGAATTAGGATTGCATTTCAGACTCTCGTGGATCGCTCATCCGAAGCATTTAGCCATTTTTTATAAGAAATAACTTATTTCTTTGCTGTAGCTGAAATTAAAAGGAAACATCTTTTTATTTCCTACCAAAGTGCCTCACGAGGGATGGTCCTAAGTTTTTCTAGTTGGAGCCCCATCACCACCCAATCCCTTCTGTACAAGTGTACGAGCAGCCCCAGGCAACGCCGTTGCTTGCGATAATTAACCTGCCGGGATTTGAACCCCGGACCTCCTGATGATGCATCTCAGACTTCTTATTCCTCCAGCTGCAGTTTGCAACAGGCCCATTCTGCCGTGCTAAGGAAGAACGCCGTATGATCATTCGAGAGTTGCCAAATTTCCTCCGATAAAACATGTATTTCTGACGAAATTTATGCATATTTTCCCTTGAAATTTTCAGACATTTTAGATTAAATTGCGTAAAATATCGTGTGAAAATTTTGGAAACAAATATTCACAATTTTCTCTGCAGTACAGTCGATTTTTATTGGAGGAAATTTGGCAACGTCTGATGGCTCATACGGCGTTTTTCCTTAGCACGGCAGCATAAGTGTTGATCATAGGCAGTCGAGCGTTGTTTTCCTGGTCGCCGTTGCAATTCGCGGCGGACAAATCGCGCGAAATCGCGATTGCACAAGCGCGAGGCGATCCCCGCCCGATGTGGGGGACGGTGTGACCGGTAGTGGGGTTAAGTCCCTCGGACGGGGACCCCGGGATGCGGAGTGAAATATTATTCGCTTGAGCGGAGATTCCATCCGCGTCCCCTCGCGAGATCAGGAACCCGTTAACGGGCCCGATGAGAGATTTACAGCGGCCTCCAGCATCCAACCTGCAACCTGCAACCGGCAACTGGCTCTTCGCTTTCCGCGCGAAATTAATACGTCCATTATCAGTCAACAAACCTGGAGACACTCCCCGAATCCGGTTATCTCCCCGGTTTTTCGACGAATAGCCCGAGATCCAAGGATTTCCAGAACGCATCCATAACCTTGACGTGTGTGACGCCCGCTACGGAGAAACGCCGTATGAAGCCTCAGACGTTGCCATAATGGCCTAGAGTCCCTTTACACTGAGAGTCAAGACAACACCCCCTCATGGAGTCACAAACGGGAATAAAGATTACACAAATCGAACGGTTTTCGTAATCTTTGATCGGCCCATTCTCAAATTCCTTTCTCCGTTCCTTCTCTCATTCTGTTTGTTCCTTGCCGAACCCGTCGGTCTATTCCAGATTATAATATTTGCAATTGGTGAAAATGCAATCTTTATTCCCGTTTGTGACACCGTGGAGGCCTAAAATACGGTTACCAATCAGAAATGGATTCACATTGTCTTGACTCTCAGTATAAAGGGACTCTATAATGGACCACTGGACAAAGTACCAATGTAAGCATTACTTTTCAAGATAACCGATGATTGAAAATACTCCAGGGTGTCTACAAGTCCGGAAAGTCTTTAAATAGTTCTGATTTTTTAAGGGCGGTCCGGAGGCTCTGAAAAAGTGCGGTAATTCCGCAGAAAGGTTCGGAATTTGTTTCATATTTCGTCATTTTTGGCGCAATTTGAGCGAGAAATTGAAATTTTTCGAATTTCATCAATTGGAGGTACTGAAAAAGTACCGAATTTTTCTGTTGAGGAAGTACTGAATTTCTTGGGAATGTACTGAAAAATTACTGTAAAAGTACTGATTTTTGGTCGGTCTGTTTTCGTAGACACCCTACACTCAAAAATACTTATGGAGATAAAAACTATAAAATGCCTCCAACTCGAAAGTTTCCCCCAACAAGAACACGCATACATAAGGTTTTCCTTCAGAACGATGCGTATGTAACCCGTGTCAGCCGTGTTCGAATAGTCAACGCTTGCATTTAAGAAGAATTGCAAGTATTTGCTAACCCTACTGGGCAATTTTAATGAGCTGAAAACTTGTCAGAATTGGCATTTAGGTATGAACAAGCGCTTGATTGAACCCTAGATAGATAGAGACATGACAAGAACAACGTGCATTTTGTATTTTCAAGAGTCCATTTATCAGAGTTTTAAATGCTGAAGCTGTTTAATTATCTTCAAAAATCTCTGAAGGGTCTCCGCTGTTCCAATGAATTTTATTTTAATCTCGAATTTTTCTAAAATTTGACTCTTGCCTAATGAAGAAAGATGGGACTTTGTGATACCAGAATCATTAGAGCACGCGGTAGCTATTTCAGAGAGCCGAAGACAGGTTGAAGCGAACAGAGCTAGGTACCAGATTTTGAGCTAATTTTAGCCCTCCAAAGTTTCTACGCTTTAATTTGGATGCTTTGATGATGTCATGCCACGCGCGCGCCCATCTGCTCGTTATAATAACCTTTTGCCTTGAAAATCGCGGCGCCTTCCACATCGTCAGGAGGAGCTGACAACATTTCTAGAGAGAAATTTTCGAAATAAAAGTCATCAAATGATTTATTACAGGAACACTGTGATTCAAAATGTACCGAACATATTTGATTTCATATTCTATCCACGTAGGCTATCTTTATGTGAAACAATGAGGTTGCATTTTTTCGGTTTTAAAAAAGGAACTTCCTCATTTTAAATGACCCGTTTGCTGAAAGTGTGAACTTTTAATCGATCTTGAAATCTTTTCAACTTCTCCAAATAATTTTTGTCTTGATTAAAATATTATAAAATCCAAAAATTACAGCAGAAAAGTTGATCCAGACAGAAAGGAAACGGTAATTGGACGGTGAATAATTTTTTTAGAGCATAAATGATCAGAAACCGCCTTCATAGCGCTCTTTGGCGATCTGCGGCACCCAGCCGCCAAAGTCTCCTATCCTCCAAAAGCTCTTCAGGGAGTTGGCACTCCCTCATTTCCTCTACGACTCCCTGTCGCCAGCCTTTTAGCGGGCGTCCCCTTCGTCTCCTCCTAGGAGGAATCTTTCAGAAGAATTTTTTCAGAACTCGAATAAAATTATCAGCACTATATGTAACACTGGCTCCAGGCTCAGCCACTCAATTTATTATATTTATAAAGAATCTAGAGTCTCTAATAGTATCAGATTCCGTTCTTGACCATTATTGCCCTCCATTTTATTTCTGCTGCGTCGAGACATTGCCGCAAGGTTGAGAACAGACAGCGGTTACTGGTTGGCTTTTAACATATTACGCAAACTTTATGCCCTATTAAAGAATAGTATCATGATTATATTTCCTACTTGAGCTTTGAAACGCATGAGAGTCCTCGCGTGTGATGGGCCACACTGGAAAGCGGCTTCGGTCCTTTCCGAGGGACGGAGGTGCATTGAATTTCCGCGATACGAGCTACACGACGGAACAGGGAACAAAGTAAGTAACGCGACAATGTAAACTTGTGTGAACGAAAACTTGTGCAGAGTCTAATTTCAAAGGCCGTCGAGTCTTCAGAGTGTCCGACCGGAGCCCTCCGGCCCGTGGCGTTCCGTTACCTTCGCGCTGACATAACTTACTATCGGATACTGGCTAAATAGCCAGTCGCACAGGGACTTACTGTGGAGCGTATTGCGGATCGAGGACTAATGATGGTATTTTAGTATTCAGGAAGATCCCTCTTCGATCTTTTGAAAGATTCTACCCAGCAAGGCTACCACCGGATACTGGAGAAGACTAGGTACCCTTCTTTTTATTGAGAGCCCAGCGTTTTCAGGAGCTTCTCAAAGGAAGTTATCAATTTTGCAGCAATGTATTGATTTTTGATCATTTAGAAAATTGAATATACCTTTTTCTCCTATAAAATGGAGCGGCAGACCAACTAAAGCTAACTAGGTGCCTATTTTACTTTAATGAACCAAAATATTATAAAAGAACAAACATAAATGTGGTTTAATAATTTTATTTTCCGCCGCTGCGCCGCGCCGCGCTGATCGCATTGTGTTTGGCGCAATGCGTGAAGTATTCCTGCAGTCTTGTAGGCGCTATGCGTTTCACGCTAACCGCTCCTGACCGCACTTGTGTTTGACGCAATGCGTGAAGTTTTCATGCAGTCTTGTAGGCACTAACATGTGTTACATGCCGACCGCCGCGCCGAGGGCTTGTCCTTTTCATCTTAAGTTCTCGTCATCATTCCTCTCTGCGCTGAGCTCCAGGCCAAATTGCGTGTTTAGTTCCTCTCTTACCTCGACTAATTAAAGATGCTGTCTCTTGTGTCACCGAAAAACGACAAAATTAGAAATTACTATACTCTCAGGAGGGTCCCTCGCCTCTTTAATTATTTTATTTTTTTTTTTTTTTCCTGAATCCAATTTTCACATACCTACATTTAAAAAAATTGCTAACTTTGCCGCCTCCTAAATTTCCCGCTATGGGCCGCCGCCCATTTGGCCACCACCTTAATCCGGCCCTGAGTCATAGATGCTCTCATAGCAGCTTTCATGAGTCATCTCTCTATTGAGTTCTACGATTTTTTGTTCCCATCAGTCCGGATCTCCCCGTCGAATAAGAGAGACGGAGACTCGGAAACACCGTAACGCGGACAGACCATAAAACGGGACATGAACAGCCCCCTATACACCTGAGCGTTGAGATCGGCCGCGTGAACTTTGAAGGTGGCGACGAAAACGGTGTCCGGCGATGTGCTTGTAATTGGAGTCATCGCAATAAACCAATCGCGTCGTCGCGTTGTGCCGGACAAAGACGGACAACCACACTTGTGAGACCGGCCCCTGCGCGCCAATAACCGATAGCTCCGCTCTCGCGCGGGTTTTCTACTAATATTGTATTTCTGGGAACGTTTTTCTTTTTCCTCCGTTGCCATTTTTTTTTAAAATTCAAAGTACGGGGGCATTGCCCTTGTGTTATTGGGCCATGCTCTAACTCTCGACGCGATTCTAATCAGACGCACGATCCGTCTAGAGTCCCTTTATACTGAGAGTGAAGACAACACCCCCTCATGAAGTCACAAATTGTAATAAAGATTACAGAAATTGAACGTTCTTTGTATCAGCCCATTCTCAAATTCCTTTTTCCGTTCCTTCTCTCATTCCGTTTGTTTCTTGCCGAACCCGTAATTCCCTGGTCCATTCCATATTATAATCTTTGCAATCGGTGAAAGTGTAATCTTTATTCCCGTTTGTGACACTGTGAAGGCCTAAAATACGGGAACCAATCAGAAATGGATTCTCATTGTCTTGACTCTCAGTATACAGGGACTGTAGGTCCGTCTAACTGCCGGATTTCAATGTTTAGCATCGACCAAAATATCCCTCTAAAAAGTTTCCTAACGTCATCTTCCGTGGTAAATGTGCACCACAGCTCCTTTTCCCATGGCTTTGCCAGTGACAGCTATTAAAGCACGAATATTAATGTGTTGACATTGATGAATACGACGTTGGCCATAAGCAATCGCCGGCAGTTTGCAAGTGCCTTACGTCAGCCAATCGCAGTACTTTGCATCGGCATGATGAAGAATTTATTAGTCTTTAACTGAACGATTTCGATTTGAAGCGCACTCGTTTTCCGTGATACTTCACGCTTTGTCACGCAGTTAGTTTAGTTGCCTATCCGACCGAAACGAAACTAAAGGTACCGATTTTACTGCACACTGCGAATGTGTGTGCTTATGAATAAGAAAGCGTAAATTTCAATTTAAGGTAAATAAATCGATGCCTTCTTGTTCCTTTATTCCTGAATTTAATCATTCTTACGAATTGACGGTGATTGCTAATTGCCCGCGACGAATATATCCAAGTGGAAAAACCATGATTTGCACCCCTATGGATAATGACATCGGTTTTTTAGGTCGACGATCTTTACTACTTCTGGGCATGGAAAGTTGACAATTAAATGCGTCTTCATTACGATTTTGGGCCCTGTAATCCGTGACCGCCTCTTGATGATTTGCCAATTGACATCCATCTAAACTAACCCATCATTCAAAACTGATGGCGATATTACTTATATCCTTAAAAATATGAGAAGCGTTTCAAAATAGTAACCATATTTGGATTCAGAGATAAGAGAGAGATGAGACTCAGTAGCCCAAATGCAGACACTAATAAAAACACATTGAAATACAAAAAAAAAACAAATGGGTATACAAAGCTAAGGAGGAATAAACGTCCTAAATCTAAATAAAAACCGTCCTGGTTTGTTTTATTTCTCCTTAGCCTTGTTTACCCATTTGTTTTTTGTATTTTAATGTGTTTTTATTCTTGTTTAGATTCAGCTACTGAAGCATTTTCAAAATCTCAGGTAGATAGGTTTGAACGATAACCAAATTCTCCTCAAGGAAAAAGGGAGATGAAATATTAGAATTTACGTTATCGATTATGAAATTCTTGAAGCAATTGCAATTTCTGGATTAGCAGATTTTATGTATATGCTCTTTCTCTATAGAGTTTACTTTAAGAGATGGAAGTATCATGCTGCCTCCATTTTACGAGAAACGGCAATCCTGCCCCAGTGGAAGGACTAGCCGTTGTACCGATAATTTTTGTTGTTTGTCCTTGTCTCTCCCTTCCCGGATTTCTGTACTCTCCCTCTCGCTCTCCCCCTCTGCTCCCGATGCATTTTCCGCCGAGTGTTTATTGGTGAATGGTGAGTTGCGAACTTGCTAATAGTTGTTGTTGGTGCAAGGTTACACCGTATTACAATGCGCGCACTTTGCTGCCAAGTCAGGCGAAGTTGAGCCAGGGAGAAGGGGGAGAGAACATTTAGGACCGGATGGCAGAAGAAACTCAGCTGGTTATAGGACATAACTTTGTAGGTTTAACCAGAATCATAAGTGAAGTGCCAAGTAGAGGAGAGCTACTTTTCGGTTGCTGATTATTGAAATTGATAAACAATGGTTTTAGACAAAGAAGAGATAGAAAGTATGGAGTTATCCAATTGGTTGAAATGGGTGGTTCTTATAGACTAAGGGGGGCAATAATGTACTACTATGGTCTCCAGTCGGTTACCGCCAGTTAGTCCATTACTTTTCTCCCTCGTTCATGCAAACACCCGCTTCCATCAAATAAGACCTCCCCTTTTAATGTCCGTCGCTTCGTCTACCAAATTCAATTATCAGCCTGCTGGCCCAAGTTTATTCTTAGAAAAACGTGTTAGGAGTTATCCCCTATCATTGCGGCATTGACCTTATTTCTTGGATGGTATGGACTGTGGATATTTAAATTAATTTTGGTAGTACCGCAACATTTGGATTAGTGATCTAATCAGTTAGGGTACTAACACAATTAATTTTAAATGTGTGAATTGGGACTTAACCCCTACCCTTTTTTCCGTCTCAGAAACGCATCCAGTTGCGTCCGTTGTATCCAAGAAAAAAAGGTTTTAAGTTTCATAACCCCATTAGAATCAATGTTAGGGATAAAGTTTAACCACTACTTCCGTTCAAAAAACTTTTTCGCGACTATGAATTTTTCACCGGACAATTTTTTCTTTAAATTCACGACTTGATGCGTTTCTGCGTGATGCGTTTCTGGTAAACTGAGTCCAGCTGGAAAGCTTGGCAATGCAGGCGTGGCTCTCGGTGAAATGCTGATCTCGTAACAGGCTAACAGGAACAGGAGCATAGGCTCAGCCGCGGTGTGATCGCATTTTAGCTGTCGGCAGCTTCGCACTCGCAAGTCGGAGTCGCGCCTCGAACCTCGCACTCCCGGGTGTCGAAGTCAGGATTCAAGGGAGAAGTTCGCGCTCTTCACGCATTTGGTCCGCACGCGAGGGATCGCGTCGCGAGAAGAAGGTGCGCTCTAGACTAGCGCGCACGTGCGCCATTTACCCACGTTGCCATTGCCGATGTCCTTTATATAATTTTCACTTGGGGGAGAGTACCTGAAGAAAAAATCTTCCATTACAAGGACTAAACTTCATTTCATGTGCAAGGAAAAAAGAGATGGGGTTGTTGGATGATATGACATCTCCAATTGGTTATGGTAGTACTTCAATTAATTGTGGCAGTATCTCCTATTAGTCAAGGTAGTACCTCAATAAATTCGATCACTAACCCAAGTGATGCGGCACTACCCCAACATGAGTGCAGTACTGCCACAATTAATTGGAAAAGCTCATTTCATTCAAAAAATTGGGATAATACCACAATTTTAGGGGATAACCAGTATTTTTTTTTTCCGTGTGAAACAATATACCATTTTCGTTACGGGTAATCGAAATTTTCTGCCTTCGGAACCGAATTTCAGTTTAGCTAACTGGAATATCTCGGATTGAATACAAATCTTAGCATGGCTAACAAAATTTTCGGTCACCGAACTGAAGTTCGGTTCTCAGGATTGTGAACTTCAGTCACCTGGACTGGAAACTCTAGCGTTCCACATGAAACAAAGTTTTTTCTCCGTGCAGGTTTTACATTATTATTTGAAGGTTCAAGTTCCAGTGACTTTGAAGGTTTCCGATAAGTCGAGGATCAACATACTTTCCAACACATCAAAGTACATATCTCCTCGCTACTGGAGTCCATCGAGGGCAAGGAGATGTCCTAAAATCAAAGGGCACAGAACTTTCATTTAATGCTTGATCTAGATTTCGTTCTGTCAGATACATGTAAGGAACATTTATCTAGATGTGAAATTGCAATGAAAACAGGGACGGGTGCGCAGGAGAAAAAATACAGAGTATTGCTGGTCTATATTTTTTAATTGCAGGATGCGCTTTTGAATCTGCGTTTCCCTTTGAGCATGAACTTGGTATGTAGATCGAACTAAGATTCCGTATCATAGGCAGGATCAGCTCGTTCATGTGACCACGAACTCGAAAATATGTTTCTAGTGCAAATTCACCGATGCCAAAGAGAAATATTTCGAGAAATCTCACAGATGTACTTAGTTTTGGAAACCAAGATCCGCATTTTTGAGCTTTGAACGTAGATTTTTCAAGAAACTAGTGGACGTTTCTGACAAAAAATTTCACTAATTCCTTTTCTGCTCGCGTGTATAAATCAGCGAATACTGTAAAATGGGTCAGATTTTTTCGACGCAGCTATCTCAAATTGGTGTTGTATACCGAACTTATTGGTACTGTACTGTCAAATTGTTGGGGCTGTAATTTAAGTTATTCGAGTTGTTTCAAACCAGTTGGTGCTGCAGTAGTTGGAGTACAACTCCGATGAGTTTGCTGCACAGAACCAATAATTTGGGCGTAGTACCAATTTGGATCAGCTGCATATTGATGGCTAAAGTGCAAAACTTTGTATCTACATCGGGGAGTTTCAAAATTTCTGCTCCTACACTGGAAAAAAAACACATTGGATCTAGAGTCCAGACTCTTAAAAACATGGAAAAGAAGAAATACTCTTGATTCAATCAGATTTAAGCTTAAATCAAGAACCAAGCCTCTTAATCTGAGCGGATTTCCTTTTGATTTAAGCTTAAATCTGATTGAATCAAGAGTATTTTTTCTTGTCGATGTTTTTAAGAGTCTGGACTCTAGATCCAATGTGTTTTTTTCCAGTGTACTCTAATTTAATGAAGGGCAACGAGCCACCTTTATAGCCTGAAATGCACACAGACTATTCTAATAATAGTGAAGAAAACTTAAGGAGGCTTTCAAGAAATTACATTGATTAGTTTCCCAAACAACAACAAAGTACGACAGGAAGTCTGCTACGTCGCAAACGGCGTTTCGTGGTTTCACACTGTGTCTATAGATATGTCAAATTCATTCAACCCTTTTTTCAGCGCATGAAATCACGTTTCATCGCCTGGAAGACGACGGATTAATGAACGCCCCTTCCTGTTCTTTTCGGTCGCGTGTCGAGAGCTCGTAGCCGGCATGCTCCAATTGACGCGGCAACCCCGGAGTCGGGTCTGAGTTACCGTGGACGGGGATGTCATTAAACACGGGCATAATGTACTGTACCTGTTGCGATTTATAGGGAACTTTGCGTATCGGCCGGCTCGGCCCTGAGCAGCAACAGCTCTTGTCACATCAAAGCACAAGTTACCAGCTACAAGTGCAGAAGTTACAAGGGAGCCCAGTCTACATATTATCGGTAGTTCGCGGGAAGAAGAGATCCGAGCAGTGATTTTATCCCCGCGAAAATAGGCCGAACAAGCACAACCGCACTTTGAACTTCGCTGCGCCCTTCTTAGTACTTATTTATGTCTCATTGCTCTGGTTTTTACACGCACTTGTCGAGCCAAAAAAAGCAAATACAACAAGTCGAGGGTCGGAAAGGAAAATGTCCAGTTTTTATTACTTTTTAGGACTTTTTGGGCTTCGGCGGATCCAAGAGGAGGGAAAGGTGTAGAGGGAACACGTCTCCCGTGTTTGCTCAAAAATAATAAGAGGAAAAAGGGGAGAGAGAAAGAAGAAAGGAACGGACGGAGGAAGAGTAGAACGAAGGGTTCTTATATTTCGTAGTTATTCATGACGAAATTCACTCAAACTGCATGTTAAATGCTTTCAAATTTCGAAAATTTTCCGAGGGAAGCCACTTGGACCCCTCCTTCTTTCGAAGTGTCTGGATCCGCTTATATTTTAAGGAATGAGGTTCCGCAAAAATGATTGTTTTCTTGTTTACTAATTGTAGGCCATGAGTAGTCAACAAATGGAGGAAAATTATGACTCTGAGAGGATCTTATGATTTATCAGACGACGGACCTTCAATGATCACCCTATCGTCAGAATGTTCAATGACGCGCCAAGCCCGATACCACTATTTCAACTCTTGCAAAGCTTGTTGCATGAATATCAAAATGAAGGCGGATAATGAATGCGGTGGCGGAGAGCCTTTTGACAAAACTCACTCACCTTACACCGCAGTCAGCTCGCATATCGAACCACCCTAGAAATCTTCAAACTTCGCTGAACTTGATCTCACTAGCTCAACTCCTTCGAACAGTACCCATGATTATTAATGGTAGAATTAGCCAAAATTAAACCAATCCTTCATAGTAATACATTAAACCTAACCAGAGTCAAATAAATGTGTGCATTTACACAATTTGCCAACTCAGGTCAAAGTAGTCGGGAAACTTCAATTCCACGCTAATGTCACGGATAGAATACAAACATTTCTGTGAGGGTATAGAAAATCCAAATCTTATAAACTAGGAGGCTCGACCTCCTGGCCGCTATGCAGCCCACCCCCAAGGACCGCTTCTTATTCTTCTTACTCCCCTCTTTCACCCCGTCCATCTAGCGTCTTCAAAATGATTTTATCAGAATAGAGAGGATGATGACCCACGTCACGCGGTGCTGTGATTGGTCGAGGGGGTCGCCAGAGCACCTCCAGTTCCTACGCCGGCTAATCAAAACCACCGTCTCGGCGCATCTATCTAGGGACTTCCAGTCCTTCCGATTCTAAATTTAGTCCGGACGCATCCGCGGTCTCGTCGGGAGACCCGGAGCCCGGGCCCGCTTTCTTCCCGGAGAAAACGAACGGCCCGGCCGACACCTGACTATTATTCGGATTATTTATCGTATTACTTCCTTATTGCCGTCTTTCGCGTGTCGCAATTCGCCGTTCGCAGCTCGAGCTCGCAGCGCGGGGTTTCGCAAACAAACTAGCTGCATACGACTCGGGTCCGACTATGACTCGGAGAAATATTGCCGCGTGGAAATAATAAAATATCTATTACAAGTCGCGCACATTGTAATACGCGCCCGCGTTCCCGGCCTCTTTCGGGTTGATGCTCGGTGAGGCTCGGGTAGGCTCGCGAGCTGCGTTTTCACCATCGTTGCCGCGAGAAGCGGAGAAATCTCTTCATGTTGTTGCAGTCCGAAGAAACTTGCACGCTATGAATGCGATTCGAAGTTATCAAGAAATGTACTTCTAATAACACAAAAATAACCAATTTCCCAATTTAGTTGGCTACCTGTGGGCCAGGAACACATTTCAAAGCGTTAAATCTCGCTTTTCAGGAAAGCACAAAGGTTGTCAATGCTGAAAATAGTTTTTGTCGTTCCTAAAACGTTCGGGAGTGGAGAAATCCATTCATATTGTTGCAGTCCGGAGAAACTTGCACTCCATGAATACGATTCAAAATGATCAAGAAATGTACTTCTAATAACACAAAAATAACTAATTTCCCAATTTAGTTGGCTACCTGTGGGCCAGGAACACATTTCAAAGAGAAAATCTCGCATTTCAGGACAGTACTCAGGTTTTAAAAGCTGAGAATATCTTTTGTCGTTCTTAAAACTTTCAGGCGCAACATATTCACACGAAAAAACGATCGTCACAGAGGAGATAAATCAAACTACATTATTTAGATTTCGGGCCAATGCCCTCTAGGTAATGCCGCATGACTTACCTCCATGTGCACGAGCACTTAACATACACATATTTTCAAATATTCCAAAAAAAGTTCCCCAAAAAAGTTGCAGCGATGCACCTTTTAACAGAAAAAGAAAGGAAAAGAAATGTAAGCTGTTCAAATATTATCTTCATCATCGAAAATATTTTTCTCCCCAAAAATAGATTATTTTTTTCGTTACCAAGAGGATTTTTGCTGTCCCTCTAAGTGCCCTGTTTCGTGCAAAGAGACATTTCAGCGAGGGATTCGGGGAGGGAAGAGGCTTGTGTAGTATTATAAACGAACAATCTTAATAGGTCTGTAAATTCGACAAAATCAAAAGATTGTTCCTGTCTCGAAAAACAAGACAGGCATTTTGTGGCTTTATTCAACTCAGAATTCGTAAGCCCACTATTAGTAGGTCAATATTGTACACCAGACGAGGCATTTATGAGGGAAAATTGAATCCATGGCAACCGTGGCGACTTTTCAACACACTTTAAGGGTGTAAACCGGAGATAGCGCGTTGGAGCACTAGCGAATACGATCGCACCCAAGATCATCATTTTGTTGTTTAAAGGCAACTTGTGGGTCACATGCGACCATATTGAGAAGAAGATAAGAGAACCTGTCCTCTCATTTCTACTTTGTAGGAGGAGATGGGCGATTTAGTTGTCATTGAAAGAAATGACTCGCAGTTTAACAGTTTGATGTCTTAAGTATTGGTTCTAACGCAATATTCTTGGCTGATATGACGCCTAAGAGAGCCTTGAAGTTTGTACCAGATCTTGCTTTCATTCGGTGCAAATCGCTGGCCGGGCGTGTGTTTCATCTTTGCTCCAAGGAATACGTTGCAAGCAACGCAGTTCATTTGAATGGTTCAGCGACTTCCAATTACTATTGGAATCGATCCTTCCATAGATTATTCGGCAAATTACACCTTCTGATCTCCCTATCCACTCTCTGCCGCGAAAATTTTATTGACGTTCATGCCACCTGCACAGTTAGGAAAAGTAACCAAAATCTCGAGTAACGTTTGTGTTGATTCAATACTAATCTGTGTTAAGCAACCAAGTCCTTTAGGTTGACTTGATACGAAAAAAAAGAAACACAATGTAACACAGAATAACTTTAAACGCAGAAATTATTACTGTGTGAGCGCCGCGCTGGTAGTTATTTTTCCCACACACTTAAAAATGGTTATTCTGTGTTAGTTTTTGCTACTTTTTTGGCGTCAGATCAACCCAAAGGACTTGGTTGCTTAACACAATTTTGTGTAAAATCGACCCAAATCGTAGGTTACTCTGAGGCATCGGGGCATAAAAAAAGTGTCCTGTGGGACTCATGTACTCTGGTTCTCCTCCCGAATGTTGGGACTTGCAAGTGGCTAGGTGCAATTCTGACCGCTGCCGCGTGGTTTTTAACGAGGTCACAGGTTTTCAACACGAAGAATTATAGTCCCTCCATCTTAAAGGATTTGGTCGATTTGACTCAGAGTAATCTAACACACAAACAATTAACCAACAGATTGTATTACTTCGTGTATTGCTTCCCATATTAACACAACATTTTGCTTACTCTTTCTTACTGTGTATTACACAGCGCAGCGCACAGTCACAACCTCGGGGGATGATGTCACGACGACGAAGGTCGGTGGATCTGCATTCTATTTGGTTGCGGCGCGTCGCGCCTTTGCGGGTTGCGGGTAGGCAACCGGCGACACGCGAGGGGAAGGCACCGAGGGTGTGTTGCCGGCCATAACTCACGCGCTCCGGGCCCGGATCACATGCTGAGCGAACCTCCCCGCGGATCCGCGCGTGGGCGGGGGCGGGGGCGGCTCGTGTCGTCTCGTAAAACAACGCTTTTAATTATTCTAATTATCGAAATAATAATTGCAGAGGCGAAGACAGCGCACAGCTTCCGCCCAGCCCCGGTCCCGGCGACGCGACGGCCGCAGTATGTTTTTCCCGCCAGACAAAGAAAGCACCGCGTCCCGCCGAACAATGGAGCTTTCTTTCGCCGGAAAAATAGAGCCACCGAGTCTTGCCGATTCCCGGGCCCTTGTCCAGCGATGCCGAGAGAGTACAATGTGTAGATTTTCCCTTTTCGCTGATCCTAGGTTCAAAAATTCGAGGGGCCGAATTTTGTTGGTCCTTCCACCATACTTAAATATACTCAAGAGCAGTCGAGAATGCACTGAAGTCCGGCTTAGCACCTCTAATTACCCGGTGAGCTGTTTGGACTCATCGTCGGATGTTGCACCTCCACGTGGAGGGACCGACGAAATTCGGCCCCTATGCTCCTTACACAACAGAAGTCAACGCTCAAATTCGGCTTATGATGAATGATGATCATAAAGTTGAGCAATTTGCTTAGGAATACTTAACCTAATTTGCTGAAACTGGCCCAGTTCAAAAAGTTACTCACCAACCACAGTTAGGCGCTCAACCCCCACCGCTCCCTAGACGAATGAAAGACGGAAAGAGGAAGAGGGAAACGGAGAGAAAACAGAGGGTGAACTGAAACCAGAAAAAGAGAAATGAGGCAGAGGAAGAAAAAGAAAGAGATGGGGGAGGAGACGAAGATAAGAAAGAAGAAGATAAAGAAGGAGATCAAGGAGAATGGGAAGAAGGAGAAAGAAGAAAGAGTAGAAGAAGAAAGAGAAGAAGAGTAAGAAGTAGAAGAATTAGAAGAAGAAGAAGAAGAAGTAGAAGAACAAGGAGAAGAAGAGGAAGACGAGGAGAGGAGGGAAAAGAGACACAGGAATAAACGTGGGAACTTTTGATAGCTTAAATTTTTCAAAGATTGGGAGAAATTTCCACGCCCTCACAGTTTGCGCCACATGTGAATGCATGCCGTATACTTCTTGCGCCTTTGCTCTTGCTACGAACCTGCTTTTCCACTGAAAATTAAGGAGAATTTTCCATCAAACTTGACAACCCCGCGATGAAAGGGCTTGGATGCGACGCGGACGCGCCGGGGAAAAAATAGTAATAACGGAAGTGGATCTATATGTGTGTCTAAATGGAGCGGAGGCAGGATATTCTCAGATTCACATTTATGTAAATAACGCGGCGGTCTCTCTCCCGCGCTCGGCGGCCCGTCTCTCTCCAGTAAGTGTGCCCGCCTACCACCGCATTAATCTCTATTTATGACACTATTCAATCACAATTTTCCTCATTTGCCCACTCCCGACTTCACCCCTCCCCGCCCCGCCCCGCCCCTCCCGCTGCTTCTGTCTTTTCGTCCTCCCAGTGTGTGCTCCTCTTCCTCGTGACTTATTTTTATATTTCCTTCCCGAGCCCGCCCCCTCACCCGCCCCCGCGCCGAAACGCTCTTTATCGCATTAGCCGCTTCATCCCTGATCCGAGCCAATTCTGCCCGTCTCAAGGCTCCGTAGAGCGAAGGAGGAGGGCTCCAAGGGGTCGTGGCCAAATTTAACGGAGGTCAGGGAAGCTCGAATAGGTCAGTTGCACTTTTGCACTTTGATTTTAAGTATACATTTAGAGCAGCAGAAATTATACAGCTTTGGTCTTGACGCAAAGTTCGTGCTTGCAAATTATTGGAGTTAAAATCGCCCAGATAAAGAGGTTGCGACACGGGACTCTAGAACTTCTAGAAAAATTGAAGAAGGGTCGACTCTCTGAAGGGCGTTGGGTGGGAAGCTAGGGGACTTTGGCGGCTATAGGTGTCAGAGAGCGCCAGAAAGCGCTGTGAAAGCGGCTTTTACTTAAGTATTATATCGCAGTTATTGTGTATATGGATTTAGTGTGCTTCATTCATTCTTCCAGCTTATTCTCAATGTCGATCATGATCATCTTTTTGTAGATCAACGAGTTGATTGTTTCCTCTTCTCTTGCGTAATGGGATGAAGCTAGGCAAAAGGATTAAAAGTTAGTAAACCTTGATTTGTTAGGCAAGGTGAACACCAATTTGGGGTTAAAAACACTGGTATTCAGCCGTCGATGCAAATGAAATGAAAATAATTTAAAGCGCCTCACACTTCATACTAATCAGCTCGTCGTTACAAGAAAGTATAATTAAAGTTAAAATTTAGGTAAATTAACGACTTGCATTTGTTGATAAGAGTATATGCAAGTATATAACTTTGATTTAACAGGTATGTAAACATAAAACAAGGCGTTCACGTACATATTCCAATGATAAAATCCCCATAGTAAGTTATCTCCATCAGAATTATGATATCCATAAAAATCCATGGAAATATCCACGAAAATGTTCTCGTCATCTCTTAAGGATCAACAACCTCATCACTTAAATAAAAAGTTAAATCTTCGAGGGGAATGCCGGTCGATGTGACCTTTTTAGGCTGGAAGCTCTTGGTTATCGATTGAAGTTAAAGTGACGCACTCCTGGAAAAAAGGTCAAGCTTTGAGTCTGTTTATTATCCCCCCCCCCATGAATAAGACAAGTATCCTTATGTATGATGGCAACACTACCACAAATGAATGACGTTTAATCTGAGCCATCAAACGATTAATACTTCTGAGTGTGCATAGTGCTCTTCCGGACCTTTGAGGTCGGTTTTCGGTAAAGGAGTGGAAACCCCAAAATAGAATCTCAAAATTACTGGGCACTAAAAACTAAGAGCACTCCCGTCCGAAAGGAAAAGAATCCTAGGCGAAAGGGTTAAGATGAAAAGCAGTGAGACAGAGAAGTTAAATCGCGGTGCAATTATTAATCCACCGCAAAGCTGGAAAAATTGCGCGCGAGGCAGAGGCCGCGGGCAGACTCAAAGCGCACACGTCAAGGCGGAGTGGAAAGTTGTGGCATTTAAATAAGAGCAGCATAAAAGTCGGAGCGGCCAGATTTATAGGCGGCATTATTTCGTGGCTATTAACAAGTTCGGGGGAGTGAAACTTCTTGTCTAAGTACCCCGATGCATCTCGAGTGTTGCAATTTTTCGGGCTCATTGAAAGCCTGCAACTTTGGCCGTGGTGCCGAATCGGTGGACCTAACTCACTCAGAACTTTCAGCATCGCCCTGTAACGACGTCACAAAAAATTGAAGCTAATTTATGTAAAAAAAAGTGTGTGAGAACTTATAAAATGCTAAATTACCGGCTACAGCAGTTACTTTAGCAATGCCAAGATGTAGAACTAACTGCTGTGGTGGGTATAATTCAGTATTTTGTAAGTTCTTGCACACTCTCTCACTTTCAGAGGGTTAAATACAACTTCACTTTTTTTTGGTGTTGTTTGTGGTTGCCTCTTGCAAATTTTGAAGATTTCTGCAAAACCGTAATTCGTCCATGGTGTTTAAAAATCTCTGAACTCATTTTATTTCACCAAATAAGAAAAAGCAACGTTATTGCATAACATGATCAAAGAATATTTTTAATTTTTTCCTTTGAAAGAAGATAAACCAGGAAATTATTCAATAAAGGAGTTTGAGTGTTTTTCAATTCAAACATAAATATTAATAGGGAAATTGCAGCGTCACAATCCAAGTCAAGTGTTTTTGCAGTTTTACCGTTTTATTGGATCTCTGTTACCTGAGAGTATTAATTTTGTCTCAGCTACCTTAAATCAGAAAGAATTTAGATTATTCTTTTAACATTATAAATATCTTTGAAAAATGGATTTCAATGAAATGATACTTGCACAATACCCCAAAAAGCCGTTGTTGATCGTGTCATTATCTTGTGATGTAGGAAAATCGTATATTTTCTTTGCAATAATTTTGCAGGAGCAGAAATGTTGCAATTTTGCCTCCCAAACGAGACTTAGAAAACTCCGGTTGCAACCAAGTGGCTCTAGTGCAATTAAGGGCTGAAATTTGCTGAAATAATCTGAGAGCTCTCAGTAGCAAAGGGGCCGAAATGATGAACCACCGAGATGTAACAGATAAAAGACTTTTGCGAGGCGCCTTCGTCCTCCACGCCGGACCTGAAAAGGATACAGCGTTGCCAAAAATGAGCCTTGAAATTCATCTTTTTTAAACCGTATCGAATTTAGAGGAAACATAATTCCAGCACCACAGAAAAAAATCTTATGAAAATGGAGGGCAAATTTTAACAATCTCTGCTGCGACGATAAAAATTATTTTATGATAATTTTTTATATTAATAATTTTTTTGTACACGTAAAACTTGATCTTTGTAAACTCTCTCTCTCTCCTTCCTCCCACTTTCTTCCTTTTTTGGAAAACGAGGAAAAATAATATAAAATTACCTCAGATAATACGATTTTGCGTTACTCTATGAACCTATAGCATTATGCACATCCGAAACAACTTTCCAAATGAGCAACTTTTTTTGTGCATAAACTGATATATACTCGAACAAAAATTGAGGATGTAAATTCATTACAGATATAAGCAAACGATTTTTGTAAGAAGAATAATTAATTCGAATTTCGTGAATGATTAAAAGGAAATACGGAAAAGCGAGTGATATTTGGTTCGCATGAATTCAACCAAAATAATGCACAAATACACGCCGTGCAATTTGGCAACGGCAGAGTCTAGAAAAAATAGACGCCGTTGCGCCTGTGATGGCGAAAATATGTTCCGAGAGTGTGATTATAAGGAAAACTGGGCAATATCTTATTTTTATAACTACACCCTTTTCTCGGAGCAAAACAAAACTCCGACAAGGGCTGGGGTCGGTAGAGCTTAAGCAAAATAGAGGAAAGGGGGCGGGCAAATAGAGAGAGCACTTGTCGAGGGGTTGTTCTTGGGAGAACCGAGTTTTGATTCCTTCTGCTCCCTCTTGCTTTTGTTCTAAGGGATTAAACTTATCGCCATGGCGTAGCAGCGCAACTTACACCAAATAATAACGGGAAAAAATGATTGACACTAATTATCCTTCATTTCCAATTTTTATTTATAATTATTTATCCAATTATTGGACAAATTTTCTTGAACTTGTAGCTAATCTATTCTCAAAAGCTCTCAGCTTTATAATTTTCCGATTTCTGAAGTCCGTCCTTCTCTGTAACAAGAAGCTTTTTTTGAGTCGCTTAAAACGTTGCGTGAATGGAGGATACCAAATATCCTTCATTCCAAATTATTATCCAATTATTGGACAACTTGTCTTGAACTTGTAGTTACTTGCCTCTCGAAAGCTCTCAGCTTTAAAACAATTTTATTTTTAAAGTCCCTCTTCCACTGTAACAAGAAGTTTTTTTTTTTGAGTCGTTCAAAAACGTAAATGATATTACTCATTTCAATATTCCTGGCACTTGAGAATTTGCAAGTTATTAATATGTGATGAATTCCGTGCCGTTTATTAATGGATACTACTAAGAGTTCTAGTTTGAAAAAACAAGTATGGTTGAGGTTCAGCGATATGAGTATATTAACCACCAACGGATCCCACGGTAGCAAATACCGTGCCACAAATTCACCGAAAGTATGGTAAAAGCTACCAGATATCTGATTATCTTTACCCTTCAGATTCGAAATCGAGTAGACTCATGATAGAATTTTCTTTAAGTCTAGTATTTGCTTTCCTTTCTCCCAGTGTAAGAACAAACAAGCAGGAAGCTCCAACGCATTGGCGTCGGAGAGCGGCTCTGGGGGCAGTAGTTGTAGTCAAGAATGAGGGCCTAGACACATTTTGTCATTGATGTACAATCCGACAACTGTCGATTCATGTTTTGTAACTTAGCAGATTTACGTAGCCGGTGTATAAATGTGTATTGGGCTTTGATATGGCGAATACATGGCATTATCACTTGTTGTATACTTTTAATTTTGAAAGCTCTTTGGAGGTCCGCTTCCTAAAAAATCTCTGGTTGATAAGTCGTTTAGCGAGGCTGCAAAAAATTTGCATTTTTATATCTGAAAGTGTAGGTATTGGTTTTTTGTATAATTGTTTTTTTGGATTGCTGGAAAAGTAACGCATACTTCTATAATTTAGGACTGAGTCAGGGAAATATAAGGTTCGTTAAATAGTAAATATTCCTAGTACCGTGTGACACTATTGTTAACGAAAAGTTTTTGCAACTTGTCAAAGAGGTTGTTGAATGATCTTCGAATAACTTTTGATGAGCTAGAGGTAATGGTTCTATCTGCAGCTCGTGGACTTCTGTACGATATTGTCCAGAATCATCTAAATTTTCAAAAAGTGTCCGCTTGTTCGATACCCAATTTGCTCATTCATGCATACAAGGAGAAGCGCATGAAAGCTTTAGCAGACATTTTGGAGATGAATCAAGAATTAGATGAAGAATTTATGACTTAAAACAAGCATTATATTTTCTACATTTTTTAAGTCAACTCAAAAACTAAATTTTTGAAATTCTATAAATACATTGAGGCTTTAAAAATAAAAAAGAAGAGCAAGACACTAGTGAGGAACTCTTGAACTATAGGTTAATGAGCTATAGATTGTGCATAGAAATTGCCAGTCTAAAGTTTCAAGAATGAGAAAATAATCAGCCCATGAGTGGGTCCAGAATAAGGGAGAAGGAAAAGTTGAAATAATTGTACTGGAAGGAGGGATAAATGAGGTACTCACCGAATTTATTCGTACAGAACATTCAAAAATCCCGTGAAAAAACAGCTCACAAATAAAAGAAAATTGCCATAGAAACTTCTTCACGAAATCACACACACAACGAAGAACGAGGCGCTACAGACGAGTCCGTCCAGGACAAGTTAAAAAATTCCCATGAGCCGAGTGCCGTAGGTTAAGGGCCCGTTCGCCAAAACTAATCGGAACTGTATGAATGAACTGCTCCTTTTAAAAATCAAAACAATATCGAATTGCGATATATTACACAGTTAAGATAGGGCTATGTCCTGTCGTAAGCGGCGACATACAGTCGATATCATTTCAATAATCGCCCCAATGGCCACGATAGTTGTTAGACGTTTACGGTTTCCCTGGTAACCTTTGTTTGCTATCAGCTGATATCAAGTAATATGACTAGGAAGCTCCAACCCAGTGGTTAAAGCTTCCTTAACCGCGAAAACTTTAAAATTCAAATTTTCAAATTTTGAACGTAAAGTACATTTTTTCCATCACGAGATAAAAGCACAAACAAGTTTTGAATTGTTGACTGTATCACCATGATTCCAAAAATACAATACACAACATAGCATTGACTAACAATAAAACAGTATGCAATAAAATAAAGTCATGACAAGGAACATAGCCGAAAATGGCGCCGATTCCCATCAACCAACGCGCGGTCTCTACAATGTAACATGCTGCATTGATACTCCCCAGCTGGGACCGTCCGGAATAGCAGCTCTAGTGCAAGCACCAGAGCCGCTAAAACATCGTAGGCTTTTATGTCGAACACTAACATTGAAAGAAGTTATGACTGGTCGATCTTATACTCGCTAGAATACATTTTGTCGCTCCTGCGATGGAAGGGCGTACCTCTATTTCCATTTGAGCCTCAAAAAGCATAGAGTTATGCAGAAAAAAGGGCTCTAGACTTGGAAATCGAGATACACCCGTACGTCAGAGGAGCGACGATTTGTTTAAATGGAAAATTCTGCTTTATGACGTCAGAAGGCGGTTATATTTGTAAATCTAATACTTTTCTTCAATTTCCCGTATCATATTTATTTTGTTTTTGTTTTTAAATATTGCGAATGCCACTCATCAAACATGTGTTTATACTTATGTGAAGCAATAAACGTTTCTCGCGCTAATTGTAAGTCCATACATTTCTAATCAGTTTCATTTTGATCATAATCTGCTCGCGTGTTTACACATTCTATTTTCCACACGTGACTTTCGAGCCGAAATTTACTCTCAACTGGTTTTTCCCGCTCACAAACGGACGTCAACCAGCGGAGGGTATCATTTTTAAAATAACGTCGCAACCTCCATTATTGTGCTTCAGTAGATGTGAGGTTCACTTTGAGTGTTTCTTTTTCTTCTTTTTTTTTAAATCTCTTGTTCAATTGGACGTATTTCTGCCTAACAGAACTACGTGCATTATGACGTGAGCCCTGTTGTACACGTATTCTTATGGGTCCAAGAGCTCATGTCCTCATGCGCATAGTTCTATTTGGCAGAAATACGTCCAATTGCCTCCATTTATAGTGTTTTACTAGATGGGAGATTCTTTTTCTTCTTCTTTTTTTCAAATCTCTTGCGTTCAATTGAACGTATTTCTGCCAAACGGAACTATGCGCATTATGACGTGAGCCCTGTTGTGCACAAATTCTTATGGGTCTAAGGGCTCATATCTTAATACACATAGTTCTATTTGGCAGAAATACGTCCAATTGCCTCGCCCTTCTCTCGGCGACAATCCTAGGAGATCTCGATCAAAATCATCTCCGGACATCGCGTCGCGATCCGCGCGCGGCTTCGAGACGAGACAAGCACAAGACTCCGGTCGCATTTGCATGTGCAATGTGCGCGCGCATCGCTCGCTCCTCGAGGCTTCATTACGGTAGATACCTGCATCCTACAAAGTGGGCCTATTTACATCGTTTTGCAAACAGGGCACTTTATTTTTTCCCTCTCCCCCTCCCCCTACCCTTGACGCCTCCCTCGACTTGTTTCCATCCTCCTTGTCCTTGGTGCTCGTCGCTCTGCTCGAGAGATCGTAAGGCGCAGTCGATACTTTTGCCGGAAAATATGTGACGATATATCGATCGATCGATACATTACGCGGACTTGGAGTTAATGGAGAATAGAACCAGCGCTGCCAAGAGTATTGAGTGACCGATCGTGGTTTTACTTTTTTCCATGCAGCATTTCGGAATTAGACACATTTTAGGTGAATGTCCCTGTACTAAGAGGAACAATGCACCCATGACGCAAAAGGAGCTGTGCATACGCAAACTGTCTTATGCAAAAAGAAATGCACCATTCCTCAGCCAAAAAAGGCACTTTTCTGCGTAAAGGAGGAATGCCACTTTTATTGTCTTCAATAGAAGTTATAGTTTATATAGTTTCTTATCGCAAGAGTAATAGTTATAGAGAATAATAATTTCTTATCGCATAATGTAGTCCAAATAGAATTGTGCGTTTGATGGAATAGTGCCTTATTTAAATACTTCATTTGCATATGGTTCTCTCTAGCATAAAAACGTCTATTTGACCTGAGGTGAATAATCTGACAATTTTGCAGAAGACATTTTATGGACACTAGTAAAATTATGGTAAATACGGAACAAAATCAGAAGAACAAAAGCCACCTTACTCAAATACGCTGATTCTATATATTTGCATGCCACTTCAATGCATCCTTGATTTTAAAAAATAAATTCTGTTATGATACAGATATCTAACGTCCGCTTGCTTTTGTTTCTCTTACGGACCGATTCCAAATTTAAAGTCAATCCCCATTGGCCCATAAAATACTGGGCACAATAGAATCTGCTTAGGCTATTTGCAATCGGTCCGGACGAATGTGCTCGGTCCAATAGCCATTAGCTCAAAATCGGAATAAACCCGTGACATTTGCGTCAATTAGTAGGTTTTAAAAATAAACATCTAGTCGAAAAATGATACATCTTCGAAAAGGAGACACAAGCGTCTAAAAACTCAAAATCAGGTCGCACTCATCGGCAAGTTTTTGAACTTTTAAACTAATTTATTTCAGGGAACATAATTCAATCTTCTTTTTTGAATGCAAATTATCCCTCTCAAAATATCAGTCGTTTACAAAAGGAATAAACCCCCCCCCCCCAAAAAAAAAAGAGAGACGGAGAAAGAGATTCGTATAAGTCGTTTATGCATTTTCCAGTATGGTATTATTTTTAATGATTTATGTTGAGGGTTATAGTGACTAGTTTTTCATCCTCCCTTATTCCGATTCGAAAAAGTCAATTCATCGATCAAGGTCGCTCGTTGAGCTATTGATCGATGTATCCCAAGAATAGGCTCGCAGGCCTCCCAGAGAATCGCAGCGTAATTGTAATGGGAACCGAACGTAACTCGTTTTTGCAGTAGACCTCAGATGCAAAATCCGGCAGCGCCAGGTAATATCGCAATTATTTATGTCTGTGACAGAGTCTCACTCACTACGGTGATGGGTCCCCCGGCCCCCTCGGGCCCCCGCTCCGGGGCCCCGATTGACACTTTATTGAACTATACGTCTCAAAATTAATTATTTATCTGCTTGTAATGCAGATTTCGAATATCTCCAGGTTTTATTTGCTTGTCTGATGTTAGCTGTCCTCTCTTCTGCATCTCGTCTACAACTCCCCCTCGTCCCCTCTCTCCCGGTTGCAAATTTTTTCTCTCCCTACGAGTCCCATTTGTCTTGGCGAGCTGATTTTTATGTATGATATCTGACTCCATATTAGTATCCACCAGCGACTAACTGTCCGGCTCTCTACATGTTGTACTCGCGCCGCGTTTCATAAGGCCGCCGGTGAGGATGTTGGTTGTGCCACGAGCGAAACGTTTGCTCATTTCGCCGTAGAAGTATGTTTGAACGGTTACGATATGCAAAAAGAACTAACTCAAGTGGCGGAATCAAATACTTTGTTCGTTAAAGTTGGTTATAATACGTGAGCTACAGTTAAATCTCACAGAAAGCGCTGAATATGATTTTTGTTAAAGGAGAAGTATAACAATTAAGTCTTGAATATTTTATGATGCATTAACCTCGCGGCAAAATCAAAATACGAGCGAACGTTTGAAATTTAAGTATGAATGTTCCATATTCAATAATTTTAAAAGAAAATAGCTAAATTCTTATGAAAAGCTTTTCAAGAATAAAATAATGAACGCACAATCAATAGCTCAGAAGGATAATGAGTTTTCGTGAAGAAAAAATATTTTGTTTTATGTTGCTTTACACCTGTGCATTCCGTAACTGGGGGCTCTTAATACCTAAAAATAATACATTTCCCGGACTTTTGAATGTGTATGAACTCGTTCATTACAATATCCCCCAATTTTTTGCTAAAACTTCAGCGATTTAATTTGTGACTTGACTGAATCCTGAAGAGCTAGCGATATGAGAAACACCTTTTTTCTGTTGTAGTTGTACTTGCTTTATTTGCACAAGAATCGTAAGTTCCGGATATTAATTGGACAACATTTTGCAGTTTGGAATAGAATTTCTGGCTCATACATTAAAACGCATATCTATATGGGGAAATGAATGGCGCGTACGTTGTCTCTTAAATGAGCTAGAAATAGAAAAATCCTAATGGCAAAATGCAGCGCAATTGTTATGTATAAAGACGATTGCAATATTCGAGGATCTGTTTCGCTACCTCTTGATATCGAGATCTGTGATTTTGTGCGCGATTGGAGCGAGAAAGGCTTACTTCGAGCATAGAGAAATAAGGAGGTGTTTGCATCTTTGAGGTTTGTTTACCCTGTGACGTAGGTCTGTACAACCTGGCCAGCGAAATCCGGAATTCGAAATATGAAAAACGTACCATAATGTTCGATTTTTTTTACTTAAATCAACTCACGATTTAAGTTCAAGCACTTTATAAAATGCCTTTTTTCCATAAATTATACCATTTTCAAGAAAATTAATGATAAACGTCGCTGTACCGACCTACGTCATCAAAAAAATTCCAAGATGCCCGAAATGCAAACACCTCCTTTTCTCTATGTACTTGGAGGATGATTTGGCCGGTGGCTAATGAGTTGGGTGTATCCCCGGGAGCGGTGGATTTTCTCAAAAGCTGGCAAGGGAGGCGGAGGTGAGCAAATATTATTGGCAAGATGGGAGGGGCAGGGAGAAACCAGATACGACCACGTTGTCAATAAATCATTGATAAAAGCGGTATTCGCACGGCAACATAACAAGGCATCAAACCGCACGACAATCCCCGCCGAGTCCGCCGTACATCCGTCGCATCCAGCCAGATAGAAATGAATCAATGAAAAAATAAATAAATGAAAATAAATAAAAAATAAATGCTCCAGTCAACGGTGACCTCGTGCAACAAGCGATGACATTTTCCGCTGTTGCCGCTCCCACCACAGCCTAGAGTTTCCTGATCCGACTTTTTCATTTTATATAATAACCCATTCCTTTGAAAATCCAAATAACTTATAAGCATTTAAAACGAATTTCCCAGGGCTTCACGTGGTTTTGAGCGACCTGGACGAGTATGTATCCTATTTGTGGCCGTGCGAGTATCCAGTTTGTCAAAGATCACCCAATTTGAAAGCATCGAAGGCCGAACTCCGAACTGGCGCTCTCAAACTGGCAGTGATCTCTATTTTCTCAGGCGTTTCTGCACGAAGGATGGCAGACGATTGGTTGCCCAAGCAGGTTTTCGATTGGGTTCCTCCCGGAAGGCGACGGCGTGGACGTCCTGTGAAAGGTTGACGACAACGGGTGGAGGAGGAGATCAGAAGGTGCCAATTGCCTGATGCTCTCTGGGAGAACAGGGGGCAATGGCGATTGGGCGTCGCAGAGCGCGAGGCTGCGCTATAAAAGCAGCTTTATGTATGTATGTTTTTGCACTTGAGTTTTTCCTTGACAATCTCAAGATCTGATCCATGACTTGCAAACACATCGGTTACCTTCGAAGATTGTCGACCCGGCGGACTTTTATAGGATATAGTCTTCAGTTCCAGCGATGAGCTTCTTTGAAGTCCTTATTTCGAACGTCGGACGCGCGACTATCAACCTTCGACCGTTTTTTTAAAAAAATTTTGTTTATTTTGTATTTTATTTTTTTATAAACCATTTATTGGTATCTGACGAATTGAAAGCGGACAGACAGTCATCGCGCTTCAGAATGAATGAGTGTTACTGTTACACCGTTTTTGCCAAAGAATTGGCAATATGACACCCTATAGTGTAAACAAATTTGACAAATTTTAGTACTAACTGGATGTTTGCCAGTAGGAGGCGCCACCTCCTCATGATCTCTCTGGACTATCAACGTGCAACCCTCCCCCAGCCTAGACTCCTGGACCTTGCAGTTCCAACTCCCGCACTTGCGCCTTCCAGTATCCCTCATATTCGACGAAGAATCTCACCTTGAAATCCGGATTCGCAGGCCGGCGAACTAGACCATTATCTGGTGACCCATTCTGGGACAAGCACTTACTACGGTGTGATTCATGCCAGGCAGAGGCATCTGCCGGAGTTTCCTGGAACCATTCGAGCTGGAGCCGGAGGGCGCTGTTGGCGCTCTTGTCTCTCGCTGGAACAACCTCAACCGCTCCGGCCGCGGGCCGTGAACCAGTTGTGCAGGATGTGAGATCTTTCCTTCAGATTTCGCGTCTCGCGTCCTGCATCAATAAAACGGAGCCGGGATCTCGCCTTTCATATTCGCACTCGGACTCGGACAACTTTATCAGGGAGATTTTGACCTCTCGGCCCTTGCCCGCGCCGCGCTCGGCCCTCGATAGGAAAATCAACCGATTTGTACCGATCCAAACCGGTCCGCGTCTTTACGGCTCGTGCGGGTCCCGCGCAACTTTTTCTAATGATTCTGTCAAAAGCCTCTCGTGCTTACGTAATTATTTTTATCTCCGATTCGCTAACCAGCCCGCTTGTCGAAAGGCGTTGATTAGTTTTATCTCCGCTCGCATCAAGGTGAGAGATCCATCATGCCTTTGATGAGCTAACTCGCGTAACTCGTCTTTTTTTATCGTGGATGTCACTCGCAAAAGCTCTGTTTCCATGCTAAGTCTGACCTTAGGTCTGGCTCATGCTCCATTTCTGCCGTTCTAAGGAAAAACGCCGTATGAACATTCGAGAGTTGCCAAATTGCCCCGGGTAAAACATGTATTTTTGACGACATTCATGCTCATTTTTCTTTGAAATTTTCAGATATTTTAAATCAAATTGCGTACGAAATGGTCCGAATTTTTCGGGAAAAAATATTCACAATTTTCTCTGCCAATTCGGTTTTTATCGAAGTAAATTTGGCAGCGTCTGAAGGTCCATACGTTGTTCTTCCTTAGCTTGGCAGATTTCTTGCTCAACGGGCGACATTTCATGCGTCGATGGGTTTTAATGAGATATTTGAAGTGATTAAATAAAAATATGACTGTCAGTTGGTATGAATCCATTCCTCTCAGCTAATTCCTGTGATTTTTTAGCAGATCAGAATATTGGTACTCATAAAGCCTTTACGCAATCACCTTAAGGTCTTAATGGGTATCCATTGATGATAGTATCACTATTAGTGTTCATAGGTATTCAATAGTAAACGAAGCAAGTTGGCAATTGCAAATCTTGAAAACCTGATTTTTAGCGGGCGACACAAGCAAAGGAGCAATGTTTTTAAGACTTTTAAAATGTGTTTCAAACACAGATGGAAAGGAATGAAGAAGTTGTTTACAATTTCCACAAAAACAGTCTTTTGCAGTCTGCAATACTCAAAAGTATGTCAATCTATATTCCATCTAATTTTACAACTAAGATAAGTGTCTGATAAGTATATATTTTCCAGAAGAAAAATATACTTGTAACGTAAAAATTAATTGACAGAGGTACTAGAACACTCTTAGGTGCCTGAAACCCTACTTTTTATCTCATAAAGTATCATTGTAATATTAATGATTTTATTTTTTCTCTGTTACAGGTATGTGGGAATATTTATTTTCTACCTTTTTGTATCGCACGCTAATGTGGTTGGCAATGTAAGTTTTTAATTTCATTGATTACAATTAATTTGCCTACATCTGTCACATTAATCAATCATTATTTCTAAAAAATAATATTTTTCCAATTCCGGTACAACTGATGCGATTAGAAGTACACAATGCCCTGCCTTTTTTCGGTCAAATTTTACTTTCATTTAGCATCTATATAATGCGCTTGTATTAATATTTAAAAAAATCAACCATGCTTAATCCTTATTGGATCAGTTTCATTACCGTGCTTATCGTATCAGTGTCAATATGAAAAATTCCAACCAGAAGTTGTTGGAATCCAACAGACCCCCGACGGACAGAATCAACAAGGACTTTAGTAAGATATGCAGATTTTTATCCTACTCTCTTGTGTTTTTCCTCGTATGTTCGCACTACGAACAGCGTCTGCATCCTGCTGTACCGGGTCTCGGGTCTCGCTGGGAACTTTGATGGGTCGCATATAGGTGTCGGGTGAGGACAGACTGATAAATTACCCCCATTCGATGGCCTGATGTCAAAATGAGGCCATGTCACCAGATCTCATAAAAAATGGCATTATAACTAGGTTCGATAAATTTGAGTCTGTACAATTCCGGCATCTATGTGTGAGTAGTCGTTCGTTAGTCTTGTCCGTCCGCTTTTTAACCTGTTAACGCAACATCAACTCACGGAGTGACCTCAGAGCGGCCACTACTGATCGAGAGGGGAAGGGGCCGATGGGAACCTATTAATTATGAAATGTAGGAGAATCACAATCATCAACTGAACGTATTTCTGCCAAACGGAACTATATGTATTATGAAGTGAGCCCTGTTATGCATATATTCTTATGGGTCTCAGGGCTCGTATCTTAATGCACTTAGTTTCGTTTGGCAGAGATACATCGAACTATCAGGCACGCACCAAGGGAAAGCGGATGTAACGGTGCCGCGACAAATTCGAAGGAAATATAGTATATAGTGTCTGTTTTTCTTTTTGTATTAAGCTACTTCTACTGATTCCAATCGTTTGAGTTACATCTTTAATGTTTAATAACCATTTTAATTTATAAAATCTTCTTAAATATACTTCATCAATGATTAAGTACACTGTTCATATCGTAAATAATCAGTTACATTTAACGCTGCTTACGCACTGCTGAGAGAAGTGCTTTCAAGAAGAGTGACGTAATCAGGGATGGCTATATTTAGGTTTACATCAGAGAAAACGTTTTTTAAGTTTAATATTGATTATTATTGGCTAATCGTATAGCAATTATATATGTGTATCCATTTCGAAAACTGAATATAAAAATTGGAAAAAGTATAATATTTCAGGAGTTAGGCGTGTAAAAATGTAAAAAATTGTTGAGGCTCTAATAATTTGACCATTTATCGTTCAATAACTGTATCATTAATTCGGCTAATTTCTAAGTTAGAGGAAAAAATCCTCCGGGATTCCAAAGTTTGTAAAAACTTGGAGTAAATCTAATACAGATTGCTGTCCATATGTATGGACACTCCAAACGCCCTGCTTTAAGTCTATGAGGCACATTGAAGTAGGATTTACCACTATTCAAACGTCTAGGAATGCGCGTTGCATATCTGCCTAGATGAAGGCGAGCACGGTTTAAAAAATAATCCACAGCTGCCGTTGAAATGAATCTTTCCGCTCTCTCCCTATACATATCAATGATAAACCTAGCTTAAAAGCACCATACTCTCTCACCTTGATATTATTTCCAAACCGCAGAAAAATTATGAAACTAAAACTTGTGGACAAAAAAAAAGACCGCCAATCCCTGCCTCAAGGATATTTATACGTTTCCAGCTTACGAGTTTCTTCCAGCGGTTTCCGGACCCATGAATTCCGTCGATTCCCGATTTCAATAGCTCCCCTCTATTCATGGAAAGCCATCTGTCAAACTAATGGCAGCTCGTTCAAAACAATGCCACAGCAGCCCGCCCCCAAGGGCGCCCGCCGCCAGAGCAACGCTGGGATAATTTAAAAAAATTGATCTTTTAAGTGTTTCGGGGTGAATTTCGAGAACGCGCTAAATTATGCGCGGGGCTGAAACAAAACCAATAAAAACCGCATGGCGAGCCGCCACCGCGAGGCAAGAGGGTAGTTATCGGCAACGTAAACTGCATCCTAATGTCTCATAAAGGTGCCCCACAAATCTCCGGCTCTCTTATCAGCTTTTTTTTCGCGTCATTTTTCCCCGCACTTTAAATACTTTAAAGTAACCGTTTAGAGGAGGCGTCGCTGGCCTTTTTTCACCTTTAATGACCCTCGAACGGTGTGTACTGCCCTCGGTTAGCCATCTCCAGGGATGCCATCCTGTAGGATTGACCTTCCTTTCAGATTCACCATTTTCCCCACAAAATTTCCATTTTTTCATGGTTTTTACTGGAAAAAAAACACATTGGATCTAGAGTCCAGACTCTTGAAAACATTGACAAGAAAAAATACTCTTGATTCAATCGGATTTTTGCTTGAATCAGAACGAAATCCGCTTAAATTAAGAGGCTTAATTGGTTCTTGATATAAGCTAGATTCTGATTGAATCAAGAGTACTCTTTCTTGTCGATGTTTTTAGAGTCTGGACTCTAGATCCAATGTGTTTTTTTTTTTTTTTTTTTTTTTTTTTTTTTTTTTTTTTTTCAGTGTTTTGCGTGTGCGGATTTTTTGTGATGCTCTATTTTTTGTAATGCTCAATTTTTTGGAGCAATGAAGTTTGGGGAAAATCGAAAGACTTACTTTTTAAAGGAAAAGTATGTTAACGAGCGATGTTAATTTTAAAATCTAATCGTAAACATTTTCTTTCAAACCATGACTGCNCAAAAGGAAGTAATGGAAAGCATACAATTTTTGAGGCATTACTGGACAGTGGGTAATGGAAAAAAAAGTTTCTTGGATCGTGAGTCCAGAATCTTAAAACATTTGACAAGAAAAGATTCTCTCGATTTAATCGTATTTTTGCTTGATTCGAGAGCCGAGCACCTTACTTTAAGCGGATTTTTTTTTGATTCAAGCAAAAATCCAACTGAATGAAGAGTATCTTTTCTTGTCAATTTTTTAAGAGTCTGGACTCTGGATCCAAGAGTCTTTTTTCCAGTGATAAATAACAAATAATTTTAGTATAAAAAGTAGGATTTTTTCGTGTTTTGCCTCTTTTTTTCTCACATCCTCTATGCAACGGATCTTCCTCAAGCATTAAGTCTTATAAAATCAGTCGAAAGACGAGATTTTCAAAATCGTACATCAGTGTAATCGGAGCTTTTTTATTTCCGGCAACCATGTTCCTACGCCTTTGGGAAGGATAAGGGTTGAAGGGTGCGGGGTGAAGTGGGGGATAGAATGCAAAATTAAGCGGACTGAAATAAATAGTGAAGATGTCGCACGAGCAACCGGCTTGCCAGGTTTAAGCTAAATTTACCCCTTTACGTGGACTTCTGTTGAGTTATTTTGAGATTTCTTTAATATTCGACAACACTGACGTACGAGTGTCATCAGTTTTCCGTTTGAGCCAAGATTTTGGCACTCATCCACGCTGAAATGTCGCTCTGCCCCCATTGTTATAGATCCCCTCGGAGGGAGGGGGCTTTTGTTCTTTCTTTGCTCCTTGCAAGCTTGCGCTGTCCGGCGTAACCCAAACTATCCTACGTCTGTTCTCCCCGGAGCTGTGCTGTTTTTTTCGCTTGCTCGGACAGTTTTTGCATCCGCAGTCATACAAGGATCTGGGACTCCATATCGGTGTCTCATACCTGTTCTCTTCGGCTTTTTTGTAGGGATGTATATGTAGAGACCAAAATGAGATAAAGTAAGCCGGAATCTTCACCTCTTTTGCCTCAGAGTTGATGCGTGTTTTGTCGCGGAAAAATATGAAGGCGGTTTTCCAACAAACTGGAAAAAAAACACATTGGATCTAGAGTCCAGACTCTTAAAAACATCGACAAGAAAAAATACTCTTGATTCAATTAGATTTAAGCTTAAATCAAGAACAAAGCCTCTTAATTTAAGCGGAATTCCTTTGGATTTAAGCTTAAATCTGATTGAATCTAGAGTCCTTTTTCTTGTCTATGTTTTCTTAAGAGTCTGGACTCTAGATCCAATGTGTTCTTTTTTTCCAGTGCAGTCTTTAGTGTTTTATGATTACGTTACATGTCTTTCGGAATGGAAAATGGGTCAAAATTTGTTTACAATAATTAAATTTTTACAGTGATTTAATATGTTTCCGTTTTATTATGTATGAAGGCAATTAAAACGGTGCGGGTACGGGTGGCATCATAGCTGTTACTGAAACGGCTCAATTCTACAGAGACTCCCTATTTAGTTTACATTATGATCAAGGGAAGATTACGGAATTTCTGACAGAGCGTCACAAAAAGAAACTTTTTTTTTTACGAAATTCGAATTAAGAACAGTTAACTTCAATCAGTACTCCAAGAGGAGCTTTAGAAGGACAGGGCTTTGTGTTGTTCAGGCGTCGCAGAGCGCCAGAGAGCCGTATAAAAGCAGCTCCGACATATTTATGTTAAACAGTGTGCGTCAGTTGGACTAAACTTTGCAATCAGGAACTACAATTTCTGACTCATCCATAAAAGCACCTACTGCACAGATAGGCTTATGGCACATACTTGGTTGTATCGTGAGCCATAAATTTTAGTTCTTAATTGAAGAGTTCTTTGGAATAAGGGCGCATGAGACTTGTAATGCTGCAGCTGCGATTGTGCGACTTTGTATACAATTTGCAGCGAATCAGGTTACTCATAGGTACATGCCAATTTTTCCACAGAATTATAAATCAAAATTGTAAGATTATTATCAGGAAAAACCAAGCCGAAATAGGAGAGACGTATTCTAGCCTCGGTTTTTTGCCGAATCTGAGCGAAGGAGCATTGCGCGAGTTCGCGCCTCGTGCATGCCATCGCGCCTTCAATTTTGCGGACGCAACACGGACATCCATCAAGTACGAATAGTTGTATCTATGCGCCGTCACCAACGCGCATCCTTTCCCTTGCTTAATTTCCATGCAGTGTTGGTTCCGTTTGTGTTATTCGCAGTAGTGCTTTAAGGGCTACGTAAACAACGTAGCCGAAAATAGACGAGACGTAATCGAGCCTCCTTTCTCTTTTAATTTCTGCCGACTTTAACCGATACATACATAAAGCCGCTTTTATAGCGCAGCATTGCGCTCTGCGACGCCAAAAGTACAATCCAATATTTCCACAGAAAAAAAAATCAAAATTATAAGATTCTTATCAGAAAAAAACCCCAGCAGGGCTTTAAAACTGTTCAACTGGAAACGATGCACTAACTTGCACAATCTTAGCAGCATTGCAAGCATTATACGCCCTTGTTCCAAAGAACTCCTTAATTGGAAAGTGCGGTCGATTATAAGAGTGCAGCGGGTCGATTGTTGAGTCGTTTTCGAATGAGGTGATCGATAACTCCCTATCTTCACAATGCTATGTATCGATCAAGACCATTCGATAACGATTCGACCTTGATCGATAACTCCCTATCTTCACAATGATATATATCGATCAAGACCATTCGATAACGATTCGACCTTGATCGATAACTCCCTATCTTCTCAATGCTATATATCGATCAAGACCAGTCGATAACGATTCGACCTTGGTCGATAACTCTCTATCTTCACAATTATATATATCGATCAAGGTCATTCGATAACGATTCAACAATCGACCTGCAGGAGCTCTTACCTCTCAGACCTGTAATACAGACGTCAGTCCCGATAATGGAGGCTCATGCATGATATTAGCAGCATTTTGCGCGACGCGCGAGAAGAAAGCTTAGAGACAGTGATTCAATTCGACTGGAATGGCGAAGGATTTTCACCCACAGTTCGTCAGTGCGAAGCATAGTCGGAACGTGGGCAGACATGAGCGTCCGGGCAGGAAATGAAGTTGATCCGGAGACCAGACCAGACTCGAAATCGCGCTCGGGCATGTCCCTTGATTAGCACCGATTCAACCGGTTAATCATTTTAAAATGCAATTTGTACTAATCGCGGTGCGCGTCCACCGCTCACCAACCACCGATCGCCACCGCTCCACCGGTCACCGAGCCAAGCTGCCAAATTTTCGCCGACCTTCCAAGAATCAACTAGAGTACCTATATTGAGAGAGTATGGCCACTGGGCCCCATGGAGAGGCTTGGGACCCAAAAATGGCGGTGCGTTGTTTTAGTTTTTGTGGAAGGGAGGGAGGGGGGTCATTGCCAACTTTTGACGGTCTTCACCAACCGCACTTGCTGCCAACCTTACTACATCTAAGATAATTTTTCTCAAAAATTGCACACGGTTAGCCTTAAAAATATGTAAAGAAGTCGCAATAGTGCATTTGGGTAAATTTCTCGTTACGATAAGCAAAGGAAACTACATTTTGAGTCATTTTGCATAACATTAATTTATGGCGTCCGCCATTTTTGGGTCCTAAGGGCTCCATTCAGCCTAAGATGGCTGAGCCAATCAGAGGTGGTAACACCAGTGGCCACTCTCTCAATATAGGTACTCTAGAATCAACTATTTATCACGATTATTTTGGTCGGGCGAAATTCGGATTTTCTTTATCTCGGTCATCGTAAATGCTTTCCCATTCCGGAGAAGTATTAGCGTAACCATTACGTCATTCTTCGTCGCACAGGTGAATCAGGACTTTCAACGTGGCAATTCTGGTCTGGATGCTTTGCTGTGTCCAGTAATTTTAATGGTCTAGCTCCTGGGTCCATTAACCGATTTAGACCTCCACTCGCTATCGGTTCTTTGCGTGTTTACCTACTCTACCGTGCTAAGGAAAAACGCCGTATGAGCCTTCAAACGTCGTCAAATTTTTGTCGATGAGACACGAATTTTCCGGGAAATCTGAAGAATTATTTCCTCCTCTTTTTCAGAGAATTTCATTCACGATCAGATCTTTTTCTGTCAATTTTAAGAGAAAATACTCATTACCTGCCTTAAAAATTAACATTTTATCGGCGGAAATTTGACAACTCTCGAATGTTCATAC
Organism: Bemisia tabaci; assembly: GCF_001854935.1. Classification (NCBI taxonomy): domain Eukaryota; kingdom Metazoa; phylum Arthropoda; class Insecta; order Hemiptera; family Aleyrodidae; genus Bemisia; species Bemisia tabaci. The sequence goes on along the minus strand of NW_017564582.1, from coordinate 834,250 downwards.
GGCGTTTTTCCTTAGCATAGTCTGAATTTTAAATGGACGAATTAGCCTGTCTTGCTCCACCGACTTTTTTTCGTCTTTCCATGGCAGGCACATTATTTAATTCACTGGTCAAGTACTTATGGATTTATATTTGTCTTTCTGCGAATCATCGAAATGCGACACATATTTTCCGGAAATTTTGCAGCAATGCATGGATAGCAAAATAAGCAGACGGAGATGCAAATCTTCGATATTTTTTTGACCCAATACCTCCGCGTTGCTTGTGTCAAACCCTTTTGGTAATCTTTACGCGCAACCGCTTCGCACTAACATTTTACAATGTTGCAGCGTGCCCCGCGTGCGCGTGGTCAACGGTGAAAAACGAGGTAGGCCAAACGGACCACGTTTTACGATGACGTGTAGTGTGACAACGGCTTATCATTATAGATGGCGCGATAAGCACGCTTACGCTCGCCTCGCGTGTGCGCCGACACTCTAGACGCGTGTGATCCGAAACGCGCGCATGCGCATGTGCATTCATACTTCAGCGTCTTGCAGGCTGCAACACACCAAGGCAACAATTATCACTCTTGATTCCTCCTATTTAGCCAAAGTATCACATTTGCGTATATAAATGTTTCATGCGAGCCTTGCGTGAACCGCTCAGAAAACAAACCACACCGAGCTTGATAGAGCAGTTTTGCGTGACGTGCGTTCACTGCGCACAATGGACCAGTAGACAAGGCACGGTTTGCAGCATTCTGATACACGTTTCGTAACCAAAATTTCACGTAAAACACGATGCGCACAGCGAAAGTTCCCGAAATCAACTCCTTACGAAGATATTAATGATTATTGATGCGTGAATTCAAACCACCCGCTCATGAAAACTCAATGCTCTACGGGACTCACATCGCGCGCTAAACGTTATCATGACAGTCTCTGCGATATAAAAATCTGGCAACCTCAACCTTGATGCCTTGGCTCAGCTATAGCAAGTTGTTTATAGTTTGAACAACACATGGTGGGAAATGAACATTGCTCGATTGAGAAGTTTGCTGAAACCGTTGTAGTGCACGATTTGACTCACGTAGAGCTTTGAGTTTCTTATGAGCGGGCAATTTAAATTCCTCGTAACCAGTGTGAAATAAAAACGTTAATATCTTTGTCAGGAGTTGATTTCGGTAATTTTCGTTGCGCGAATCGTGTTTTACGTGAAATTCTGGCCAAGAAACATGTATCAGAATGCTTAAATTCGTACCTTGTCTAGTGTTCCATAGTCAAGTCTTTTGATGTTGTCGAGAACAGGACCTGCTTAGCACATAGGGACCCGCGGCGGGGTGCTGGCGGGTTTAAGGGCACGCACATTGCGGGTTGTATACTCCGTAAATTGAAGGCGGTTCACGATTCCAAGAGAACAAAGCGTCTCAGATGCTCATCATGCTTTGCAGTCCACGGCCCCGTGACCCCTGAAATCCCTGTTCTTAGACGTCATTAGTGCTCAAAAATCCTCAAGGTTTCAAGAACCCCCAAAAGGTTTGATCGGACCACTCGCAGAGAAAAGAAGAATGATTGTAAACAGTAATGGACAAAAGTCTACTGAAAATCTCATTTCATTCTTCTTTTTTCAGAAAGAAGTGGGATGAATTTACAGTTCTCAAATCATTTACTATTTATATGAACTATATTATCGTTCTGATCAGGAAAAATACATTAATTACCATCTCTAAAAAATCCCGTTTGATGATTCACCTCCGACTATAATACGGATCCGGTGACTGCCCGTGAATAAGGTAGATATCACAGAATTATGATGCAATTTCTCTGTCTCGTGTATAACAGCACTAATCTACACAGGGAAACTAATGTCACATAACGTTGTTTATGAGAAGAGTCTTTTGGATTTAATCTTCGTTGCAAAATTTAGTAACATTTTTGACTGCACTCCTTTTAATATATCTCTCTTTGACACTGCGATGATACCGATTCCCAAAGATTTACAATATGCTTTTGAATTTTAAATAAGAGCAAAAGAGAGTAATAAGAGTCTCTTCTATGAAAAGGGCAACAATGCACTGCTTCTGCTATCCCAATGCCGTTTATGAAAGCTGTGAAAGCTTCTTGCATAAAAGCTTGTATGTGAGGCTTCTTCCTGAGTGTATGTACACAGCTTACTTTATCCTCATAGATATAGCGTTATCGAGTGCCATGATGAATATTGCGTTCCTCCTTACGCAGCAGCGGAGATTCAACGGAGCATCATCAAAAACCTCGCGATTTCACCGCGGCAAACATGTCCTGCTCTCGCACTTGCAAGCATGCGAGCTCACACAGGGACACCTTTAACCTGGTATGAGATCGTCGTAGACAGTTTTACAAATAATTCTGAATTTTCCTTTTGAACCCAATGAGTCAATGATTTCAAAATAGCATGTCTGACGACTTAACAGCTGCGTGCTGAAAGGGTCTTAAATTTTGATGCCGTCTTTTCCCCAAAATTTTCGAGCTCTATGTCGAAATAGATGGATTCGGATTTGCTTGTAAACCAAGTCCTAGTTTTTTAAGTTCGACTTTGTTCAACATCCTCTAAGTCGTGCCCATGACAGATGAAATCGACAAGGAACTGAAGGCACCTCTTCAGTCGGTGGTAAATGTTGTCGTCGAATCAACCAGACGCAGGCACGACAAAGAGGATGGCTGACAAAGTCGACCAATTATGTAACTCCATTCGTCCTTTAGCCTAGTCTTGTCCGGTTGAAGATCTCAATATCCTACGAGGCCGATGAACGCGTGGGAGCACGCAAAGGTTTGAAAGCAGCTCATGTTGTGCTTATTTTTTTTTTTTTTTTTTTACCTGAATTTAGAAAACTTTGTTGAAAAGCACCAGACTAGAGTCAAACACTGAGAATATTATTAATAAGTATAAAAAACCCACTATAGTCAGAGGAGAATTTCGTTAAAAATCTGACGCGTTTCGACAACTTCGGTCATCTTCTGGGACGCCTGAAAACGCGTCGGATTTTTTACGAAATTCCCCTCTAACTAGCGAGTAATAAATTTTAATAATATTTTTAGTGTCTTTTACCTTGTTTCTCCTCACCAGAGGCAAGAGACCCTCCACTGGCCTCTTGGCGACAGGTAGAAGCTGTTACTTTTGGGGATTCAACAATTCTTTATGGACAATGGACCACTAGACAAGGTACGAATTTCAGCATTCTGATACATGTTTCTTAACCAAAATTTCACGTAAAACACGATGCGCACAACGAAAATTACCGACATCAACTCCTTACGAAGATATTTATTGATTCTTGATGCGTAAATTCAAACCACCCGCTCATGAAAACTCAATGCTCTACGTGATTCGCATCGCGCGCTGAACGTTATCATGACAGGATCTGCGATTTAAAAATCTGGCAACCTCAATTTTGACGCTTTGGCTCAGCTATAGCAAATTGCCAATAGATTGAACAATACATGGTGGGAAATGAACATTGCTTGTTTGAGAAACTTGCTGAAACCGTTGTAGTGCGCGATTTGACTCACGTAGAGCTTTGAGTTTCTTGTGAGCGGGCGGATCAAATTCCACGTAGCCAATGTGAAATAAAAACGTTAATATCTTCGTTAGGAGTTGATTTCGGTAATTTTCGTTGTGCGAAGCGTGTTCTACGTGAAATTCTGGCCAAGAAACATGTATCAGATTGCTTGAATTCGTACCTTGTCTAGTGGTCCATTATAAGGGAGTAACAGTTATTATCCTAATTTCGGCTGTTAACCTACCTATATGATGGCTGATGAGCTTCGGGCAACGTCACGAGCCAAACAACTTTACCGAACTTCGGCCATTTTCGGCTTGTTTGCGAAACGGAACTGCCAACACGTTGTTGAACATCAACCATGTAGGTAAGTCAAGCTGAAGTCCCGAAAGTAAAAGCCTACACCATGGCCAAGATACTAGTGGAGGGTCTCTTGTCTGTACTCCTCACCCAAAGAACGCAACTTGGCAACTCTTTAAAAGAGTTCCCGACAAAGTCAACCACGAAAGTCGCATCACAGCGCGCAGAAAGTAGTCCTTCGCGTATGCTACAAGCCGATTCTCTCGACGCACCGACCGCCTCCCCGTTATATCAACCCGCGACGACGACTCCTATCGCATTTCGATCGGATCGAGATTCGAGATGCAATTGGTCTGGGGGTCCGGGCACCGTCGATCACCTGCTACACGGGGCGCATGCCCGGAGACAGGAGGAAGATGCGTCTTTATTAATCTCACTCGCGGATCTGATAGGATGATAGGCGACGATCCGTAAGATAGACATCGAGGAGTTTATTTCCGCGGAGAACCGTAAGTTACTCGCGATAGCAAGTTCTGGAAAGGCGCCGCTGCGTTGCCACCTGCTATGGGTCATCGCGGTCGACACCGGCTCGAGGAGCTTTTTGTCGCGCAAGGGGTCAGTTGCGCTTGTCATAGAATCGTGTTGATTCAGATACGTCAAATACGTCAAATTTGAGCGTTTGGTTGCGCGTACACCTCGCTGCAGCACAGTAAAAGCACAAATACATATATAAAATAAAAAATTAAAGTGCCTTGGAAATCATTAAATTTAACACGGAACCACCAATATTTAAAAAAAAACACATTATATTATTACTCTCCTTTGATAAATTGATACTTGTTTTTTTTCATCAATTGAAATGAGAATAATCAATGCAGAAGGTGCAAACATTTCAAAATCATCAGTTAAAAAACGCTGACTATGCGAGTATAAATGTTAGAGCTTAACAGAGCGGAGCGGCGTGCTGCCAGCGTGAGAGGCGCACTGGCGCCTACAAACCTAAGTGGATACTTCTCGCATTGCACAATGCTTGAAGTATCCACCTAGGTTTGTAGGCTCCAGTGCGCGTTCCGCACTGACCGCCCATAGTCTCTTCTTACCCATAAGTGTACGATCTCTTAATTTTTTTTTTCTCGTTTATTAAAGCAGGTTCGTCAGGAAGTAATAACCTCCAACTAACAACCCCTCCATATTTTCCCCGGACGAGCCCAATCACCCCCACCGAGCTTTGTCTCTCCTCCCGCTCACCCGGAAACAAATAACGCACGTCGCACGTACATCACCTAACCTCTAAACGTCTGCTCGGCGCTACAAATCGCTCCTCTAATTGATTCCAGCTCCTTCCAGATCCTGTTTACATACAAATGCGGTTTCGGGGTCGCGTCGTTAGTTTTATCGGCGCAAGACGCTGCCGAAGCCGGGCGCCTCCCCCGGTGCGAGTCAATTACGGTCGCGGGGCATAAATAACCGCGCCCCCGGCCGGAGCAGAGAGGGTGCTAATGGATGAAACGGCCGTTTAACGTTCGGTCCCGTTACCTTTCTAATTAGTGCAGTTCGATTATGAAGATAGTGACGACTGATAACGACTTCGGAGCCGAATTTTGGGGTTCCGCCGTGGAATTGGTCCCGGGCGAATTGTCCTTAATTTCATAGTAGTGGCACCTTCCGTATCCTAGTGTTGCGGGAAGATCTCGGTGGGCTCGGACAAAGCACGTTTTGAAAATGCAAGATCTTTATGAACGTTTGCTAAAGGTTCTCTAATTCTGATTCTAATCGCCTGCGCACCGATTGTCAATTTTCAGGTGTAGGATGTCCATAGAGTCCGAAAACACGGAGAAGTAGGAAAATTTAGGGCGAAAATTTCTCAAAAAGTCGAAGTATGTATATTCCGAAAATGATAAGACCGATTATGAAATTTATTCCTCCTCCTCTTTTTTTCGTTTTTTAGATCCCCCGCCGCCTGAGTAAAATTTTGGAAAATCAATATCAAGAAACATTTTCTAGGTACAAGTTTTTAAATATGTGAGGATCGAAAAGCGTTCATTCATTCTTTGAAAACCCTAAGCTATGTTAACATGAGCTATTTCTGTGCTATTTCTATGTTAACATCATTGATTTTTAAAAACCAATACTGAGAGCATGATATTGGAATGACAATGCGTTCTTCAAAATAAATAAATAAAAAAAAAAAAAAAAAAAAAAAAAAAAAAAAAAAAAATCCTGCTGAGATAGGACTTATCGCATACAACAATGGTGACACACTGGTAATTTTCTTATTATGAATTGTTTTTCGCACCGACATTGATGTCTTACCTTTGATCAGAAAAATAATGTCACAGGATTTTAAACAAATGTATATGGTCTTCTATCTTTTATTAATCGCATGAATCCTAGGTATAAAGGCGAATCCTTTATCCCTTTATTTTCTCAAGCAAAGATGCGCGTTGGAAGTCCAACAATCCACGAGTTTCCGGTCTCGTTAACCACAAATCGAATCAATGCCGCGGGCAATAAATTCACGGCGGAAACACCAGCACCAGCCCCGAGAGTCCCAAACGCAGTTCCTTGACGTGCAAAGCGGAAGTTTCAACGGTAGGTGTAACCAAACGTTGCCGAACTCGAAGAAATAGTCCACCAAAAACCGGCGTGAAAACGTAGTGTTTTCCGTAAAACGGCAACCTGGATATCACCCGAGGCGAACTTTAGGTTAGACAAAAGGGCCAAGCGGGAAAACAAAAGCTGAAAAAAACGATTTTCTGCGGGGCAAAAGAAGAGGTCGGGCACACGCGTATAAATAACTTTGACGATTTTTTAGCGCCATCGGAGGCGCAGTTGCCAAATATCGGCTGTAATACTACGCTTTTTCGAATACTCAGGATGATTTTAGCGGTGCCCAAGAGGCGGCAACCCAGCTTTGGGGGTGCAGTGTCGAAAAATGAGGGGAGGGAGGTAGATGATCTAATGCTGTATAAATCATCCCTGAGAGGGCGGAAGGTACCCAATGAGCGCGACCCCTATATCTCTCTTACAGTCGGAATCGTATTCATTATGGCTTGAGTGTGTATTTAAAGTTTTTCCGGTAAAACAGTAAATTTTCTTTAAAAAATGAAAGCTCATATGGTGGGTAGTTTGATGCAAAGATTGGGTTTGCCTCTGTCAATATACTAAGTTTGTTTTATTATTTCCTACATTTTTTGGGAACTAAATATTATAATTAAACCACACACGCATGCAGAAACCACGCAACATTGTGTGAGAAACTGTAAATTAAATCGGAAATCCACGACCAAAAATTGTCCGATCAAGGAAATAATTGCAAGAACAATTTTATCCAAAACTTTGTTTATTCTTTCAAAATGTCAACCAGCTTAAGCATACTGGTACCTCAGCATTGAAACTTCAAACTGTAATGAGGAGAAATGAGGGGTTTGAAGGCCATAAGTGCATTTCTTGCTATTCCAAGCAATACGTGTTTAAAATATCAATTTTACATCAGAAAGGAAGTTTAAACTCACTTTTTAATGCTTTAAAGTTCAATTATGTTTGTGAAGTTTTCACAGAGTATACTTAAAAACTAGTTTTAGTTGCGTACATGAATACCTCATTTATTTAAAAAAACTGTACTTATGCGCCTTGTCCTCCAAACCCATCACATATCAAATGAAAAAACAGTCAATAAGAATACGAAAAAAAAAAATCTTCGTGAAGATGTGCAAGTTCCAGTAGGCGGGCTCAAAATGCACGTTCCTCATGATAAAGAAGAAAATAGGAGTTCCCATCAACATCCACCTGATCAGCTTTGACGTAGAATTCCCGCCAAAATTCGCACCGAGGGGTGAGAGATGGGGCGTTGTAAATAAAGAGCCACGTCGCTTCTTGCGTCGGTGACAAACAAACCAATGGCTCACATATTCTCACCCACTTCTTTCGGGTCCCTCCTTTTCAAATTTCATTAGCTTCGTGCGTTTCCCATTCGCCGAACGTTGCCGAGCTGTGAAAATATTTCCAAAACTGAACAGGAGCATCATCTTGAAGTCGAGGACTTAGTCTAAAAAACTGCTTTGACATGATCTATCAACGAATTCGTTCCTAAGTTATGTTTGTGTTGCATGAGAATTAAAGCGAAGCCACTCTGGCACTCTGGGTTTTCTTTCCCTTCAAAGTAAGGGACACGCTCGTCTCAATGCGTATATCATTACATTTTACAAGTCATTTACCAGACGATGTTCTATCAAGGCAAGGCAAAGTGAAAATATAGGGAGAAATTTATGTAAAATGTATGACGCCCTATTTTCTTTTTATATGTAATTTGAGTATAATATAACGTTTTCTGTACTTTTTTTTACATGAAAATTGTCCCTTAGCCGGGTCGAATTGACCAGAGGCTTACTAAACACACGTGGTCGCTTTGAGTTGTATGGAGCTAGTACGTACAAGCTATAGATGTAGGTCTAAGCTACATTGCTGAAAAAAGAATCAGAAGTGAATTTAAAAAATAGTGTATTTCCTTCGAAAAATACACTAAAAGACGAGAGTCGTGTCTTAACACAACCGAAATAGGAGAGACGTCTTCGAGTCTCGTTTTTCAACTTTTCTGCTCTCTCTGATGAGCGACACCTCATTCGCAGCATTAAACGGAGCATTGCGAGTTCACGCCTCGCGCCATCGCGCCTTCAATTTTGCAGACGCAACACGGACATCCATCAAGTACGAATAGCTGTATCTCTGCGCCGTCATCAACGCGCATCCTTTCCCTTGCTTCATTTCCATTTAGCGTAGCTTCCGTTTGTTTTATATGCAGTAACGCTTCAAGGGCTACGTTAGCAACATAGCCGAAAATATACAAGACGTAATCGAGCCTCTTTTCTTTTATAATTTTCTGCCGATTTTAGCCGATGCCCATCTGAATATCAGCAGAGCGTAGTGTTGTGATTTCACACCTCACTCCATTGCGCCAGCAATTCTGCTTATGCAGCGTGGGCGTCAATGATACGTACAGCAGTGATTTCTACAGGAATCCCATTGTTAAAAATTGTAATCTTTTCGGCGGAAAACTAAAACCTGCTCAAGCTTTGAGAGGTTTCCTAGAAGATGAAAACGTTGAAGGATTTTGAAACAATCGTATCTGGCTGGATTCTCTCTGCCGAACGCAGTCCATGTATGAGTGCCCCGTCACTAGAAAGTTGAAAAATACCCCACCGAAAATAAAGTCAAGTTGATTTAACATACCGGATGTAAAAAAAAGTGTGCGAAAACTCATGAAATGCTGAATTACCCAATACAGCGGTTACTTTAGCAAACCCAAGATGTAAAACTAACCGTCGTGACGGGTAATTCATCATTTTATAGCAGTGTTCGAAACTCACAGGTGCCAACGCGCCAAATGCGCCTACAAAATGAAGGTTCCGCACCAACTTGGCCCCTGAAAATTGCCCCCTAAAAATCTGCATTTTCCTAGGAAGTCGTATAAAGGAAGAAAATCAAATCTATTTGAATTGAAAAAACTCAGAATTTTTAGCACCACAAGTGAAAGCTTTTTCTATGCTTCACGATTACATTCTTAGTGCTTTTGTCTTCCCCAAGTTACAGCTATTTACTGTCACGAAATCATCCTGCGTCTAACTTTTCACTAAATCCGCCGTAATATATAGGCAAAAATCAATTTTGCCCCTAAAAAATCTTCAATGGCGCCTAAAAATTGGGCTTGATGCGCCACACGGCTCCTAAAATTCAAAGATGAGTTTCCAACACTGTTTTATAGGTTCTCGCAAACTTTTCGCACATCCAGAATGTGAAATCAACTTCATTTTTCTTTCGATGCATTTCCCAAGGCTCTAACAAAAGAAAGCGAAACCTCGGATGGCATTTTCCCGAAAGGCGGCAACGGCGTGACCAAGGCGTGATCGGGCGACGGAGTACCTGGGACTCGCACCTTGACTTTCTCGGTCGCCGCGACGGAACGGGAGAAGCGCGCACCCTGTTTTAATTCACCCCGCTTGTACCGAATTAGCGGGACTAATTTATAGGGCCCCCGCCCCCGCTCCGCGCCCGCCCCTTCGCGGGCTCTCGAGTTTTCCGCTGGCGTCATGAATCAATTGGCGACCATGTCCGCGTCCGCGCTCCTTCGCGCCCGATTAAACGACTCCGCCGCGATAAACGCAATAAACGTCACCGTGATTGCTCCCCGTGAGTTATTCGCCGGCCGTGAGTTACTCGCCGACCGCCAGCTACTCGCCGTCCCTTCCTCCGCGCCACATCATCGATATAGGTTTCGCGTTTACGAGGATACTGGAAAAAATATTTTTTCACGGAGGTTAACATGGTCAGATGTCGGTGCTTGACAATGTTTTTAATCCTGTGACTCCAACGTACGAGAATTCTCGCCCTCGCATAACCGCACTGAGACCCCACGGACGAAAATTCTCGTCTCGGAGTCTAAAACTTCTTGTTATTTATTTTTAAAAAAAATTGGTACTAGTAATTGACTTTTGATAACTCGTATGTACATGAGAATCACACAAAATTTCAGGCTGTTCGGTTGAGAAATAGGCGAATGAAGATAAGAAAACTGGAAATAATCATTGTTGCCATTCCTACTAGCACGAGGTGAAAAACTAACCTAGGAGTGAAAGGGTTAATTTTGGGACTAGCGGGCTGATTATTGATATTAATAGACAAAGCAATAGACAACGAAGACGTAGGGAGTATGGAACGATCCTATCGGTTGAAACGGTTGGTTGTCCTATACTAAAGGGGAAAATGATAAACTAACTGTAGGATCTCTTGTCGGTCGCAATATCAGTCTATTACTTACCTCCTTTGACCATCGCAACCACCCGCTTCCACCAACAGTATCGCTCCATTTTACATCTGTCATTTATGTCTATCGCTTTTTCCATCAATTTCAATACTCAGTCCGCAGAGGGAGTGTATTATTGACTCGGCACCAATAATTTAGTACCAGGTTCATTTTCAAACGAGTTCCTTGCTTAATTTCACGTAAATTTTGCCATCTTTTGAAATGTACAAAACTGCCCAAATAAGAATGAAATCGTTATAGCTCGAAAGGACTAAGAGTCGAGGGTGATCCGAAATTTTGGGTCTCTCCAGTCCAGCAGTCTGATTGTTGAAAATTATGCCGGCACGACAAGAATCGAAAATTGATATATTACACACCGCATATAGGGCTGTGTCTTGTATTATCTTGCCAAAAGTGCAGGTTTTTCAACAATCAGGCTGTAGTGTCTCAGTATGTGCCCTTTTCCCATTAAAAACAAGTATATACATCACGACACGCGTGAACCTTGAAATTCTGGGAATACAGCAGGACGAGGCGCCAACTGGGGCCCCGACTGGCTGACTGACTGACACACTGAAAAGCGTAAGTCCGCGGAAAGGGAAAGGCACGGCCGGTGGGAGTCGGACGCCGGGGGCGGGGGCGGGGAGGTTATTGGCATGGAGTGGATGAACCACTCTCGTAGCAGGAGGCTGCGGTTGTAAACTGCGAAACCGGGAAATGGTGAATGGTGAGGCCGCGGCCAAAAAACCCAAAGCGTGCCAAGCGGAGGAGCAGCCAGCCAGAGATGCACACCCCCACGGGGGAGGGGGAGGGGAGCTCAAGGTCGCCCGGCCACGGCCCAGGCTTTGCCAAACCTCGGCGGCCCAAACAACTCACCTATCGGCGTGCGAATTCGCGCGAGCGCGCCGCGCCGCGGCCCGCTGCCAAACCGCCGCAGCCGCCCCGATGACGTCACTGCATTTTCTCGCGGGTCCTGGAAAGTGTGGAAGTGTGGAGAGCAGGATGAATGATTTCTCCTCGGCCTTAGTCCCTGAAGATTTGAAAAGCCTGCACGGAGACAAAAACTTCGTGCGTGGGACCCGAAGTTTAGGTCATATGGATCTCTGAAGTTTTCGGATTGAGCATTTGAACACTTTAGGTCCAGCTGCTGAGGTTTGGATCACACATCTGAAATTTCAGTCCTTACATCTGAAGTACTTCGGTTTTCACATCCGAGAAACTTCGGTTCTCACATCCGAAAAAATTCGGTTCTCACATCTGAAGTACTTTAGATGTAAGAACTGAAGTTTCAGATGTGTGATCCGAACCTCTACAGGTAGACCTAAAGTGTTCAGATGATGCTCAATCCGAAAACTTTTGAGATCCATATGACCTAAACTTCGGGTCCCACGCACGAGGTTTTTTTCTCCGTGTGACGTAAGGATGTTCCTATCGCCCTGATGTCTACGGTCGATAAATCTAAATTATAGATCGTTGTGTAGGTCCCTGGCGAAACGAAAGCCACTAATGCAGTCAATATACATAGTTCCACGAACTGTGGGGGTGCGAGGAAACAAGTCATACTGAAGTTATAAGTTCGTGGAACTAGTTTGGCCTATGTTCCTTGAACTGCGCTAGGGTGGACAATGCCTAAGTTAGTTAATTATTGAGCTGCCATAGTTATAATAGGGATCCAAGCAGGCTTCGATAAAAATTACGAAGACAGGGAAATTATTTCAAATGTGTATTCTCATATTCACCGACATTTTTATCGGACTTCGTCAGCACAGTTGTTTTCTCATTTGAGAAGAATTGCAAAAATTGTATAGCCAAGACTTGGAAAAACTGTGAGAATTTTTCATCTCAAGAATCTAGCACTATATTTACTCGCATATCTGCTCTGTTTTTTACATTTTTGGTGAACACTCCGATTATGAAAATTGTATAAAATTTGATTTTTCCGATTGTCCGACTGTATAATCGGAGCAGCCTTGCCGTCGTCATTTTTTATTTTCCTCTCATCCAAAGGAATCGAGTAAATAAGAACTTCAAATGGAACCATTTTCAAAGGCAATAATGGACAGGTTTATATCGCCCACTATACCAAATATTATTGATCCTCCACGCACATACTGGAGTTTTGCTGGAAATTTTAGTTAATCTGACGTTTCTCCACAATGAGTTTCGTTCACCGCAGTAGTAACGCATCTGCATCACAAGCATGAGGAAAAGTGATTAGGATAATTTGGAGACGGATCGTGATCCTAGGTAACCGAAATTTAATCTCAGAAATGTATTTTTACGACCCGTGAATGTTTGTCTCATTATTGATGCCGATCGAAGAAAATTCCACGTAATGTTTTCGTTGCTCTCCGGAAAAATCCGCGGAGTTTTTTGTGTTATTCCTGGACCCTCTTCAAAGTGGATTTATCGCGACGCAAATTTAGGGTGTGAGACGGGAAGCGGGTCGTAACGAAGAAATATGCACGGATGTAAACAGTCAGAATGCGCGTTATTACAGGGCCCGTGTGCTTTTTCCCATTTCGACAAGCCCCATTCATTAAAAAAATATAACAATAAAATCATTCCGGGGAAACGGGCGCGGAATGGCGGACCAAAACAAAAAACTTTTTCATTATGAAAATTAATGCGCGGAAGTTTACTCCTTGCGTTCCGGCGGGTGGGAAAAATTAGCGACAAAAATCATAATTTTGTTTGTTTAATCGTGATTTCCGTAATTCAATCCGCTACGACGGTCAGGGGACGCGCGCTGTGTTCTTCGTCACACAGTGGTCGGAAAATGAAAGATCCACAATTTTTATCTCCGAAGAAGAATGCAAGTCCACTTATTTCATGTATTTGAATGGAATACAAGTCCTCTAATGAAGTAGAAGATTGAAGGAGCTTATCCGCACAACGCGAACTTTCAAAATGTAAAGAATTCCACCCATATACGTAATTATATATGCAGAAGAAAAAATTAATTTTTGCCGCACACAAATAGAGACTCACATAACGACTTACTTTTTCTGGATAGGCATACCTAATAATAGCATATTTTATTTATTTATTTATTTATTTTTAATGCAGGAATAAAACATGGAAAACTAGGAACGGAAAGTGCGGTGTAAAACTTGATTTTAAAATCTATGGGCGAAAAATGGAAAACAAATTCCTTGGTTCTCTGAATTGCAAACTCCCTGTCAAATTTTACTCCAATGCCCGCCCCCTCAAAAAAACATTGTAACCCTTAGAATTTGAGATAGATTAACGTAGCTTCAGTCCTAACGGGATTTGCCGTAAAAATTTTTGTTTATATTCTACCTTCGTTGGTTTTGTTTATACTCAGTGATTATTGGTCAGGAGAAAATAATTATTTTTCATAATTAGGCTTCCTTCAAAAGATCCTTAATAACTCCCCGCATGTGGTAAATCTAGTCGAAAATTTAACAAACTTACTGTGAAACATACTTTACTTCGTTGTGTCATCGTAAACTGTTTGGCAGACATAGTAAAGTTTCACGATATTCCATTATGCATTTCTTCCGTGTCGATTCGTTTGAAAACGCCTTTGCTTATTTAACTCTCTCGAATTAACTCGCAGTAAATCCTGTAAGATTATAATGGGTTTTTGAGTCGACATTAGCAATTCACATTTCCTTCTCTGTGTAACATGCTTGCCTAAAATTTCTACCACCGAGAAACTTTCCCACTGTTCGCCGCTTGGAGTCTCGTTCAGTTTTTTCCCGGCGTGTAAGAATTAATTCTTCGATTGATTGCTGCGTTTGTTTCAGCTACCAGCCAGAAATATGCACGCAGAAAGTATTACAAAAAAGTATTGCTACTTTCGATATTGATTCAATAAATATCCGTTATTGGTTGTTTGTACCGCTTAGCAACGCCGTAGTGACAAACAAGGAATGGCTTACTTCCCCTTATGTGAATTTCCAGCACTGTTCGTTGCTTAAACAGTGGAAGTTGATTTTTTCCTAATATTTGAATGCATATTAGGTAAAATGCTATCAGATGCGCTTAATCGAAGAGATGAAGTGTGGAAACAAACGTCCTCGGTGCACAGTGCACACTCTGCCGTAATAGATATCACAAGATCTAATATTGCTCTTGAAATTTCAAAAAGGTTCTGAAATTACATGAAGAATTGACTGAAATTTCACATTATTGAAATATCGCAGGAAAATATTATAAAACACGTAAAATTTTATCCTTGAAATTTTCAATTCCTATTTTCGTTAATTTTCCATCCTAGCTCAAGATGTGCACGCATCTACAATTTTGTTGTTAATCTAATCTAAAGCCATCGAACCATCCAATTAGCTCATAAGAACGCAAATTTAAGGGTCGTACGCACGTCAATGTATTGATTATTCTGACATTTTTTTATTAAATTCTCTTAGTTTTGCTCCATCTGTGGATAAGCTTGTCACCAATTCAAGCTAAAATGTAGTTTAAAAAAATCCTCGTACTTGGTGAAGTTTTTAGAATGTCGGCGTTGAACGAAAAATGTACTCAAACTCTTAAAAATGCAACATTCTCAAAATCTGACGATCAAGAAACACGTAGAATGCATCATCGCGAGTGCGTTTTGTTTTTCGGAAAATGGGGACAAGCCATCGCTATCCATATCCAGCCACTTATTGTTATCAGAGGACCGAATGGCTTTCAAAGCATTAAACCGAGAGGAATTGCGCCAGCATGGAAAACGCGCATTATTCCTCGGTCGGGACGAGCACGGAACAGCGGTTTCGGGCCCTCCGAACTGGGTTAGCCCCAAAAATAAATAGCTTAAAATGATAACAAAGACCCCCGCATCTTATACGTCTAATTTAAGACGGCAATAAATATCGGACGACGAATTGCAACCGAAAAGCAATTGTATTTTGGCGGCGCGGGACGCCGCTTATTCAAATGGCTTGCACCATAATTCTTTGCGACCGAGCTATTAAATCTGTTGTTCTTCTTAATTCGCTCGAGCCCTAAGCCGTCGTCCCCCCCGCCCCCTCCCTCGCGCGACGCCCCGGGGCTCGAGATGACATCGAAACCTGGCTTAACGACTTAAGATTCGAGCGGTGAAAATCGGATTTTAATTAGCGATCCAGAATGACTTCTTTTATTTTATTCCTATTTTTCCACGCGGGGGAACTGACTCCTGTGCTCTCTTTTTTTTTCCCGAGTGAAGGGTGTTAATTTGTCCCTCTCTCCCTCGCTTTTGCGTTTAATCCCCGCCTCTCACCCTTTTTTCTGCTTTCTTTGTAGGCATCTTTATTACCCATCTCCGCCTCTTAACGGCCCGGTCGAAAATTTTCAAGGGGCATCGAATAATTAGAGATGAATTAACGTGCGGATCTTCAGGGCTGCGAATAACATTTTTTACACTCCGGGTGAAAATAAGCGGAATGACTTGCCAGGGGCTAGAACTGCTCTCAATCTGTGCAGCACCTGAGAGAATCGGCAGTTTATTGCGGGCTGCTAAGACTAAGCGGGTTAATAAAATCTCGAGTGTATAGCTTTTGTACACTTTCAGTATACAGTGTTCTTCATTATCTACCTGAGAGAGCTGTTTTAATTAATTGTTTCTTAATCAGCAAGAACAACATAGTTTCAGCGGAAAGGAAACCTTCGTTGTGTTCGATAAACTGATAGTGAATTGAATAATTCGCCTTCGTTTTTTAAAGATTTAACATCGTGTCAGAGGCTGCCTCTCCCTACGAAAACTGAACTTAGAAATTAAGAACACTTCATTCTGCTGATTTGAAACACATATTCGCATATTTTATGTTTTCACATACTTGCATAGAAACACTAATGACTCATACGTTGAATTCATAAAATGAGCCAGTAATAGTGTTACAATACTGCATAACGTAATCTAACTGTCAAGATAAGTGATACAATTCTTTTCATATGAAAGTGCATGAAATTGCATATCCACCATAAATGAAGGATAAACTAGTTTTTTTTTTTTTTTTTTTTTTTTTTTTTTTTACATATTTCTCCACTTCAAATATATATTTCAATCCACTTTTCAAGAGCTAAGAATGGCATAATAGGTAACTGCTCACAAAGATGAGTGGAAAATGGGAGAAAAAGGGTTGCAACAGGGTTGCATCTGTAACTTTGCTTGTCGGTCCCCCTTATTTTCGTACATACTTATAGAACATATGTATACTTATTAGAGCTCAAAACTTTGACTCTAATTGGAAATTTTGGTACCAGGACTTTTCGTCCACTTTTTTACGTCCACAAACAAATGTCCACTTAAATTCGTGTCCATAAACTTTTTGTCCATAAATATTCGTCCACAAATATTCTGTCCACTAAATAATGAGTCCATAATTACTCGCCCAAAAACAAAAAAATTTACCAAATTCAAACTTTTTGACCTCGTTTTCCTTGCAAAATAGTATGGACTCGGCACTTTTTACCATCCTGTTACTTCCCACCTCCTTTTGTACTCTTATCGAAGGAGCGCTCAAGTAAACTGACGCAAGGAGTGGCAGCTACCAATGACGGATAAACAGAAAGGCTGTGATATCAAAGAGAGCAGTAAGTGCATGTTGGTATGAACCTCAAGACGCATAAAAGCATGTGCTAACCATGGCTCATCCAGAAATCCACTTACCTTTCTCTTCGCTATCACGGGAGAGTCAGAGTCCAAAGCAGAAAAATAATTAGCGTTACATTACTGCGGTTGCTCGGCGAGCATAAGTGGAAGCTTTTTGAGGAGGAGAGGCGACTCACCGCCGAGACGAATCAATTATAGGTGAGAGATGGTAGTCTTATAAGAACTAATCGAGGGAGATATCCATCGGACAAACGGTCATAAATCTTCATTGTTTTCAGCGACCACTTGTCCGATCGGTGATAGCCAACACCAGGACCAGCGAGCCCGGTTGCGGTCAGTATCCGCTCGAGTGGAATATCAATAGATCCCCTGCCCCCCCCCCCNCCCCTCGCGTCACGGGCACTTGGTTTTACGGTGTCTGCGATGGCACGCAGGATTGCTACTGATTGGTGCGCAGCATGTAACCAATCACTCGATCAGTTCACCTCCGGACAGTGAAATGGAACGTTGCATGAGCTGATCTCTGGCCGCAATGAAATCCTCCGCTTGGATCAGTCCTTCAATTCTGAAATCTTGAGTTTGTTCTCATATGAGAAGAAACCAACGTTTAAGATTTGTAAGGAAGTTGTAGTATTAAACTTTCTGCTTCCAAAGAATAATATCAGTGTGGCCGTCCCAGCGAAAAGTGGCCATAAACCACGACGGCGAAGTTGTCAGCTATTTTCGTAAAGTTGAGTTGCAAAATTGGGTCTCGCGAATTCGACAGAAAACTCTTTTTACTATCCTAGAAAATGAGTTGAGATAGGTTTCAATATCGATAAATTTGTGTGCAAATGCATAATCAACTTGGTGCCCTAATTTCGGCTAGCAGGAATTTTACATAGCTTTTTCTTGGGACTATGTTTTTTAAAGTGAAAACTTCAAACCGGCTCAATACAGTTTGAACTTGTCATTTCTTCTCAAGAAAATATGCAAATCGAAAATTGTTAAGAGCTCATATTTCTGTGCTCTGGTAAGTATCCTTAATCCATTTTTGAATTTCCGCGGATCAAAAGTCTTTTGGATCAATCACAAGTGAAGATGAAAGTGCGAAGGAAACAAGTATCGATATACGGAACACATTTTACTGATGATATAGTTTCTTTTCTAATATTTATCAAGAAACGTGTGTTACACCATGCTTAATTTACTAAATGATACTAAATAAGTATGATAATTACTTATTTGAAATCCGTTAATTCACATGTATTCGTCAATAGGAAACTTGAATTTAATTCTGATTTAAATTTTAAACATATATTCCTCATGAATCAATTGATTTTCAGATTTTACAATGTTTTCGACATATTCTGCGTAAAATTTTGATGCGAAACCGACTGTTTTTTTTTTTTTTTTTTTTGCCAAATTTCCGAGCCAGTTGTAAACCACCGACCGAGCCATCACTACCAACTAAGAGTGAAACCTCGATTCAAAAAAAGGGGGGAAAGGAGAAAAAGAGCACGAAAACACGAGTCAAGCCGCGACGCTTGCTCGGACTTCCTAGCGGCAGGGCTTCCTGGCTGATTTTACGATCGCTTTATGATACGCTAACAAATGAGTTTAGCTGAGGGCAGGTATGATCCGGGCAAACGGTAGCCATGATTAATGCTTCATCTTTGACTTCGGCGCCCCAGCGGTGTTGCACCGTGAGGAAAAGAGTCCAAAGCTCCGGTCCACACGTCGAAAGTCGTGAAATCTGGCACCGCCGCGGATAGTTAGTTTATTTTATTGTTTCAGGCCCATCTATCTACTTGACAGTTTGCCTTTGCCTCCCCTTTGATTAGTTTTCATTACTCGCTTACATTTTGCACGTATCAATGTATAGTTTCGGTGTGGCGCTGGTCGTTAGGAACTCGTCAAGTGTCCTGGTGAGTTATACCGGTATTCAAAGCCGCGAGCCGTCTTCCTTTTTTCGCCCTAAATGAGACTTGTACGCGAGTATAGTTCAGTCAGGTACTGGTGGTCATTAGTTTAACAGAGTCAAATGAGTGTCCTAAAGGATACGACGGGCTTTATTCCATTGCGGAATCTAGTTTTGTAAATCATCGTCAAAATTTACACACCCACAGGAACTATTTATTTTTGTCTTCCTTTTTCATTAGAATGCGCGATGCAAGTTTTGATCCCTATGGTATCCTCAATTTTCCAGTTAGACCGCGCGGCAGTTCATCAACTATTTATGGCTCCGAATTTTTTAAATATAATAGCTCCGTAAGTAAAGCGCTTTACATTAAGAGGCTTCAAAAAATTTACCTTGAAATTAAGTTCTTGGAGCCAAAATCTGGAATACTCATCATGCTACAGATATACCCTCACATATAGATTATTTTTATGGACAAAATCCTTCAAAAAAACTCTCTAGAACATTAATTTGATATTCTTAGCATTTAATACACCTTCCGTGTAGAATTTAGTATACAAGATGAAATTTTTTTTCTCTTCTTTTTTTCGAGTATTGTGATGAAAGGAGAAAATTGGGAGCGGATTTCGGAAAGCCATTTTGCAATTTCTAGGCTAGGGTAATGAAAAAACTTTACACTTCGTCTCCAAGAAAATTAACTCACAATCGGTTGCATTATACACTACGTTTTGTAAAAATTCGATGTTTCACTATTTCACTCATTTAATATAGTGTATCCAGAAAGATATACTAATTATTGTATTAATAATTAAGATGGGTCTTTTATTTCCTTTCCCTTTTTGATTAATTTCTATTTTTGGCTAACTCGATCGACATTATTTTTATGTTCCATCTACCTTAACTCCCAAAAGTGCTTGTAAAATGTAACCGTTCAAAAAAATTGTAAAAAGTCCAATCTTATGGACTGATCATTCTATTGTAAATACCATAAAATGTATTTTGCAAAATAAAAAAAGAAAACAATAAAAAAAAATCTACTTTAACGAAATTAATTTCTGTATAATTGGATCCTATTATATTTTCGATTATAAGGTTTTAAGTGTTCCAAAGCGCCGCGTGTGATGTTCCTGCGTTAGGAGTACCCATACTCGTGTTGATATCGGATCCTACTGTGGGAAAAATCGGAAGTGAGTTGTCGAGTGTCGTAACGGAAGCGTTGAGGGTGAGGATAATTTAAAGTGAATAAATTGAGACAGGAACGGGGCAGGATGGATAGGGGAGGGATCCGCAGATCGGGACATAAAGCAAGAAGAGAGGAATCTTGGAAGGCAATATTGTGGCTCTCGGGAATCCCAATCAGAGACCTCGCGTCACTTAAATCAACCTAATCAAGATCGGAGCAACTTTTAATGTTTCCTATATCCCTTTTAAATTACGCCTTTTCACGCCTTTTCATGGTAGTTTCCTCCCCCCCCCACCCCCGTCATCCGCCCAATCGGGAAACGTGTCCCCGGTGGCAGCTACTTCTTGTCCGTTTTTTTTGTCAATGGAACCTTCTTGTAACTGTATCTTTTGCTGATACTTCCCGTGCTAATCGTCCTCTCGGAGGATCCGTGGTGACGGATGGTCGGTCGGATGATAAATATATTTATTTGAGGGTGAAGTCGCCAGCATCTACTTTTATTTTTGCTGGGTGACCAGGTATTTTGCATCATTGTCATACCACGGCCGAGTTTTTAAGTTTAAGTATTTTCCAAAATAAACACAAATTTAGACCGCTCGCTTTTTTATGTACAATCGTATCTCGTTTTAACGTTTTCGAAGGGGAGTGAAAAGTAGTACATTATTTCCCAAAAAACTTAATTTCGACACTCTAACGAGAAATATTCAGCAGGAATTTGAAAAAATGAAGGTTTTTTTTCTCGAGAATACCTAATTTCGAGCAATTTCATAACGCGATACGACTGTTTTCCCCCTTGATTTTAACGCATAAAAAATTGAAATCGTTACTATTTTTAAATGTATTTTTTTAACAAAAAACTAGGAATAAATACTAATGTTAATGCAAAAATATATTCTTTAAAAGAAAATTTTAATTGATTTAGGGGTCCAAAACCAAAAAAGAAAAGAAAAAGAATGTACAAATAAGCTCTATAAAATCAGGGATCTTAACTATAGACCCCTAGACTCTCGCAGCATCCGCGGTTTTAGGGGTGCCTCCAATGCCTCTCCTTGGTGGAGCGAGAAAAATAAATCTGGGTCGAAACAAGTGCAAAGGGTTGGGTTGGAGCCGCGCGAGATCAGTGACTTGAGCAGGGGTGTAATTGCATTAAGGGAGGCACCGCAGGGTCGCGGCATGAGTAGAGTTATGCTGAGGAAGCAAAGCACATGACTTTGCCCGGCCGATAGAAGACTCACGGCTCGCTCCTACGGGGATGTGGGTGCACAAGACATTAAGAGGGTCGTCTCAATTGTGCACGTTGTCAGATTGCCCAAACGCAGCCCTTAGACAACAGGCTCCGATAAAGCTTTAGCACATTCAAGAGCAATTCAATGATTTATGGATTTTAGGACTTTTTTTTATTCAATTCCCGTTCGTGATGTCACAATGTAGTAGATTTCAGAAATCCGAAATCTGCGAAGGACAAATAAGACCATAGATCATGAAATATTCGCACAGAATGATTGTACCCAAAAAACTCAGAAAGAACACCTCTAGAGAATTTCGCACCCGGGAAGACGAAACTAGTAGCGATATTCTCTCCATATGAACACCCAGAGTTATTTAAAAGGGTCTCGCGGCAAAATGTTTGGTATGATTACCTGGTGTATTACAGTTGCCCGGGAGTTTTTTTAAAAAAAAGAGTCCTCAAATCCGTAATTATCGATTAACTATCGATTGATTTAACAACTAGCGGATCGTTCTGGAAAGTACCACTGAAACGCTTCAAAAGACTTGACTACCTTATACTACGCTATTTTTTCCTGATTATTCCAAAATGAATTATTTAAAAAAATAAGTCACGCCTTAAATGGTGAGTAAAGAAAACCGTACGCCACGGTAATCATATAGTTAAGGCGTGATTTATTATGATTTTACTGTAGCATATACACGTATCATAGAAATGGAAAGGTTAACCTAAAAAAAACTAGGTAGTTTTAAAATGTTACTAGTTTAACAATTTAGCCAGGGTCAGGATTTCTTTTTCACTAAGATACTTCCACTCAATTGAATTATGGTCTACGAAATCTAAAATCTAAAGCAAATTGACAGCTTTCTCTCATTTTAAATCAGGGGAAACAGTCATAAAACTTTCATCGTAATAATGTTCTCAAGCCATTAAAAATTATGTGAGGTGTAACGTGGCAACTGCGCCAAGGATAGCGGTCACCCGGTAGATTATCAGAGAAGGCGAGGAAAGGGGCTGAAGGACCCGCTATCAAAGGGTCCGATGAAGATGTAAGCTGCTCGCCCGGAAAAAGTGCTGAATATTTTAAGTTCGGTGCCAAATTTTTGGGTGAAAAAGTATAATAATGTACGTGGAATATTTATCGTTCCTCTGTTTGATTACACCTTAGCGCCCGTGTTTTTGTGCCCCTCGGACTTTGTCGCCTTAACCGTTTTCTTTTTAGACTTTGATTTACCGCGCCGTTAGTTTTATCGTCCGGTGGCCGGGCCGATTCTTTGGAAGACTTTTTGTCAGAACTTCTCAGGATTTGCTTTGCAGGGAGGAAGACTTTATCAGTTGTAATATGCAGTAGGAAAGGTACGACAGGCTTGATTCTCCTAGTCTTTCTGATGAGAATTTTCCAGAGCTATTGAATGCGGATTTAATTAGATCAAATCCATCTGCATTGGATTTTTTCCCCAATGAAAAACGCATAGGTGACGCTCAGCTTGACCGCACGAAAGTGAGGCACGCTCTGATCAATGTCGAATTAAGGAAATACGATTATTTTGTCTGGTAGAAACTGTTTTGTTGGGTCATCAAAATGAAGACGAACCATGGTTGCGTCATAAATACGGCAAGTTTGCTTCCCAGCAAGAGAGGCGCGCGTTGATAACGGCGCAGAGATACAACTATTCGTACTTAATGGATGTCCGTGTTGTATCTGCAGAATTAAAGGCGCGATGAATCGAGGCGTAAACTCGCGATGCTCTGCCCCGTGCTGGGGCTCGCTCAGATTTGGGAGAGAAGTTAAAAACGGGGTCTTATGTCCTCTCCCCTATTTTTCGGGTGTGTTCCTGACTTAGCCCTCGAAGCACCACTACAAATAACACAAACAGAAACAAACACAATACGGAAACAGAAAGAGGAGAAGGATACTCGATGCTGACGGCGCAGAGATACAACTATTCGTGCGTCATGGATGTCCGTGTGGTATCTGCCAATTTGAATGCGCGATGGCGTGCGGTGTGAACTAGCAACTCTTCGCTTGATGCTACTGATGAGTTGGCTACGAATACCGTTTCCATAACTGCTCCTATAGTGATACTTGGGTCGATTTTAACTGGCTTGGGATTTCTAGGGGTAGATGTCAAAAATTTCCCTGACGCTCGATTTTTTCTTTTTTTTTCAGTTTGATTTCCGTTTTTTTTTTAAAAAAAAATGTATTTGCTCACGTATATCTGAAGCTCATGTTTACCTGCCCCAATCAATCCGCGGTGCCAGTGTCTGTAACAAGCTTTGGGTTAATTTGACCCGACTTGGGCATCTGAGAGTTGAACAATTCGTAATTCCAGATTCCACCATTGTCCGACACCGTTGATAAATTACTACATATTTGGATACGAGGAAGGGAGGTCGAATATAGCGACGAGGCGCGAATGATCGATTATCGATTTCTCCCTATTTGAAGCTATATTAAAGAATTGATTATTTAGGTATTCGTTGCAAAAACCCTGGTTTTCGATCATATTCCATAGGTTTAATGGTAGATAAATCGATCTATCACAAAGTACGCCACGCCATTGGTCAAATAGGCAAATCGGGAGCGAAAACTTTCAACTCGGCCGGGTCCATCCCCAGGTGATGAGGGTTTCGTTTCCTTTATCGTGGTGAGGACACGGTATCGACGCACAGTGGATTGAGTCAATCAGAGGTCGGACATGAAATTTTTGACTAAAACTGCAAATTTCGATGTTTATTTCGTCACATTTTAAATTCTAAGGGGTGAATTTCCACGAAAATGTTACGAGGATACCAATGGACTCACTTTTAGAGTCTCAAAATTTTGTATGAACGGAGTATGAAGCTTTCAAAGTATCCAAATTTTGTCCGGACGTACATTTTTTTACTAAAATTGCAATATTTGATGTTTATTTCATCTTATTGTAAATTTTAAGGGGTGAAATCATAAGAAAATTTCACGAGAAAACTAATGGACTCACTTTTAGAGCCTCAAAATTTTGTTTAAATCGAGTAATAAGCTTTTAAAGTATCCAAATTTTGTCCAACTCGAGGTGAGTCGAGGTATATTATTGTTATTAACAAACGAGTTATTTTCTAACTAAAGTACCAGATTAAATTTAAAAACTATAAATTACCATTTACATGTTTACTCTAATAAAAAACAATTACACCTATTGACCATAGGAATTACCTATTGACTGGATCCACTGTGCGGCGGCCGGCGGTCAGCCTGTGGTCGAGCACCGGAACGCCCTCGACCCTCGGGCGCGGGAAGAAATTCGGGGCTCGGAGGTGGATTCGGAGGAAGCGAGGTTCGATGTTCCCGGTAAAACGGGGTAATTTATAGTGCCCGCCCACGCTATTCATCTTTGAGTTAGGCGGGATCCGCTCCACCCGCGGGACCGTTTTCAGGGGCGCACCGCGAAATAAGATTTAGGATTTTTACACCCCTGCGGCGAACTGCGGTCCGCAACCGCGCTGCGGTTTAACGCATGTCCAAGTCGCTCCTCTTGGATTTGTCTGGATTTACCGAACGATCTCCACTGAAAAAAAATTCTCGGCGTTTTTACCAAGGTCCGTTGGTACCTTTACCATGTCACTTTTTTACCAATTATTGGTAATTTTACCAAGATAGACTTGTAAGCTTACCTAAAAACTGGTATTTTTACTATTTTATTCAGGTAAGAATATCACTTTTATTGGTAATCAATTCCCGGTAACTTTGCCATTTTATCTCGGTAATTCTACCACAGTCGATAAAAAATATTGGCGTTTTTACCAAGGTCCAGTAAAATTACCGAGAAAGTTCAATAATTTTACCGAGATTTCATGGTAAAATTACCAATTCCATAAATGGTAATTTTACCAAAAAAAACTGGGATCAAATAGAACCCTGAATTCTTGTTAATTTTACCCTTTTCTCAGTAAATACACCGAATTTTTTTTTTTCAGTGTCTTTATTTGTTTAGGAGAAAGTACAGTTCATACGGTTAAAGCAAATTCAAGCACCCTGAGTTAAGATTCGGGACCGTATTCAAAGTCGTTCCTTAAGCAGAGCTCGCACTATCAAACCAAGACTATCAAGAACGTTCATAAAGCAGCGTTCTTCCGCAAAAATGAGTAAAATGCTAAAACTAAGTCACATACGTGTTTAATTAAAAACGACGGGTCGTAATAATCGTATTAGTAAATCATTCTGGATAATTTGATTTCATAGGTTGACAGTTTGATTGAAGTTTTTGTGCTGGTTACACGCTCAAATTCCCATGAATTTCCGATCAAGTGGTGACTGGTGCGCACCATCTACCATCAAATTTCTGCGGCCTGCAAAAATTGCAGAATGGCAAAATTGGTAGATGATGGAGCTGTGGGGTGGGGCTCATCCTTCATCTGATTTCCACATAACCGTGCTTATTTCATGCTTATTTCAATCAACACGTTGTTTCAATTAATTTTACTGATCAATCTAGATAACTCCCGACCGCCATCTTGGTCATCATTTTGATCGGAATTAGACGGAAATTTGAGCGTGTAACCAGGCCAATATATCGACAAGTATAAAAATCGAAAAATTGACGTTGATCGGGTGTCGAGGGTTTATTTCGGCTTCAGCGGGGCAACCGTGTCGGCGGGATGAAAGAATCCCCGAATGCGGAACGAATAAAATAGGCAATAAAATAAGTGAAGCGGGAGTACAAGTGTGAAACGTGAATGAAAGTGCGAAGGTCGCGGTCGGATGCAGCAACGATACTCAAAAAAAGAGCCGCGTGGGGCGCCGCCGAGTGCGGTGTGTGGAGTGTGGGTCGGCGACCTTTTTGGCCGGCCAACTCTCCAGTTGGCTTCATCTTCGTGTTGATGTTGA
Source organism: Bemisia tabaci (assembly GCF_001854935.1). NCBI lineage: Eukaryota > Metazoa > Arthropoda > Insecta > Hemiptera > Aleyrodidae > Bemisia > Bemisia tabaci. The sequence continues at coordinate 807,899 of NW_017564582.1, read as the reverse complement.
GGTAGGAGCCAGCCGGCATTCATTCTTTGGATCCAACTTCGATTCCGCCAAAACTTCATGCCGCAGCTGCCAATTCTCCGATGATTATTCCACTTTGATGCACCCTTTAATGAGTGAGCTGATTGTAAACATTCTCGTTGAAGTGATTCTATACGTGATCTTGAGCCGAGACTCGGCACAACGTTGCGCTGCCTCGCGCTTTGTGTCGTTTAGAAGCAATGATTTTTGCAATGTGCAAGATACTGCAAGAAAATGATCCATGCATAACGTGTAACAGAATTAATATTGAGTAGAATGACGTTAAATTTGTGAAAATTCAATGAAACTTTGCATCGAAAAGTACCACAACGGGTGTCTTTAATGGTTCAATATGCAAGAGAGAGATATCGCGATAATAACTCTTTTTTACACATTGAGCCATTGGACGACGTCCGTTATAGTACTTTTCAATGTAATACAGTTTCAGTGAATCTTCACTAATTTGATGCCATTCTACCCAGTATTAATGCTGCTACACGTTATGGAGCATTTTCTTGCATTATTTTGTACATCGCAATAATTATTGCTTTGCAAAGTCACAAACCGCGTTGCAGCGGAACATAGTGGCGAATCTCGTCACTATATCATATGGAATCATCTTAATTACCAGGAAAAAAGGCGGCCAGACGCAATATTCGATTGAGACAAGCTTATGATCATGTGCCATCATGACTCAGCATGCACGCTGACTGTAGGTTGCGTTCATTTTCATTCTTGTACCGTAAAATCTAACGACTGTAAAATGTAGCATTTGCAGGAATTGGGCGTGTGAGTCGGTGCGTTAAGTTCGCCTTCAATTTCGAGTGATACTGTGCCACGCTCGGGTGGTCGAATAGTTGCGTTGCAATTTTGTACGCTAAGCAATGCTTGAGTTAATTTTGAATGTTGTTCCTTGCTGTTTAAAATCTCACTCGAAAGGAAAAAAAAACACATTGGATCTAGAGTCCAGACTCTTGAAAACATTGACAAGAAAAAATACTCTTGATTCAATTGAATTTCTGCTTGAATCAAAACGAAATCCGCTTAAATTAAGAGGCTTGGTTCCTGATTTAAGCTAGATTCTAATGACAATCAAGAGTACTTTTTCTTGTCGATGTTTTTAAGAGTCTGGACTCTAGATCTAATGTGTTTTTTTTAAGTGCTCAATAATCGGCTCGCTGGTAGACCTCTGAATGACAGCTTGAGCTCTTGCGACTATAACCCAACCTAAAGCGCCGTTTCGAAAAATGAGCCCGCAATCGAGATCGGCATGAAAACCATTAGTTTCGGTAATTCCGAAACAGGCGCTACTCTGACAACGCGGGACGCGTCATGCGATCGAAAGCGAGAGCGGTGCCAAAAGGAGGGGCGTAAAACCAGAAATTTGGGAAGAGATCAACCACCTACTGGCCTATAGACTGCAACGCTGCGGTCCACGGACGCGTGCCAGAATCGATAACCTTAAACCTGGCAGAGTCGTCAAAACATTATCCTCTTAAAAAATGGATCTCAAGAAGAGTCTCGTCATCGTCCGAGCATTATTTATGTGGTCTCCCGGAGACTCATTCCCCGCCATCACTTTCAGTTTGCGGCTCCCGCTAGCAGGTTATATGTCACTCATCAACGATGTAGCACTCACATTTTTTGCCGAATTTTCCGCATGATATTCAGACAATTTATTTTAGTGACCTCGCAGTCCTTACTGCTATCTTCCATCTTGTGTGAAAGTTACTTTTGGAGCCACTGCTAAAATTTGCTTAATCATGACTCCTAACCAAGGAATTGAGGTCTTGATTTTACAATTTTAACCTAATTTGCTAAAATTTCCCCAGCAAAGAACTCATTTTGACATTCATCAACTATTATCAGGCGAATTTTATCGGATTTCTTGCTTAACAAGTTACTCCATTCAGCGAGAAATTGCTTCGCCCTTCAAATCGAATCACTGCCTTTAACTTGGATTGTTAGCGCAGGGTATTTATTTTGTCTCCAAAGAAAGAGAAAACAACTGTGTACACAAGGACTAAACTTCAATACATAGGGGAAACTATACAGTTTTTTTTTTCCAGATAACCGATCTTTGCATTGCTGTCTAGGAATCGAATTTCAGTTCAGATAACCCGAGTCTTTCGCTAATAATACGGGTCTTTTAATGGCTATATCATAATCTTTGGTTCCTTTTGTTTGAAGTTTGAAGTTACTGAAGTTTACCCTCAAATGTAATGAATTTTCTTCTAAAAAATCTTTTGCAAGCGCCAACGTTACCCCGAAAAAACAGGAAGCTTATTGAACATAGGTACTGGATGTAAAAAAGTGTGCGACAACTCACAAAACGCTGAATTATCCGCCTTAGCAGTTAGTTTTACACCTCGACATTGCTAAAGTAATTTCTGTAGCGGGTAAATTATCGTTTTGTGAGTTTTCGCACACTTTTACATCTAAGATGTTAAATCAACATCCTTTTTTTCGGTGAGAAAGTTCCTCGAGATCATGAACACAATTTGGTGCAATTTTATATTTCATTCCCTTTCTCGTTGTCCACAAAATGTCAAAAATTCGGAAATAACGTGCGAACAAACGTTCCTTGATACCAACATAAACCTCATGTTCCCAACCGAAGCCAACCATGAGGTCACGGTCTCACAGATGTAACCGAGGTTTCCACATCTCTCTCAAAACCCGCTTCGTACACATCAATTTCATTGAGTTTTGACATTTTACTCATCCAACCGGCAACGCGTCGGGTATTGCATGCGTTTATGAGTTGTGTGACGTCGATGGGATTTACACCGAGACCCGGGCGGAGCGTGAAGAATCCGATAAATAATTGAAAAATACGAGTTGATGAACGTGGCAATCCGCTGAAATAATTGACACCGTGCCGTAAATTAAGAGGGCACACAAATCCTCGCTCCTTTTACGTAAAGACCTATCTCAATTTCCACGCGAGACCTGTTCTCCATATAACTTTGTGCTTTCTTTGGCCCATATAGAATTGTAGATACGCTTTTATGACAGAGGGCGACGAAATATGAAACACGAGTACCGGGGGAGTCTTCTCGTAGATCCTTGGTCCAAGTAACGTCCGTCGTGTGTGAATAATCCGTGCAGAGAACTGCAAGTGCATGGTTTCATCAGATCTGAGGGTCTCAGGTAGGAGAAGGGGAGCTCAGAAAACTGTCTGATCAAATGAGGTAGATTTTAAATCAAAACAAATGCTGTTTTGATTTTTGACATTGCAGTTTATTCATAAATGATAACTAAACAAAATATGGACAGATAATAATACAGTTATTTAATTACTTTAATTGATTTTTTTTTTTTAACCTTGGAAGAGGGAGTAGTACCGGTATAGACGTACTCCTGACGGGTCGCCGGCCAAAGACAACAGTACACCATTACTTAACCCTCAGATGTCCAAGTCGGGCATATTTGAACTGAGGCTTCCTGAGAACACGTGCACCGTTGGTTGTATGGAGCCGGTACATACTAGCTTTAGATATAGGTGTAAAAATACACCTTAATAAGGAATAAAATTTCAAATTGAAAAAAAAAGAAGAAAATAATCGAGTGTCAGCACAGCCCAAGATAGGAAAAACATATTCGGGCCTCGTTTTTAACTTTTCTCCTGAATCTGAGCAACACCTTCTTCTTTGGCGGTATAGTGCCGAGCGTTGCGAGTTCATGCCTCGTGTCATCGCGCCTTCAATTTTGCAGATGCATCACGGACATCCATCAAGCATGAATAGTTGTATCTCTGCGCCGTTATCAACGCGCGCTCTATATCCCTCGCTCTATTTACTGCAAATCGAACGCGATGGCAACCTAACGCGTGGCATGTATTTTGCCATAGAAAACATGTATTAATAAGATATCGATCGTAAAATCGTCTGTAAGTTTTGTATCATTAGTCACGTTTGAAAAGGCAGTTGTATTTAATTTCTTTTTAATCACGCAGGAGGATAGAGAGTACTAAAAATGTTACATCGGATCTCCTAGGATACTGACTCACTTCAAGTTCTGATGATACATTTTGAGGGATACTTGGATCATGGATTGCCTTCTATGTAATTGATTTGAAGGGGATCATCCACTGAAATAAAAGAAAAAAACACACATTTAAAACCAAAGAATTTAACATAATCAAACAGGATTTGTAATAGATTAAGATCCATGTCGATCAGGTTCATGAGTTCATAGATAAATGCAAGCTTATGTTTGCATCTAATTCTATGCAAGGAGAGAAAAAAATTACTTAACCTCGATGAAGTTTCAAAACCTCCGCGAAGGATCTTGTTATTTATGGAGTTTGCCGGAGCGGAATGCGCAACGGCACCGGGAATCTCGGCAACAGAGCTAATGAAACGATCTCCCGGGTGGACGACGGCGGCGCAGGAGAGCGCCTCGTCGACTTCAAGGTTAGGTTAGGTCAGTTTCGAAAAGAGGTTAGGATCGTTAAATGAGTCACACCTACCGACAACCCAACAACGAGCCGCACTGAAGAGCAAATAAAATATCAATGTTGGATTGCTCGCCCGGAGGCCCCAGGCTCGCGGATTCCCCTCCCCCACGCATGAGTGACATAAGTGTTGCGCCCCTCGTTGCCAAATCACCAGTCTTGTATTTACTTGGTATACTAAATTTGCTGAATGCTATTCCTACGAGAAGTTTACTTGTTTTTCTGAAGAAAAAGAAAAGTTGCGTCCGACCTTAAAAGCCGTTTTTGCCCAAAAATAAAAAAGCAAAAATTGAGACTGTCGGAAATGGGTCATTTCCCAACTAAACGATGTCATTAGTTCTATAAAATTTATATCGCGAAACACGATAATGCTACACATTTTTGTCTTAAATTGGCTCTCATCCTTGAGAGGGTCTTACCTTAAGAGGTTAACACAAACTTTATGCACTTGCTGATTTTTAACGCAAGTTGGCTAAAAATTCCAACTTACTGTCTTTAGAGGTTAAGGTTGAGGTTAAGGTACCTCCTTAAGGTTCCTCCTCTGCCTGGGGGTAAGGCACCTTTTAAAATCAAGATCCCAAAAGGTGACATAATTTGGAACCAAAGAAGGAGAGGTTATGCCCAAACAGACAATCTTTGCATACCGGTTCTCACTTTGTCTTCCACTGAAACGCAACAGGAGCACCAAAATGAGAGATACAACTATTTTAACTCCCGAGTAGCTAATATTGCATATCCATTGAATTGAAGGTGAATCGTAAGTCTCGCTCTTAAATCCATTCGTCCAGGCTCAATAGTCATATTTACGAGAAATTTAGTTGAATTGACAGACTGCTTAGTTAAAGAAGTTCATTGTGGCTTCATTAGTATAATACTTGCATGAGAATAATACATATTTTGTGGCATAATTTTCCCCTTACTTTTTATAATTATGATAATTAAAAAAAAATCGCCGATAAATTTTTTCACCACGATTTTGAGTTGATCACATAATTGTATATAATACTCGATCTCTGATGATCCGTGACTTGTTGGAAACAATCAGATACTTGAAACTGTAAGTATTAAAATAAAAACGCAGCCTTTTACGCGTCAAGATAAATTACGTCTCGGCAAGTTTAATCCATCATGCCTATTTACAATCTAGGAGGCGGCATGGATCATCCAGTCGGAGGGAATGTATCCCTGACGTCCAGATGAACTGAGGAAAAGTACGCAAATCGCCTCTACGTTGCCGGTTGTGCCTTCTAATTTAATTTTCACCCATGAAAATCCTCGAGTTTCCATCGGCGACTGGCGCCCCCGCGCGGCCCAGTTTGTAGGTTACGACCGCGGCTACACGCCAGAGGTTATGGTTCGTCTGTTGTTGTTTTATCGTCGACTCATTAACGGACAACAAGGGGTCGTAAACTCGTTTCAATGAAGAAAACTCGGGTCACTCGTCATAGAGGTGCGAAAGTAGGCGATACAAATAAAACTGCGGAGAGGAGTCGGATCAAGACCTTGTTCCGTGACTGAGACTCCTCTCGAGCAGTTGGTCGTATCAGTGGAGATGAAGTCACTGCCGTTCTCTACCTGGTGTGATTCCTTGCAGATCACGAAGAAAAATAAATCGTTGCTCTTGCAATGCTTATAGCAGATTCCAGATCCCACCTACGTGTTTAGTCGTTTACAGTGAAACGTTTGTGGTAACATCGCTCGGTCCCGATATCAATGCTGGCTTGTCACTGGGGCCATAATGCTTCCTTAACGCTAATCGGGCATTCAAATAAATTTAGTGTGCGCCGCAATGAAATGATTCTTTGATCTGTTTATCTTTCGATACTGATTCTTAAAAAGTCCACACGGATCGTATATTTAAAGGGAGAGATTTTCGTTAAAGCACACCCTGCAGCTAATTGTCGAACTCACTCGTTTGCTTTCGATGGCTTAAAAGCGACATCCTTAAAATTCTGAGGATTCTTCTTTTTTGTTCAAAGGATAATATTTCACCGGCGTGTATAAAACAAACAAATGCGTCCTGGGGGACCCAACTTTTAAAGTTTTCTCGATGCAAGACCCCCTCCACTGGAGGGAGACCCCAGACCGCCCTTTCTTTTATCCAAATTTCAGTTCCCCCGAAGTTTCAGCCCTTGCACAATTCCCGTTTGCTTTTGGTTTATTCGTAATGGATCAATTCCAGTTTACTGATTAAAATGTAAACTAGAAATATACTAATTTCCTCCTTCTCAGATTCTCGTGGACTTTTTGACGGTGTCCTGCGTGACATTTCAATGAGAAATCACCTCCAATGGAGACTTTGCTGAAAATTTCGTGAATTTAATGTTCAAGAGGAAACTATTGCGAGAACTGAGTGACCCTTGGTTTCTAAAATGAACGGTTATCAGAGGAAATTTGACTAAAGAACCTAATAAGCTAAAATACTTGTGTTTAAATGGAAAATGCCGCCTGATGACGTCATGGCGGAAGATTTCCTTTTTTAAATATATCTTTCTGAAATCTGCCAAATCGGAAAAATATATGAAAAACACTGAACACACAGCTCATTAAACTCTCTCCGATTCCGCAATAACAATTTTTCGTGCAAATTATCCTTTGTGTTCAATTCTAGTGTCCTACCGAAGGGTTCGGTCACAAGGCACAACCCAAGGCCGTAAGATGCTTTGCAATCGACTCTTCCACGAAGCTTCTTGTTAACCCCTCGATGATCTCGTCCGTCCGTCGGAGGTACAAAACGAGGCTCCTAAGGTCAGGACCGCGGATCCCCGGGTGAGGCTCTCACGAAGTAATGCGGGGGCTGTGTCGGGCCCCGGTTCGGCGCGAACATAGCCGTCACCGGCGAGCTGAAATGGCTGTCGGCCGGTCGGTAGCCGCTGTTACGGGCTGTTAGGACACCATTGTCAGGCGGTTTTATTCGCGTCGCCGTTCTCACCTCGCGTATCCTGCGTGTGGTCACGTCGTCGCGAACCCTAATGGGCGCCCCTTGATAACCGTCCCGGCAGACACTCACCTCCGCGTAAACGGCCTCAGCCTCCATAAAAATATACCCGAGCCATCCAGTCCGCCTCCGCCCCCTCCGTTTTCTTTTTAATCGCATTAATTAACCTATTTTACGGGAGCCCCGCGCTCTTAACGGCTGCGCCCGGGCCCCGCCAGGCGCGCCACTGCGGATACGCTCCTCGCGTTGCCAAATTTCGCGGTGGACAAAGAAAAAATAAGCAGCGTTTCCCGACCGAGGAAAATTATGCGGTTCCAAGGTTGCAAAATTGACCCACTTGATTCATTTGTTCATTGCAAGCTGAACTCGATTTTCCTCAATTTTGCTCATTTTTACGTGTAATCAGAAGAAACATCAGCGAAATCTCCAATTGAAAATGTCTGATAGTTTTTTTCTTAAGAAAAATACTATTTGCAAATAAAATTCTTGCAACTTTGAAGCGCTGTAAAGCTCTTTCGACTGGAAAACGAAGGTATAAGATATGTAAATGTATGGTCGGTTTTTAAGAATTGAATCGGTGGATTTGACTGATGGGAGCACAGTGATGTGATGGACACCTTTAATTGCACGATCCGATACATGGGTCGATGGGTCACGATGACCCGCAGGGTAGAGCGGTCTGCTCTCCTTCGGAGGTCATCGATGTCAACACAAGGCGAAACAGCCACCACTTTAAAGCTTCACTTTGAACGTGTTTTCAGGGTCTAACCCGATAACTTGACCCGAGCTGCGTTTCCACGATCAAAACGGATGGTTCAGAATGGGAATCGGTGCGACTGCTGACGGTTGACGATCAGAATTAAGAGTTGCATCTCTGCTTTCTGATAGACATAAATCGCCAACGAGTATCAAATGAATGTCTTTAGATAATGTGTCCGTGAAATGTCCTTATTGGACAAGGCGCATAAGTGCAGTTTTTGAAAAAATTGGAATATGAATGGATTCAAGTGAAAATAGTCTTCATGCATGCCCTGAGAAAAATTCGCTCCCGAATTCCAATTTTCAAGCATCAAAAAGTTAGCTTGAACCTACTTTTCGCCATAAGGAGCCATGTAATTTCGAAACTTCAAACATGTATTATTTCTCGAAATAGCAAAAACTGCACTTGTGTGCCTTGTCCTCCAAGCCACTCAATTTTCCTCTTAGGTGTTCCTGATTATAAGCCAATTTTCTCAAAACGTAATTTTTGCACTTATGGCTCTTTTCGCTATCACGGCAGTTTTAGCGATAGCAACAGTCCGCTAGAGTCCCACAGCGGGTCTAGCATGGCAGCACAGCAAAACACAACATTATTCCCTTGAACGACCCCTGGATGCGCCCCCGTGGCGGGAACTTTCTCCGGCGGCGCCTTGCGTTTATCGCGCGGGCCGGAGTCCTCTAAAAGCCCTTTCAGCGCTGACGGATCGGTGGCCTGTGCGGGCGGGCACGCATGCCGACTCCGCAATAATCGATCTCCGCCTTTAAGTGGCCGTTCACGTGCCGAGCATAAACGCACTTTGTATTCAAATCTCCGCCAATATGAAACATTATGTTCGCAAGTAAAAGCTATCCGTATTTTCGTCTGCGTCTTCGCATATTCCGTTTCATACGTGCCCTTGCCCCCTGCCTGCGTCGCGTTGTGGCGTCACGTAGTCGAGCCGTTCCGTTGAGTAGCGGACGTAAATCGCAGTGGCGAAGCGTGATCAATCGATTATTTCCAATCGATCCTCCCATTTCAAACTGTGGTAAAGTATCGATTAACAAGGTGCTCGTTGCGAGTACCCCGTTTATCGATTTTTATTTTCCCTTGGAATTTTAAGGTGTAATATAGATGAAATTGCAAATGAAACCTTTTGAAAGAATTTGACGAAATAAATTTAAAGATTTTCTGGAATTACTTTAACAGAAGCCTTTGCTCCAACTGTAATTAAATAACAAAGCTTAAAAAATTCTCTATCCATCACATTGCTATTCTTTAAGGTACAAACTTTCATCTCGGAGCTTTAATTTTCATTGAATACAGATTAATTTTGGCTGCTCTCTTTTTGTACTTGTTCAGTAGATGTATCCATTTGCTCGCTCAGAGAGATACAAATGATAAAAATAAATATTAAAAAAAAAAAAAAAAAAAAAAAAAAAAAAAAAAAAAAAAAAAAAAAAAAAAAAAAAATACAAAACATGAATAGGACGAGGATCATCCAAATTATATTCCTTCGCACCTATAATTAATAAACTTCAGATTAGATATAGGTATACAGAAAATATTTGCGTATCATCATTGAAAAAGAAGAAGGAATAAAGAAACCTATCATAATATAATCTACGCAAGAATAGCTCTTGCCCTGCCTGCACTTATCTTATATTCCGCTGAGCAAAGAAGTTTTCCCGCCTTTGGATCCATTTTTTATACCTACGCGTAAGAAGAAAACACCCGGGTCTGATAAAGACCTCCCCCCGCATTTTTAGCACTTCACGCCACCACGCGAGAGTACTTAACCGCACATTTTAGAGCTATTAAGGAGTCTTTGTTTATGGAAGCTTTTGATGGCCGATTTAAAAGTAAAAAAGGTTCGTCTGAAGGGGTTTTTGGAGTGGGCGTCTGAGCAATTAAGAACAACGAAGTGGATTAACGGAATAAATCACCATACAAACGGTGGAATTATCCTCTCCTCCTTTTTTCCGTTTTTGTCTCCTCCTGCTCGGTTGGCTCCCGATTTTGGTTCTCATCCTGTCCTTTTTTTCTCTTTTTTTCCAGAATGAAAAAGTAGAGGTTAAGCAAAAGTGGGCGTCCCGACTTTTAGGCAAACTACGGAAAGATATCACGCAAGAGTGCAGGGAGGATTTTGTTCTCTGTATCACCGGCAAGAAACAGCCGATGTGTGTTCTTTCCAATCCAGACCAAAAAGGCAAAATGCGAAGAATAGATTGCCTTAGACAAGCCGACAAGGTAAGAATGCTCACCTTTTTTTAATTTTCGACTTACTTTTATCTTACCTCATTTGCAGCAATTTTAAGCTGAATCATCAATGTCTCGACAACTTTTCAGAATGACAAATATGAAAGCCAGCAGTTGAACTGTTTTCCCGCAATTTTTCTTTGGTGAAAGAGGAGGAATATTATTAATTTGATGAAAGATTTCTGCTGGACCGAATTTTCGTGAAACTAATATTCGTTCAAATGAAGAGCGTTTGACAAAATTAAATTTTTATACGTAGAAAAATATGGGTTTAATTACTAAGAAAAATGTGATGAGACTTTGCTGATAGTTTTGTAATGGTTTCAGGTATTTGGTATTAGTTTCGCTCCCAGTTTTTGGCAAGGCCAATAACTTCGTTTTCTGAATAAAAAGGTAGTATTTTGCGGACCCCTCAAAATCCCAATTTTAACTAAAATTTTGATTTTTCAAACATCTTTGATAAATTCGGTGTTTCAAATCATAGGTGCATACCAATTTTTGTGAGATCTGGCGGATTTCTATTGCCATAATACAGGAAAAACGATTTATTTCCCAGAACTTTTGGTAGGATTGTAACCCTCTTAAAATCACTTTTGGAAACAATTGTATAGATGAAAAAAAGTCTTATTTTTACTATTAGAACACGGCTCCTGCGGTTTGGTGGTTGAACTTTTGGGATTGGGGGCGATTTTTGGCAAATATCCCCTCCCCCTCTTTAAAGCCATACATTATTGTGGTGAGGCGGATTGCTTCACCTAAAATCGATATTTTTAATGGATTTAAATGGAGGAAATCATTACCAACTTTCAAGATTCCCACTACCGTAGATCACTCTGTTCGTGGCCTTTCGAGAAAAGGAGCTGTTTGAGGAACGACTTTGAATCGTCGCTTTCCTGCGAAAGGGTGTTTCTACACTCTGCAATGAACCATTTTGTCCATACGATTGAATGCCTTTCCCGGCTCATTTCAATTCGTAGGTACGCTTTATGTCAGCCGGGTTACAAAATACGGCCCAAATGGAGATTTTGCAAGTGTGAGGAATTTGCGATTTGACAATTGATTCTTATGTAAAAGTTCGCGAGAAACGCGAAAGTGCCACTGGTTTTCCCTGAAACCAACTCCCAAGCTCGAAAAAAGCTCTCAAAATGAGGCCAAAATGGAGGGGATATCCCCCTCCACTTCAAGACGAACTCTCCATGCAAAGATAAGGAGCATATACATTAGCAGGGTTGCCGTGTTTTCAGTTTTAGAGTCCCCAAATAAAGTGGCAGCCCTGTCAATGTATTTGCTCCCTATCTTTGCATGGGGAGTTTGTCTTGATGTAGAGGTGGACTCTCAGGATAGCGTGGGATATCCCCTCCATCACGCCCTCAACTTTGAGAGCTTTTTTCGAGCTTGGGAGTTGATTCCAGGGAAAACCAGTGGCACCATCGTGTTTCTCACGAACTTTCAAATAAGAATCAGTAGTCAAATCGCAAATTCCTCACACATGCAACATCTCCATTGCAGTTTCGTGGGGTATCCCCTCCATTACGCCCCCAACTTTGAGAGCTTTTTTCGAGCTTGGGAGTTAATTTCAGGGAAAACCAGTGGCACCATCGTGTTTCTCGCGAACTTTTATGTAAGAATCCATAGTCAAATCGCAAATTCCTCACACATGCAACATCTCCATTGCAGTTTCGTTGAATATCCCCTCCATTACGCCCCCAACTTTGAGAGCTTTTTTCGAGCTTGGGAGTTGATTTCAGGGAAAACCAGCGGCACCATCGTGTTTCCCACGAACTTTTACATAAGAATCAATAGTCAAATCAAAAATTCCTCTCACATGCAACATCTATCTTGCAGTTTCGTGGAATATCTCCTCCATTCCGCCCCCAACTTTGAGAGCTTTTTTCGAGCTTGGGAGTTGATTTCAGGGAAAACTAGTGGCACTATCGTGTTTCTCGCAAACTTTTACACAAGAGTCAATGGTCAAATCGCAAATTCCTCACACATGCAACATCTCCATTGCAGTTTGGGTGAAAGGAAAAGTAAAAAATTAACTGTGATGGCGTGGAAGCGATGAAAGGGAAGTGAGGGAGAATCGATGGCGAGAGGTGACGATGAAACGAGTGGAGCAGCGCGGATCCTTATGGGGCCACGCCAAAAAAACTATATCCAAGTTCAAGTTGGCCGCCAGCGGTTTTTTGCCAGTTTGGCCGCGGTCACGACCGGGGGAGGGGGGGGGGAGGCGAAGGGTCGAAACCGTCTGATTCAGATGCGGATTCGTCGGCACAACTTTTGTCAGACCCGACTGCCAAGTGCAACACGTCACGCCCCGCACCCCTGACCCACTCCCCTCCCCCTTTCTAGTCTGTTGCACTATTGCAGCCCGGTGCAAGGTACTCGGATGCATCGACCCTTGCGATTTTCACTGCAAGTCGCCCCGTCATCCTGGAATTTCTGTGGGCTTAATTGGTGAAGTACAGTTCTTGTGTAGGGAGAGTATTGACATGATGGTCATTTTGGAGGTTAGGTTTTCCAACCGAGCTTTTCCAAAAGCTCGATTCAAGCCACGGAGAGTATGGGTATGATGGTAATTTTAAAGTTAGGTTCTGCAACCGAGCTTTTCCGAAAGCTCGATTCAAGCCACTTAATTATTTTTACCGTTAATTTTGGTTTGAAACATCAAATATATCGTCGTTTCTTTCTCGAAAGAATGTAACTTCTTTTCATTTTTGGTTGATTTTTCCTCACAAATTGCAGTTTTACCCGGAAAATTATAGTTACCTTGGAGTTTCTGACTAAAAATGTAATTCTTTTGATCACATGCAAAAAGGAGACACTTCTTCCAGGTTTGCAGGTTTATTATCGTAAAACATTGTAGTGTTTGAGTCAATCTTGCAACCGTGGAATGGAGTTACGTTCTTTCGTGCGGGAGATGACAATTTGTGAACTAAAATAAAGTTAGATGGACCGAGAAGCACCGTAATAAGACTCGAATACTGCGGCCGATAGAGAGCACCGGCCTTTGGTTCATAAAACAGAATTTTTTTTTAGAAAATTGTGATTTTTGAAAAGGTGAGTGTTGGGGGAAGGGGGGTGGAGGGGCTGAAGACATAGAGCCCTTTCCCCTTAGTGTGTATAGATCGTTGTTCATCTTGGAAAGTTTCAGTATATCCTTGTATTCTATGTAAAACGATGAGGAATCAGACATGGTGGTGATGAATTTTGTACCATGTCTAGTGATCCATCACCCACAGGTAACTTCAAGATCTCAATAACTTTCGAGAGTTATTGCATGTCAAAAGATATAAGGATAGGAAATAAGAATAATCGTTGCAATTGTGTCTTCAAGAACTGGTTTTCCTCAACAGATCATAAGTATTTCAGTATTTCACTTTGCACAGCTCCCCCATTATCTCTCTTCTTTATTTGTCCGCATCGAGCAAATGAGCAGCTATGACAATATCCTTCTCAGAATTTGAATTTTTTCCTAGGAAAACAAGAGCGCAGGTGAGTTCTTCTCTCCGGGGTTCAATAAACCGGCCGCAATGCAAACTACAAGCGATCGCAGAGAGGAAAGGCTGTTTCGGAGGATTTTTGCATAGCTATGTAATCTAGACGTTTAAGGGAATGACTCAACCATTCTCAGCAAATGGGCCGGGAGGGGAAGAGGGGCGTAGAAATGGCTCCGTGAGCGTAATGACCCGAGACATCGTTTCAATCGAACCCGATCGATATGTCCTCGTGCGTTGCCATTTATTACCGAAACTTCAAAATTTTGCGTCCACTTGTATGTTTACGCAGGACTTATTCTTTTGAGCAAAACACGGATGTTTCGTTGACAGATAGTATACTTCTTTCTGGTAGTGTTTGTTAAGTTTGCTTACAGAAATCAAATGTCCTTACCGACACCAGCAGTGTTTAGATCAGAATCAAGAGCTTAAAGTTGGATTCAAAGTATTCAACCAGAATTTTTAGGGGTCAACGTATAGAGCACACGGAGAAAAAACTTCGTTCGTGGGACCCGAAGTTTAGATCATATGGATCTCTGAAGTTTTCGGATTGAGCATCTGAACACTTTAGGTCTAGCTATCGAGGTTTGGATCACACATCTGAAACTTCAGTTCTTACATCTGAAGTACTTCAGATGTGAGAACCGAAGTTTTTCGGATGTGAGGATACTAAAGTTTTTCGGATGTGAGGATACTAAAGTTTCAGATGTTTGGTTCGAATCTCGACAGCTAGACCTAAAGTGTTCAGATGCTCCGTGCATCAAAGTTCATAATCTGTAAAGTCCCTGTCACGAAACAAATTTTACGTTTAGAAAAAGACGAACATCGAATGATTACCAACTTTTCCTGAAGTCCACGCAAAATAAGTTTACGCACTTTTAGATTGCGACAGATGATCCGTCATTTTGATTCCTGCATTTTATTTGGATGTATAAGTGACGTTAGACCATCCTTTGTCGCAGTGTGTAGGTGTGTAAACTTATTTGGCGAGGACTCCAATAAATGAAACCGATATGAGTTATGCAGGAAAAGTTAATCAATTATACATTTCGACGGCTTAAATCCGCAATAACATATCTCGTTTGCGGTGTCTGAAAATCTCCGCCTCTATGTTATTTTTTTAAAAGAGAACAAATTGACATCATCCTTGAAGTTTGTGCAGAATTTTCTTCGCACAGAGAAGAAAAATCACGGCAGTTTTAAAGAATTGCCGTTGAGTAGTTTTCCGTTGAAAAGATGAAGTATGACAGGAAGTCTGCGACGTCGCAAACCGAGTTATGTGATCGCTGACTTACACCGTCGATTTGTATTGTCTCTTGTAACTTTTCAAATCGTGGTATCACGGATTTGCTCTCCAATGATGAATGTAATCTTACTTCTCCGATGTTTTTGGGTGATCACTTTTTTCCAATTAAATGTTAAAAGGTGTTGCGAGTAAATATTAAAAGAAAGACGCCAAACTATACATTGGTACTACATTAGGCATTTAAATGTGTGCACATGTTATCAGCGAGAGGCGAGTAGGTCAGAAAGCAAGTTGCTCGGTTCCCATCACAAGCGGCAGGATCAGGAAGTTTTGGAGTCTCAAGTCAGCCTTCAGACAGTGGTATAGGCCAAACATCGACTTGAGAGTTGATAAAATTGTATCCTCGGTTCAATCACCTCCGAATTGAGGACATCAAGTTGTCATGACGAATGATACTTTTTGTTCATTTATTTTGATTCTTATACAACGTCAGATTGTCATAATACCGTTTGGTCATGCATTTTCATGATAGTAATTATTTTTAATATAGTTAGTGAATTAATTACGACGATCAGCAACTAGGCTATTTACGTCGGACACCAGGGTTTACCTTGAATTTTGAGATATTATAAATTTGAAGAACACTTATAAATGTACATTTTTTAAGTGAAGTGATCTTGAGTTACTTTTGACGCAATGTATTTTTTCACCACCGAGGAAATCCGATAATATATACTGCCATAAGATAATTAATTTAACGCAGTGAGTAATGTAAAATGTTTTTGAGAGAGAACCAGAAAAATTGGAACTTTTAAATAACACCAAGACAGAACATAAACTGACAACAAAAATATATTCTAAGCATTACGGCTTGCTTACGTTTCACTTTCTCGCCTACCGGAAGCTCAAAAAGGCCCGCTTTAAGTTAAGGCGCCTTTTCACAGGACTGCACTGAGAAAAAACTATGGCTTATAAACCTATTAGAGGTAAATATGGAACACCACCAATAGTAGTACCTCTACATATAATAATAGCACATATACCTTAGTTATGGTACGGGGTACCTTAATTAGGTACAGAGACCTTAGTATGGTTCACAGACCGAGAATCATTAGTTTATTTACGACTATTATAGGTGTTCCATGTTTACCTCTAATAGGTTTATAAACCATAGTTTTTTCTCAGTGTGGGACTAAAAAAGTTATATCAGCTCATCGGGGCTAAAATCGGCCCTAGTCGGTTTTTGCCGTGGATGAAGATGAACCAGTTCAAAATAATTACTCTAAAAATCGGTACTCTTCCTGGTTTTTCCGTCTGCCCGTCCGCCTCTGATCCTTTCGCGTTTCGATTCTGGGTCTGTTTCCTGAAAAACTTCATTTTTTCAACTACTGTGTCCACTGTCCATCTATAACACGGGAGTTCGAGTTGGGCCGGTGGTCCACGGGCCGTGGCACAGGGCACACGATCGTCGGCTCCACTCGTGGCTCGTAAATCGCGGTCGGGCGGCAAGTGGACAGTGGAGCGGTGGCCGCGGGTGAATGGATTAGGGATAACTCGACGAATCTATTAGCTCCGGTGCCACGAGTCAGTAATTGGATGTCACCGAAGTCGCATTGTTCTGTCCTTCGGCTTCGGGCGAGCGCCCCCCGCGCCCCAGCTCCGGCTCCCGATCGCCTGATCCCGATACCTCATCTGCCATCATTGCCCAAAACCGCGCATGGGACATAGGATTTTCATTGGAGTTACGTGGTTTTGTCGCAACGTGGAAGTCGTGTCACTCCGCGAGGGCTTGCGCCGCCGCAGGAGCTTCTGTCTCAATTAGAGTTCGCGCGTCAACTCGCCAGTTACTTCTTCATCCTCTGGTTCCTACTGTGTTGTCCGACCTGAGACCAGAGTAACTATGTATACAGAGTAAGAACTTGTCGAAATATGGAGCTTTTAGGGCCCAAAGAGGCAACCAGCCTTCTAACACAAGAAATGTCACAGGCAATCTTCAGATTTCAATATCAGACTAAGATGGCCAAGAATGTTAATGTTTCGTACCGATGATTTAAGTTTGAAGATTAGCTAAAGTCGATAAGATCTGTACAGACGTCTAATTTTTATATCCACTGTACTGCCGTGCAAAGGAAAAACGTTGGATGAGCCTTAAAAGTTTGTCATATTTCCTTCAGTAATCGACATATTTTCGGGGAAAACTGTGAATATTCTTTTCTCCAAATTGTTCAGGCCGCTTTGTTTGCAAACTTATTTAAAATATCTGAAAATGTCAACGTAACACATGCATACTTCTCCTCGTAAATGAAATAATTAAAAGAGAGATTATGGGACCCCTATGGCTGGCATCCCACTATACTTTAGTTTGCATAGAAAAAAGTATTATAATCCCAACTATACTCCTGGCTGATTTTGGCGCCAGACGTAGGAGTAGTTGCACCAGCCAGAGATATGGTTGAGTCTACCGAAAGAGTGGTTTTATCAACTATACTTCTGGCGACAAAATACTCTTATATCCAGCGCCTAAATCAGCCAGGAGTATAGTTGGGGTTGTGATATTTTTATCTCAGTATGCGAGGGTCCTGAGTTTCAGAAGCTTCCAAGTATCGAGTAATGGTCAGCCTGTTCACATTCTTCAAGCTCTCGATATGAATGCACGGTATTTGCTAACAGTAACTTATCGGCTATCATCGGGACCTGTCACTGTCGTCCTGGACGAGGCTCGGAGTTGGAAAGCGGAGGTTCTAGTTTGACGGAGGTTGGGCTCCGGCTTAGTATTAAATCCAACCGTAATTCGACGGCCGCGCTGCCTGACGAATAATGAAGTTGTCATATTAGTTTACGTGTCCGCGGAATCCCGTCCCTCGCGCATACTCCCATCCTTAAGAAAAACGCCGTATGAGCATTTAGACGTTGCCAAATGTCTTCTCAGAAAATATTCATTTTTGAAGAAATTTATGAATAATTTCTTTTGAAATTTTCAGACACTTTAGGTCAAATTAGGATCAAAATTCTGTGGAAAATCGGAAGAAAAAGATTAATAAATTCTCCAGAAAATTCTTGATTTATCAAAGGAAACTTGGCAACGTCTGAAGGCTCATACGACGTTTTTCCTCAGCACAGCAGCATACGCGTGCGGTCGTGTACGATTCACGCGCGCTTGCACCGCGCTGCTGTGACGCCGCGAGATTGCAATCTTTTTATTTGCGCATGCCCCAAATCGAACGGAAAATCTCACATTTTGCCTCTTAATAAAATCTGCAGGCATTACAGAATGAAAAACGAAAGAGACAGACACAAGGAGGGACATTTACTGAGAAATGGGATTTTTAGTACCCTAAAGCGTCCCGGTCTTATAAACCATCTAATTTTTAGCATTGGTTACCCATATTTTGTGTGTTTTTTAGGTTCGGCATCACAGAAAGTAATATCCAACGTTTGAACGTATTTATGATGGAAGGAAATATGTGTAAATGAATTGAATAAAAAAGAACTATGTGCTTAGGTCTTGCATGCCACACAGTTCCTTTGATCCTATTTTTTTGCACATAGTTCCTGGTTGCGCAAATACGACAGACTCATTTGGACCTAGTTTATCAGAATGGAACCAATCCATATCAAGTTGAAACTAAGAAAAAGAGGTTTGAAGTTTTATTTCTCCATGAGACTCAATATAGAATGTAAACTTCAACCCCTCTTTTCACAGACTAATATTTTTCTTGTCGACTTTGAGTTTTTGGCAGGAGGAAATAATTATACAGCTAGAGGAGCTCAAAAACAGTCCTAACTCAATTTTTTCAAATATGTGGGTTCGTTCCTTTCTGATAAACTCGGTCTATTTTATATCATTCATTCGTTTAAAAGTGTTGTTAGAGTCGTTTACAAATACACAAAACATGCATACACTGGAAAAAAAACAAACACATTGGATCTAGAGTCCAGACTCTTGAAAACATTGACAAGAAAAAATACTCTTGATTCAATTAGATTTAAGCTTAAATCAAAAAGAATTCCGCTCAAATTAAGAGGCTGTTTCTTGATTTAAGCTTAAATCTGATTGAATCAAGAGTATTTTTTCTTGTCAATGTTTTCAAGAGTCTAGACTCTAGATCCAATGTGTTTTTTTTCCCCCCAGTGTATTTAAATTACTCAGATTTGAATAATATTAATTGGATCCGACATCGCTGCCGGCTGGAGCTCGGGGATCGGATCCCGAATGCAAGTCCGTGGCCCATTAAGTCCACCGACACTCGGACAGCTCGCCATATTAGGCAGCTTGAATGGGATTTTTATTCGCCGAGAGGGGCGGGGGCGGCCGAGCAGGAGGGGACAAATTTATCCGCTTCAAATTGACGACAGTCAGCTGTCTCTGTCTCCGTCGCCCCCGCGCCCACCAACCGCTGCATCGCTGCACCGATGCACTCCAACGGAGAAATGCAGGTTTCCACCGACACCGAGATCTCCCTGCCCCCACACGGGAGGCCCCCTCCGTCTCCAGTTAAACTGGCCATTGCTCAAGGTTAAGCCTCAAGGTATACACTGAAAAAAAAAAAAAGAAAAAAAAGCACATTGGATCCAGAGTCCAGACTCTTGAAAACATTGACAAGAAAAAATACTCTTGATTCAATCGGATTTTTGCTTGAATCAAAACGAAATCCGCTTAAATTGAGAGGCTTGGTTCTTCATTTAAGCTAGATTCTGATTGAATCAAGAGTACTTTTTCTTGTCGGTGTTTTTAAGAATCTGGACTCTAGATCCAACGCGTTTTTTTCCAGTGTACCTATTTGGCCACACGGACAATATATTTTAGTGACTCCTTACTTACAATTTAAACAATGTAATCGAGTGTGATCGAGGCTAACTTCAAAGCTCAACGCTACTTTCTTCCTAATGATTGATGAGCGAATTGTTAAGCAATCATTTGAATAAAATTCGCCTAATGATGAATGATGAATGCCGCGGTGAGCGGACTTTACTCGGCGAGTTTTTGCAAATTGGGATACGACTAGCGGTTTGCCAAACTTCGGTTTGTTTACGAAACGGAATATTCAACACGTTGTTAATCATCCACCTAGTGGGCATAGTGGGCTAGTCTGCATTGTGCAACTACTGTTGACCTATACTGCCAGCTTTGATTTAATCACTACCTGAGGCTGACGTCAACAATTGATGGATGATCATGATCAGATTTTGGGTTTGTTGGCACGTATACTTGGATATCGTGCGACGAGTACCTAGTTTTCCGATGTGTTATACAAATTGTGCGCTCTTTCTGAGAAAAGCAGCGGGTTGATTATTGAAATTGATGGACAAAGCTATATACAAAGAAGACACAGAGAACGTGGAGCGACCCTATTGCTTAAAACGGGCGGTTCTTACAGACTGGAGCGGTCTGGAGAGCAGGAGAATGATGGACTAAATACAGGATCTCCCGTGGAATACCGTTAGTTATTATCTACATCCTTTGTCCATTGCAACCCCTAGCTTCTACCAACAGGATCTGCCTATATCCTTTTTGTCTTCTTTGTCTATAGCTTTGTCCATTTTTACAATATGCATTTCAGTAATCGGTCCGCTGAGCAACATAACGCATTGGATTATTCATCGCCAACAGCGGTGATGACTGATTGATGATAGTCAGGTTGCGTGGATCGCCAATGGATGCTTGTTCTGACCCAACTTGCGTGACTTCAGACGCGGCATTTCCGCGCGAGGTGTCCAACTTGCATCCAGCACGACATCACGCGTGAATCGGATCGGAAATCCTGCGTGGGAGCCATCACTGCACACACGCTCAAAGTCACCTTGATCCTGATGAGAGGACGCGCGTTAAAATGATCGAAGGTCTGAAGTTCAATGATCCTTTTCACACGAGCAAAATACAAAACATACCCTGTTCCTTGAAATAGACGTATTTCTATCAAACGGAAGTAAGCGCCTTAGAATGCCGGATAGCGCATTCTGTCAAACGGACCTAAGCGCCATGGAAAAGCATTTCGAATATAGGACGGAATAAGCCGGACGCCCGATTCCGCCGCCAATTCAAGCCCCCCTCTACCTTCCTCACCCTATGGCGCTTAAGGTCCGTTTGATAGAAATACGTCCAAATGTTGGTAGCATAGCTCTGGATCCACTTAAATCAAATTAAGAACAAACCCACACTGAGAAAAATATTTTTGAATTTGCCGCCGAGATTTTTTTTTCCTCTTCAACTGAGAATACGTAGTGTAGAGTATTTATGTAGGGGGAGTTCGGACAAGTCGATAATTTTGAAGTTAGGTCATGGAGTTTTTATGGCCCAAAAGGACAGCCAATCTATGAACTCAAATTATCCAGAATGATTGCATCCTGCAAAAAGGAACCAGAAGAATTGCAATGTTGCTAAGATTTTGCAACTCAATCCTTTGGAATATAATCACTGAAATCATGAATAAATATGTTTACGCGGTAATTCTAGTCTTAAATTATTTACAGTTTTCGGCGAGTAAACTAGAAACTGTAAATGGATAGTCAGGTTTTACTTCCAAAACAAAAATAGTTGCACAATCTTAGCAACATTGCAATGCTTTCGGTTCATTTTTGCAAAATGCAGTCCAATTGTTACGATTCGTCGACTTTAAAGCACGTATTTGACTTAGTTTTTGCATAAAGTCACTCATCTTGTTGCAGAAAAACGCTCATTTTTAAACATTCTTTGCCATCTTGGTTTGATATTGGAGTCCGAAGATTAGTAGTGGAATTTTTTGTGTTAGAGGGTTGGCTGCCTTTTCGGGTCATAAGAGCTCCGTATTTTGACCTGTCCGTACATTTCTCATACTTATATACATTGGAAACATTTTAGTTAGTTAGTTAGTAAGACATTCAGCGTCACAGGCTATTAAAGTCTTTTTCAGAGAATTTTAAAAATGGGAGTATATACGAAAATTTAGATTTTTAAATTAAGAGAGGTGAAGAGTTTCAGAATTTTGGTAGTAAAATTTGGTTCTTCGCATGTAAGTGGGTTTGTTACTGAAATAAAACGCATATTTTATATTCACGTCGGGATATAAAATTAATTGTGTGGGCAGTAAAGGCAGAATCTTCGGATCATCATACACATTTTTGACATCCTAGGTGCGAAAACAGCATACTCTTGGCGGCGAATACTCCTATCCGTACCAAGAATTTCCGCCATTTTTTTGGACCCTGAAAGTCTCTACAAGCCTCAGTGGCCATACTCTTTCTAGAGCTGTAAATGCATTCTAATGTCGGCAACGCAGAAGATTCGTAAATCTAGATCGTTTCCTACGCGAATTCAAGTCTCAACGTTCAATGTTGATCCTTATATCGGATATAGAGATCCCTCGGTGAAAATCGGAAGAGGGTGCAATGTGCATCTCTTGGAGTCTGGTGTTGCGGTCGCCGCGGTGTCGTCAGAATCTCGCGACGCGACAGACGTGGACGCACGACACATTATCGCGTCATCGAGACACGTCATGCGTGGGCGGCTGACGGACGGCGCGACGGACGTGGGTCGGACGCGGACACGATGACAGACACGGACACGCGTATCGTCTCCAGCGTTGCCAGAGCTCACCAAAATTCACGTAGATTCAGGACAAGTTGTCAGTTCTTTTATTGGGTTATCTGGTGAATTCTGTTTCGCATTATTTTATCTTAATATATTGTAACTAAGAGTCAAAAAGCAGGTGGAGCCAGGAATCCAATAGAAGCATTTTAAGAGCAAGAATTTCGACGGTGTAATGGTAGCATGCACCGGAATTCACTGTAAATACATAATGGTGTATTCTACTAGTAGAAGTCTGGTTATCTTCAGACCCAAGTGCATCACTGTGTTCCAATATGGATGAATCCTTTTTTCTCCATTTCGAAGCATGGTAATGTTGCATGTGTGAGGGATTTGCGATTTGACCATTGATTCTTCTGTAAAAGTTCGAGAAAAACACGTTGATGCCACTGATTTTCTCTGAAATCATCTTCCAAGCTCGAAAAAAGCTCTCGAAGTTACGGGCGTAATGGAGGGGATATCCCACGCTATTCTGAGAGTCCCTCTTCTACATCAAGACCAACTCTCCATGCAAAGATAGGGAGCAAATACATTTACAGGGCTGCCACTTTATTTTGGGACTTTAAAACTAAAAACACGGCAACCCCTCTAATGTATTTGCTCGCGATCTTTGCATGGAGAGTTTGTTTTGATGTAGAGGTGGACTCTCAGGGTAGGGTGGGATATCCCCTCCATTTTGGCCTCACTTCGAGAGCTTTTTTTGAGCTTGGGAGATGATTTCAGAGAAAACCAGTGGCACCATCGTGTTTCTCGCGAACTTTTACGTAAGAATCAATGGTCCAATCGCAAATCCCTCACACATGCAACATCTCCATTCTGATTGATATTGCCTTTTCTCTTTGTTTGATTTTCATCGATATCGTTTTTCGCGAATAAGAGTCGTTTTCCGAGGGATTGGCAATGGCGCGAAGCGGCGGGCTGTGAGTCGCGTGCTCGGAACGGGGGGCTCGGGCCGCGTGGTGACCGGGGGGCGGGGGTACAAGGAGCGTGCTGTTGCTGATGACTGTTGAGTGTGGAAGCATCGGAATGAAAATCTCATCGATTTGAAGCGCAAACGAGAGAACGGATCGGGACGGGATCTGGGCTCACAAATCTTCGGATCCGCGCCAGCCACGGCGAGCGAGGACATTTTCAATCAGTCGCTCCTCTATCTGCGCCACCCTTATCTCCAGCATCCAAGCGCGCAGCTGCCATGTGGATAATCCGTGCTTTAGTTGAGCGTATTCGAATGTATTCCAACCGCGCAGACTGAAGGAAATGTGAAGTAAGGCCAATACATATGATAATGAAAATTGGTCAATTCTTTGATTAAACATCACAGAAAGAATGAAAACCTTAAAAAAGTAAGGAAAATAAAATTAGTAAATCAGGAAATCAATGGAAACCAAGATTAAGCAAAAAAGTATAGTAATAGCCTACCGTGTTTACAGGTGAGCCCGGTGAAAGAAAATATCGTGTGAGGAGATCTACAGCGCAGTTTCCAAGGGAGGCAAGACTTGGCAGTGCTTAAAATTTTAAATTTTTTAGTTGTAATTCGAATTTTGAATGCAAGTTGAGAAAGAAACCTATAGGAAAAACCTAAGAAAAATTCGTGACCGCAGTAAGAAAAGTATGATGATTTAAATTGTGTCTTTTCCTGATTTTGGAGCCAGCTGGTTTCGTTGAGTCAACTAGGAATGAGGTTGTATCAACCCCACGCCTCTCACTGTTGCACCCTTGCTACTTCTGACAAACGCCAATTCAGCAAAGAATATGGTCGACGTTGCAAGTGAAGTTGCATACACGATTTTTCAAATGTCAAGATGTATCATTTGTGTGCCAAATTTTGATATTATCCCGCTTCTAATTCAACATACTATTTCCTCCCGCGAATCCACATGCATAATTTTGATAGCTACTCGTAATAGCGAATATGCATGAACATTCTACAGCTAGATTTTCTGAAAGTTGTTCTCTAATTTTAATCCAGCGTTTCACGGTCTTTCGGAGGTCTTCCGAGGATATGATTACATTCTGCCTCCATTTATCGAGGAATAATCATTTGTCATGGGAAAAGTTGCGCAAAACGCGTCCCTTCGAACAGCCAGTAAAGGAACACTTATGAGTTATTACCTCGTTCGATCACATTATTCTCGCCTTTTTGGGCTGTAGAACCTATACTCAGTTGACGAATGACTCTTTTACACCTAGAGGAATGTTCCTGCTAAACATGCCGCATGAAAGGAATTCTTGTAAAAACGATCGACAATATTTTCATACCGATATAGGACATACAGAGTATGAAGTAAATACATTTCCTTTTTTCTTTTTCTCGTGAAAAATCCTGTCACTGCACATTTACTAGGAATACCTATTGATCCAGCAAAAAATCCTTCTCCGTGTGTAGTTAGAAAAAATTATATCGTTATCACATACCTCTGTCTCCGACCAAGGAAACCTTCTGACGTCAAATATCCTCAAAGTAAACCCCCATATTTTTTTTCACAATGTTTACACTCGTCAAAAGCTGCCACGGCTTTTCTCGAAGGTGACACCGACAACAGCGGATGACCTGCCCGAGGCTCAATAATTTATATACAAATCAGAGGACTGATTCCCTATAAGCATGCGATGCCTCAGTGCAACTATCTCTGGAGCAGTAAATAAATTGAATTGAAATTTCAACACTGGTCCCTTGCGCCTTCCCCTCGATTCTGGTCTCCCCCCGGCGTTTCGGCATCCTCCCCCCTCCCCTCTAGCTTCGAGTGCACTCGCAAACGCACACCATAAATAATTCGTCATAAGAAGGCCCATTGTTGGGCTGATATCATTTTCGCACTGACTTGCGGAAGAACTGGTCGCTCGGGCTTCCTTGCCACGTACACTAGTAAAACCGTATCGGTCCCATAAGAAAAGTCCAAATCAATGGCTTTTTGAGGGGATCCGACATCACTGACCAGGCCCATTCCAGGACGCTACAAGTTACTAGTCCTATTTCTAAGTGTCCATTTGTTACGTACAAGTCATAGTATTCGGTTTATTTTATAGAAATAACGGGTTGTCAAACACTTGTAATCTTGTTCCACAGTCTGAGGAAAAATTTACTGGTTGTCGTTACTTATAAGGAGCTTCTCTCCGATGGCAAACGAGCGGCGTCTTTCATAAACGAAATTCTGAATCACGCGAGGAATTGATGTAGGAAGGTGACACATGATGATGGAAAATGCATTTTATGGAATGGGCTGTCAAACTTAAAAAATTATTTGTTGCTCAATGTAACGACAGTGCCCATAATATCTGAATGCCGCTGATTTATCCAAGACAAGCATCACCAATTATTAATAATAACTCATTTTATGTTAATTTTCATCAAACAAAATCACAAATACTTTTAATTTGTGCGCATAACTGTTTCTTGTTGCTCAATGTAACGGCATTGCCCATAATATCTGAATGCTGCAGATTTATCCAAGACAAGCATCACCAATAATTAATAATAACTCATTTTATGTTAATTCTCACCGAACAAAAGCACAAATACTTTTAATTTGTGCGCATAACGGTTTCTTGTAAAGAAAACGAGTCTCTAGTAGTTTAACAGAAACTTCGATTACTCGAACTGAAGTGCAATTTTCATGCCTAAAAACTTCAGTCCCCTGGATCGTAAACTTCAGTGTTCCATACAAAGACATGAAGACGGAGGGCTAAAAGCAAAAAATGAAGCTTCTTTTCAACCACCTTGGCTGCGAAATCGGGACAAGTTTGAAAGTCAAATGTATAGGGCGGGAACTAAATAAAATTGTGGAAACAAAGTATTCTAGATTGATTTTTGCCCAAATTCACTTACCCACTCATATTTTTTTAACTGTAGGTTAGTTTTGGTCCGTCGTCGACCGATTAATTTCATTTGGGAGTAACGGTCATCTAGAACTGTAACGGCCTGTTTGAACCTGCAGAACCACCATGAGCAGAAGAAAAACTAACTTTAGATTACTGCCTGTTACCGAGCAAAAGTAGGTGTATTATAATAGGACGCAGTCCCAACTTTCTTAATATATTCGTTTTAGGCATTTAAAATACGTTTCGAAGAAGAAATGTGGAAAAATCAAGAGGACAAGTTCAAATCAAATTTCCGTCTGCCGCCATGGATTCCCGCGCTCATTTACAGACTCACACAAGCACCCAGCGCCAAACCAGGCTTCACTTTTTCCCCGTGCTTTTAGATACGAGCACTCCGTCTTCATGTCTTTGGTTCCATACGAATCAAAGTTTTCATCACTGTGCAGAGTTTGCAGACATTGTCTAGTCATCTAGTATAGCAAGTTCAGATAATGATTCCCCCCACGTTTATTTTAAAACTAGAAAATGCATAATCTTGATGTTCCTCCAAACTACAGTGTTCCACGGGAGGAAGATGAGACAGTATTTTATTTTTGACAAAAGGATCCTTTGTCCCTTATCGTAAAACGCTGAGCCTTTTCGGAGGAGCCTGGCTCATAAATCGCGGAGAAAAAGTGTTGATTTTATCTGCGAGTTGTTTGTCATTTCTCTCTCTTTCTGGCTGCACCCATCAAAGCCCGGGCCTGAGACTCGAGACGCTTCGATGCTGAAAATAAAAGCGAGCACTCTAATCCCAGGTTGATCCACCCGCTGGAAAACGGCTGAAAATAGAATGGTCTCAGTACTGGCGGATTATCGCGTCTCAAGCCGTCTGATCTAGCAGAAATGAGCATCTCCGGCGATTGCTCTTGAATTATGAAAAGACCAGGAGTCTGACACGTGAGTTAAACCCTGCTAGATCTAAGAGGAACACATTGTGGGTGTTCAGCCGGCAGACCGACGCATCTGTTGTAATTCAGTGTAAGTTAAGTACCCAAAAATCCATATAGTATTTGTGAGGTGGATAATTTTAAAGAACATATCTTAAACCCATTTATGACATGAGGAGAGACTGCTTTTGATATGCATATCAAAGCTGACCCTGCAATATAGCAGTTCTTTGCAAAACCGCTGTAAAGATTAGTATGGAACTTTATCCCGGTTTTTGTTACGGGTGATGATAGTGATTATGTAAATATGTAATTTTTTATACCCAAATCCACTTTTTAAACCTTCCCATTGAGCTATTATCACGTGAATTTCTGCCACCAGGAGAAATTATTGGCATCGACATTTTAATTTATGAAAGTCTTTCAATATTTCTCTTGAAAAGACGGAAGAGCATACTCCATTTGCCAATTTTACACAAACTTAAGATGCTTTTTTTAAAATACGTAAAGTAAGATAAATGATAAGAAGTGGAATCGAAAATGTCATGCACGTGCATTACGCTATTGTTCATGCATAAAAGTTTGTACACTGGAAAAAAAAAAAAAACACATTGGATCTAGAGTCCAGACTCTTGAAAACATTGACAAGAAAAAATACTCTTAATTCAATCAGATTTTTGCTTAAATCAAAAGGAAATCCGCTCAAAACAAGAGGCCTGGTTCTTGATTTAAGCAAAAATCTGATTGAATCAAGAGTATTTTTTCTTGTCTATGTTTTTAAGAGTCTGGACTCTAGATCCAATGTGTTTTTTTTCCAGTGTAAATCGACAATAATCAAAAACCGAATTCCTGCATTCCAAAATTTCTCGTCTCAAGAATCACCAATTGCGCTCAGACCATTCTTCTTGTTCTCAAATTTAGGGGTTCAAATTCAAACTATCGGGTGAGATTCTTTGAGTTATTGGAAAAAAATAAATTATTTGAAATTCCCTGATCGTTC
This sequence comes from Bemisia tabaci, assembly GCF_001854935.1. Lineage (NCBI taxonomy): Eukaryota > Metazoa > Arthropoda > Insecta > Hemiptera > Aleyrodidae > Bemisia > Bemisia tabaci. Next base: position 779,434 of record NW_017564582.1, on the reverse strand, counting down.
AGTGCTGTTGCCGTAAGCTTTACTTAACGTACCGAGTGTCGAGGAAAAATAGGAGCGTGGATGCACCGCTTAAAGAGGTAGTTAGCGCGCGTACGGAGTACATTAAATTACAATTAGCGGATTGAGATTGTTTTTACGCTCTTTGAATGTAGATAAGCGAAGGGATCGCAGGGGAAGGTGTGATTTATTAGGCCCACACCGAGCGGATCTAATTAAATGCGTAACCGCACTCGGCCCGATCCGCGCAGCGCCCCGCCGGCCCCTGCGAAACCGTGGATCAGAGCCGCGCGAGAAAACAAAACTTTAAGCTCAGGTTTGAGCTTTTAGTGATTCCGAACGTTTACATCTTTTCAAACTGATTTTCAGCAAAAAACATGATTAAATAACAGTCTTGTTAAAGTTACACTCATTTTTTTATTGTGTAAGACATTTTTATTTTCCTTCTTTTTTTCATACTTTTCAACCACTTTCTTCTCCTCAAGGATCTTGTTTACCTGATGTTTATGCAATGGACATGTTGCGTATGTGAGGGATTTGCGATTTGACCATTGACTCTTCTGTAAAAGTTCGCGAGAAACACGATGGTGCCACTAGTTTTCCCTGAAATCAACTCCCAAGCTCAAAAAAAGCTCTCAAGTTGAGGCCAAAATGGAGGAGATATCCCACGTTATCCTGAGAGTCCACCTCTACATCAAAACAAACTCTCCATGCAAAGATAGGGAGCAAATACATTAGCAGGGTTGCCGTGTTTTCAGTTTTGGAGTCTCCAAATAAAGTGACAACCCTGCTAATGTATTTGCTCCCTATCTTTGCATGGAGAGTTTGTTTTGATGTAGAGGTGGACTCTCAGGGTAGGGTGGGATGTCCCCTCCATTTTGGCCTCACTTTGAGAGCTTTTTTTGAGCTTGGGAGATAATTTCAGAGAAAACCAGTGGAACAATCGTGTTTCTCGAGAACTTTTACATAAGAATCAATGGTCAAATCGCAAATCCCTCACACATGCAACATCTCCATTGCATGTTGATATTAATTAATTATGCTGCGATTTCTTATAAATATGAATATACGTACACCTTTAAAATATTAGTTTGTATATGTTTTCTTAATTAATTAAACAAAAGAGAAATCTTTAAAAGTGGTAGAATCGTCAATTTGAATAAATCATAACGGTGTGCAAGAATGTATGAATTCATAACAATAAAAGGTAATCGTGTCTGCAAATAAAAACAGTTTGAAATCTCGGCTTTCCTCTGAACATACATTACACAGTAACGCCGAGTTACCTTACCTCTCAGTGATAAAATTCCGACCACAGGAATAATTGACGGCAGTCCAGCTTCGAACTTAAGCCTTTTCATTAAAAGACATAAAAGTAGCGGTTTATAAATTAATTTAATAGACTTCGCGTCGGCAACTGGTCTTCGGAAACTAATAAAACCAGCCGAGATCGTGTTTGGCGTCCTCTCATGTGAGAAGGCTCACAAATCGAAAAACGTCACAATAAATTCGAACGTTAGCTATAACTTACCGGCTTCTATCGGCTCTGGTCTATTTTTTCCACCTCGTAAGTTCCGCCAACTATCCTGCCACTTCAGCTCCCTTTGGATCAAGTTTAAAGAGTTAGCGATCAATCAGCTTTTATAATTTAACATTCGGGTCCTGTGTTCCAAAATACGTATCCGAACATTTAAAATCATGTCAAAACAAAAGTAAAAAAAACACCAGAAGCCAGTGATGTGGAGCTTCGGCTTTTAGCGGACGATTCGATAATCGCTCAATCTATTGATAATTTCTTAATTATAGGGCGTTTCTTAAGAAATTTTCACGCTGCTCGGTAATAGTTCCGGTGATTGGCAACAAAAGTGAGGTGGCAAAGTTACGAACTGACCTTTGTAAAAACGGCAAGATTTTTTTCCTTTCTTTTTTTAGTGCACATTACGGTGTGGAACGTCAGGCATTCGTGCTAAAAATCTGATCAAGAAACTTTTTGATTTAGCTTTGAAAGCTTGTATCGTGCGAATATCATAAATTGGAAGGCAAATCGATTTGCAATATTCACTTGGAACGTACTCTCAAAGCCGGTCGGCGCGAAACGCATATACGTAAGCGCCTACAAGACTGTGCGAATACTTCACGAATTACGCCAAACACAGTGCGGTCGCTGCTGGTCGGCGCGAAACGCATTGCGTCTACAAGAGTGCAGGAATACTTCTCGCATTGCATCTAACACAGTGCGGTTGCTACCGTTGATCAGGTTTCGAATTCATGCAACTATTCGGCCTTTGAGGCAACGCTAGGAAGTATCTTTTCTTAATAAAAGCGTTTCTTATTCGTCGTCATTCTTTATCGAAGAATTATCTCCAACGACTGCATTATAAGCGAATTCAGATGCATAGGTCCGTCATGCGACTTTAGAATGGAGATACTTTCCCCGTCTGGGAAACGACGCGACGTAATACGGGACTAATGGATAGCACTATTTACAAAAGTGACAGTTACATTTGTAGTTTTGGAAAAGGCAGTTCCTAATTCTGACGAGTAAAAGAAAACCGACATGTATGGTCATTAGAACGTAGCCAAATATATTCTCTAATATTTTTTTTTGTTTGAAGATAGTTATGAATATTTTTTCTTGAAATTTTTCGGTACTTTAAATCAAATTGTAAATATAATTCTCTAAGAATTGGAAGAAAAGTATTTACTACTCCTTGAAATTCTTGATGTGTCAAAGGAAATTTAACAACGTCTAAAGGGTCGCAAAGCATCCTTAGCACGACAGGATTCTACTAATATACATTTTATTTAAACTTTCTACGTGGAAATGACTGTTTTGCTTAAAACCATCCAAATCAACATTCAATCCACGTGCTTTTACCTGACTTTTACCTTTTACTCCTCTCCTTTTAAAGTGGGCTCCAAGAAGTAAAATAAAATATGCGTGGGCGTGCGTATACTTTCTGCTAAACGCCCTCCATTTTTCCTTGAAATGTTCCGATACTTTAAATCAAACAGTCAATAAAATTCTCGGAAAAATCGGAAGAAAAATACTTACCAGCACTCCCTAAAATCTTGATTTGTCAAAGGAAATTCGACAACGTCTGAAGGCTCATACGGCAGCATGACAGGATTTTACCATATTGCATAAAGTTTTTTTGTTTTTTACTTTCAATGTAGAAATTACTGTTTTTCTCAACAACATCCAAATCAACATTAAATCCATGCGCTATTACCTGACTTTTTCACCTTTTACTTCTCTCCTTTTAATAGAATATGCGTGGGCGTGCGCATAAATCTTCATTTCTTTCCATCAATTCCGAAAGTGCAGCATCTTAGGTCTACTTTGTTGCAAAGTCTTTGAATGACCGACAGACGACGGGCTGAGGCCTCAGGATAAAAGCGCTTTAATGTTCGAGGTGTAACAAAGCTCGAGCGGTTGGGCTGGGGCATTTGTTGGAGTAAGGCTGCTTTTAATCGGTGCTCCTATTAGCACGGCTAAAAGTCGAACAAATCAAGGAGATCTGCAAATAAACAGTGAGCAGACGCGTCTTCGTCTCCCCGGCCGGAGCAGGTCTCCTCCGGGCGCCCCAGCCGGAGTGACGGAGCCGCACAGTCGGCGATTAGTCGCGACAAGCGAATAAAGCAGTCACCCGATCTTGTTGCACTCCAGTCCGGCAAATAAAACTCACCTACTCTTCAAACTCCACGTTGCCAAATCGAGTGTTTTTTAATGCAAGGACAATGCTAAGACAAAGGCTGGATAAGATCAGAGACAGGTCCAGAGACTGTCTCTTTGACAGTCTCTCTACCCCTCAACTAGAGTACCTACCTATATTGAGAGAGTATGGCCACTGGTGTTACCACCTCTGATTGGCTCAGCCATCTTAGGCTGAATGGAGCCCTCAGGACCCAAAAATGGCGGACGCCATAAATTAATGAAATGCAAAATGACTCAAAATGTAGTTTTCTTTGCTTATCGTAACGAGAAATTTACCCAAATGCACTATTGCGACTTCTTTACATATTTTTAAGGGTAATCGTGTGCAGTTTTTGAGAAAAATTATCTTAGATGTAGTGAGGTTAGCAGCAAGTGCGGTTGGTGAAAACCGTCAAAAGTTGGCAATGACCCCTCTCCCATCCACAAAAACCAAAACAAAGCACCGCCATTTTTGGGTCCTAAGCCTCCCCATGGGGCCCAGTGGCCATACTCTCTCAATATAGGTACTGTACCCTCAACCATTTAAATTACGTTCTTTCCGACTATTCAACATTACGGGCGTTTTGTTTGACATAGAATACCTATATAGGGAGGGTATAGGTTGTCTGCCCTTTTGAGACAGGCCCTCCAAGCTCCATGACCCAACCTCGAAAGTTACCTGACACGTCCGTATTCTTCCGTCACATTGGTACTCTCAGAGACAAGAGACTTTCCACTGGTCTTTTTGCGACAGGTGGAAGCTTTTACTTTCGGGGATTCAACACTTCCTCATAGAAAATTTTAAGGGAGCAGCAGTCGTCACTCTTTTTTCGGCTGTTGACCTACCTACATGGTGGACGATGAGCTTCGGGTGGCGTCATGAGCGAAACGAGTTTCCCAAACTTCGGCTTGTTTGTAAACACATTGTTGAACATCAACCATGAAGGTAAGTCAACAGTTCAATGTTGAAGTCCCGAAAGTAAAAGCTTCCACCATTGCCAAGATTCTGGTGGAGGGTGGGTATCCTGGCTCTGATCCTAGTGCGCAATGGTTGGATAGAACGACTTTCCTTACGAAAGTTCACCTGTGGCGTATCATCGTTTTTGAAGCGAGAAGCTTGACAAAACGCATATTTTTCAAGCAGAATGTGAAGTCAGGAGTGTATTCCAGCCTTTCCCTAGACGATCATCGTAATTTTTGAGCCATTCCTTAGAAGAAATAATTCTTTTTTTTTTATATTTCAGCTGAAGTTAGCAACAAAAGCATTGCATTCAGAATTTCTAGCGACTTCCAGTATGTTTTACATTTGAATTCAATGAGAAACCAAGTGTATCGTGGTGTTTAATTTCTTAGCCCATCCAGCGGTGCAGCTGACTTGTTTCGGTGCGGCAACAATGTGGCTCCCGGCCGACTCGTGTGGCTATGAGTTGGTACCCGTGATGAACTGAGGCCGTTTCTTTGGCCTGTCCTCGTATTTTTGCCTCTTTTTCGCCGGGCGGCGCAAGCGCAGCTCGCTAAAGGATCCGGACGGGACGTTGACGGCGACGGCGCAGTGCTCTTAAGCGAACAAACAAACCGTTTAAATCGTCACTCCTGTCTCTCGGGCCCCGAGGAGGGATCGCACGCGTAAATCTCGCCTCGTAAAGGCCGGGCCGTGCGTGTGACGCGACCGTTCTGCGCCCCGTTCGCACCACCGCCGCCAGTTGCACGGCGCCGTGTTGCAAATTCCGTCGAGTGTGAAACAAGGGCTCTGTTCACACTCCACAGTCCTTCCGAAATTGGCTCCGTACTCTGATAATACCACTTATGGTTTATTGGCATGAGCCGTAAGGTCGTATTCATATCCATGCTTTGAACACTATATGCGGACCCAGGGGGAATGGGCGTAGGGGTTGAACGTTCCCCGTTCCCGCGTGAAAAAGGAGGTCAAGAAAAGGAAGAAAGGAATAAGGAAGAAATGGAGGAAAGAAGAGGAAATGACGCTCATATTTAGTAAATATTCATGACGAAATTGACTCAAACTGCATGTTAGATGCTTCAAAATTGTAAAACTTTTCTAGCAAAAGTCCCCTGGACGCCCTTTACCCCCCCCCCCCCCCCCCCCTCCCAAGCATCTGGATCCACCTATGTTCGTATTTGGTCTGTATATCGCTACTTCTCGCAGGAAGCGTCATTTGGTTTTCACTGTGATTAAGGGAGGTTCAGGGACATCCTTAACGTACTTAAATGAGAGCAATTTGCAAACCTCTAGAGTAGTTAAGCGTAGCATAATGGGCCGTTGCGAGAGCTCGCAATGGTTTGACATTGCTAAAAGCACAAACCACGGAATGAAGCTTTTGATAAGAACGAACCTACCTTCAAATAATTTACAAAACTCGCAGTGCGTTTTCTTTTCTATTCTGTAATTCTTTGGAGCGAGTAAATCATTGTAATCCCTTTCAAAGACCCCATTCCATGGTTTTTCCTCTGAATTTCACTCGAAGTCTGTTAAAATTGGTCTTCCTATGATGCTATGTTAGACCTTGTCTTCACGGGCCGTTTCTCGGGATTTGTCCCAGGGAAAAATCCCACTTACGAAGTTGGGAAAAATATTGAGTTAATCAATACTTTTCGCAGCACCAAGTATGGTCCTTGTACCCCTGGGACCCACTGGGAGAGGAAGAAGAAGTGAAAACGAATTGTGCGATAATTTGTTGATTACTCCAATGGTTCATGTTTGTTTAGTTAAAATAATGTGTCTAATTGTCAATTGAGTGCAATTATCATTTTAATCTCGGTTAAATACTCGGACTTCGTCTAATTTATCTTCCCGCGCAAACTAGTCGCGGGACCGTATGAGCCTCGTCCCGTGGAGACGGTAACTGGGAAAAATACCAGAAGTTTCATTCCTGCGATTCGAACTGGGGACAAATCCCATGAAAACGTCCCGTGGCGACAAGGCCTAACTAATTTTGCTAACTTTTGACCATTACGCAATGGAAGCGGCAACGTCACAATCGTCGGCAGAATTTACGCCATTTAAGCAAGTTTTAAGCATTGAGTGAATGGTGCGTCAGTGAGAAAACCCCGGCAGGAGAATAGTGGGGCTGATTGTGCTGGGCTGAAAACGGCTCTCGGGGGATCGAATCGTTAGCGCATGCGCACACGCCGCGTCGCGGAGCCGTGATGAACACGGAACGGATTTAATTACATCGTAACGTAAAACAAACGCGACAGGCGTTGTCATTTTTATGGGGAATTTCGGACTGCCTGCGGTGCAGTAGAGTTACAGTATCCACGTTGAAACCCAGGAACAAACGCATGACTCAGAGAAAGGGTTAAGGAATTTCCACTTACTTTGCATCGAGTTATGAACTACATTTTACAGTAAAAAGCTTCCATCACTGCTTATTTTAGAAATAACATTCGTGCCATTAGTTTCTTCCACACATGTAGGTCCTTAAATGGATAAGCCAGAAATTGTGTTTTCTTATGCAAAATTTTGTCCATTTTAACCATGTTTGGTATTCTTAAAATGAGCCTACAATCTTAGAAGACAATCGTTTTTGTCAAATGTGATGGTTTGAGGCCACAAGTATTTCTCTTTTATTCCGTTTTTTCTGTAGTTGCTCCCCTTTAATATCTTATTGGGTCCCTAGGCACATTATAGATCAGCGCAGCCCGGAACTATCGCACATAACTCGTTTTTTCAAAACGCTCATAAATGTTTTCTTATTGCTTGGTATTCATCCGTATATACCACCAAGATCTTTACTTAAAATTTTAGGGACTCCTCTCCAGAATACGGCCGAAACCTCAACTTAGCTTCAACCATGAATTGTTAGTTTGCAGTCTATTTTTCTTTCTCTACTCCCTCTCATACTAAAATTGGAGTTCAACATAGGTTGAGCTGTCAGTATTAACATTTTCCAAACAGATACTTGATCTGTCGGATTTTCGAGCATTCGAAGTAACTTTCATACTTCATGCAACTTTATAAGTTGAAAAATTCTCTTTCTTCAATTTTTCATGGTCAGGTTCATTTCAGAGCAAGTGTCTTACTAGTCACTATGCTTGTGAGCCTAGAAGGGGGAAAGAATTGGAGGGTGATATTTGAGCAACCTTTGTGGCTGTGACCTTCTTCATTATCATCCTCCTAATAGCTACTCTGGTTTGTTAACTGAAGCAAAAAAAGGGTCTTTGACTCGGAGAAATGTCAATCCGAGCGCCACCACCGACGAGCACCTCATCAAACTACGTAAATACTGACTGGGTATTTAACGGCTGCTGTTTTGCTTCAACATCCCTGTTATTTTCAAATGTCCCATTATTTTCAAACATTTATGGACAAACTCTGATAGTATAGTTTTACAACCTCAATACGTTTTCTTATTTTTGGAGTACTAGTAGACAACGTAAAATTACAGAACCACAATATTTGTCGCTTTATTATTTTTTATCTATGAGGAAATATTTCAGGCTTACTAGAAATGTTCAACGTCAACTCAATCTTAGAGGTTTTAGTCGACCAATTCAACTACCAATTTAATGTTATCACTCGCCAAAAAAACTAAAATGAAGTGGAACAAAGTATCACCTCCCAAAGACGAAGCTATACTTTTACAGAAATTTACCAAAGTCAGTTCCTATGCAAATTCCTTTTCCACCTCAAGAAAAGTTATTTGCAATAAAAATAATACAAATAAAAATCTGGCATAGTGAAAACTCATGGATCAGTCTAAGTTGTCCTCTAAATTTAATTTGGCGCTCAAAGTTAGTTCCGTCGATTCCGTCAGCTTTTTTTTTACTATCTCTTCGTTTTGATTTCGATTCGAGAATGTTCAAAATGCGCACGCTGATTTTTGTAAAAGTCTAAGAAGGAAACATTTTCCCTTCATTTTGTGCGGATATACTATCGATTAGGTCATTATAATGATCGCATTTTGACATAATGTTCTTTGAATGTCTTGCTCAATCAAAAACTCCGACTAATTATGCATATTTTTCACTTTATTGAATTTGTTTGTTCCCAGGTTTGGCGGCTGGACTTAGTAATGGTTATTTTATTTAAAGCAATCCCTTTAGAAAGTACAGATGGAGAGCGGTTAGAAAAGTCTCCTGATTGTTCTCATCCTAGTCTATGCGTGAATCCCTACCATATAAACGTATCAGTCAGGGAGCTCGATCTCTATTTAGCCAACTTTATTAACAGCCACGGTGAGTTTCTCTTATTATTTTATTTATGATACGCATTTTATACCATAAGTGTTTTAAAAAATTTAATTTATACATGTTTTTTGCCAATCGGTAGGTTGAGCTCAAAAACATATTTCGAAATTGTACCTTTCCAGAATTTTTTGTATTCATATTACATTTTTTTTACCAGATATTTGTGTTACATCATCGATCATAATACTCAGAAAATACAGTATGTTTATTTGATAACAATCTCATACATAAACTTTTCAAAAATGTAGTTAGTAACCTTCGAGAATGGTTCTTCCCCTCCCTTTTTGCTATCATAGTGTTTTACATCATTCTCAATAACTCTCTCAAGTTTCCGTCAAATTAACGAGGAACTAAAAGCACCTTCAATTTAGTGGTTATGCAATTTTAGCCTCTCGAAAGTTAATAATTGATTGTATCACAAAGCCATGTCCAAATAAGTAGAAAAAACACCCATCGAGCAATTTTATTCTTAACTCAAGCGGAAATCCTCCTGATCGCAACTTTAAAAAATACTCTGCTAAAAAGTATGCCCTTTTTTTTCTTTTTTCAACTGGACGTATTTCTGCCTAACGGAATTACGTGCATTAAGACCTGAGCCTTGAGACCCATACCCATACGAATATATGCATAACAGGGTTCACGTCATAATGCACATAGTTCCGTTGGGCAGAAATACGTCCAACTATGATGTTAAAACTAGCATAAAAAGTACTGATCAAGCATACTTAGAGGCAATCTAGGTCTCGTTTCGAACCAATCCTCTTCGGTCTGAAGAGAAACAAGAAGCACAAATGTGACAGGCCGGCGCTAAATTTCCCGCCCAGTGAGCAAGCGCCAGGATCTTGCACCCTGTTGAGCAAGAACCGCATATCTGTAAAGCGCTCTCATGGAAGATACGCGGTTCATGATTAGCAAGGCATTATATCTTCGTACCCATGAAGTAACGTCGTATCTAGATCTTCACGTGAGCCCTGCAAGGCATAGAGTTACAAGGACAGTAGGGCTCAACTTAAAGAGCAGTTACGCCCTTTTGGATAGAGGAGCGAGGAGATGAAGGGGCCGCAAAAGCGGGTCAAAAACAATCGGCTAAAGCGACGAGACGCCTCACAGTGGATCGAGTCGATCAGAGCGGTTGGACATGAAATTTTTTACTGAAGATGCAAATTTTAATGTTTAATTCGTCACATTTTGAATTTTGAGGGGTGTTTGTGGAAGAAAATTTCACGAGGAAACCAATGGAGCCACTATTACAACTTTAAAGTTGTGTATAAACGGAGTTATAAGCGTTTGAAGTTTCTAAATCTTGTCCGACTTCTCGTATCATTGACTCGATCCACTGTGCGCTTCTGGACGGGCGACCCTCGAAGTGGCCGGCCCGGCCGGAGCGGGCAAGCAATTACAAATATTATTTGACAAGTAGAATCAGAAAAAAAGGAGTTATGACAAGTTGCAACTTCCGTCTTGGCAGTCGTCGCGACTTTTTCCAAGTGAAACGCTGGACGCCCGGCCCGCGCCAGACGTTATCGGGACGTCTGACCGATTTACGGACGTTAAAGGCGGACCACTTACGTCCGCCATCCCATCAAAAGTTGCCACATAACCTACAAAAACAAAAATAAAATAGTACTGAATAAGAATTTGTGGCCGTTTGCGAGGCTTGGTCAGAGACAAGAGACTCTCCACTGGCCTCTCGATGGCTGGTGGAATCTTTTACTTTCGGGACATTTTACTGTTAACTTACCTACATGGTTGATGTTCAACAACGTGTTGGCAGTTCCGTTTTCCAAACAAGTCGAAGTTTGGGATAGTTGTTTTGCTCGTGACGTCACCCGATTTTCATCATTTACCATGTAGGTAGGTCAACAGACGAGAAAAGAGTGATGACTGTTGCTCCCTTATAACTGTTCATAAGGAACTGTTGAATCCCCAAAAGTAAAAATTTCCACCTGTCGCCAAGAGGCCAATGGAGGGTCTCTTGTCTCTAGGTTTAGTCCATGGTGATATACTGTATTCAGTGGATCGATCTCTGTCGAGACGGTCCAAAAATTAGATTTTAAGATCCCGACGGGCTCCATCCAGGAATAAGTTGGGAGTAGTTTTGTTCATTTTTGAGCCAGTAAATTAAGGGGGTTAATTTGCATTATAGTTCGGAAACTTTATGCCCAGGTATGGTAAATCATAAAAAAAATAAATAAAAAAAATCGAATCTACATAATTATGTTTTTTCCATCAATTGTCCATTAATTTTAATTGCATTGTTCAAACCGTCATATCTGGCTTGGTTTTACTTGCGGTTGACTATTTTGCCTCCAAATTTTCGTTGAAAAGTCCACCGTTTTCCCGTATTACTAACTCAATGATAAGTTAATGGGTAAGATCCTTTTTTCCGTGGGCAGTCCCGTAGTCAAAGTATTTATAAATTCCACGATTGCGTGACAGAATGAGCCAATGTAAAAAAATCCAAGATTCCAATAATGGTCTAATGTAATCGTTGTGTACTTACAGTCTCTGCCAAGGGAATAAACCGATTTGACCAAAAATTTCCTCTCTCCAAAAACCATTACAATCCTCTAAAACTATGTATTTACATAGCTGTTCTTTTAAATTTTCCTTAAAATCCGGTGATACTACTCCTGTTTTTTAATTGCGATGAAAACTGCGTTTAATCTCGCTTAAAAAAATTATCCTCCCCATTGAAATAACTGATTTTCTGACAACTGCGAGTACATAATACTCACTATTCGATACTTCAGTTTTGTCTAAGTTATAACGGTTCAGAAGCAAAGTAGGCTGATTTCTAGTCACGATTGCAACCTTGGCTGTAAGATCTCGCGATTTGTCGAATCCAAAACCTCCGTCTCCTTCTCGCCCAATCGTCTTGCCCAGTCCAGTCTCTCTGTCTCTCTCTCACGACTCCCGATGGGGCCGGTACACGAGTGGCGCCAAGCCAATAACCCACACTGCATCTGCATGCGTCGCGCACTCCTAAAAACGAGGAAAAAGAAAAAAATGACAAATCAGCCTGTCAACAGCCGTCATCGATTTGTCATTCGTGTGGGACAACATTGTTTTAATCTTAATGAAATCTCGAGGTCTCGCGTTGTAGGTGGTTTACTCACCGTTTTCGAATAGTCTCCGTTGCCTATGGCTTAACTTAATTGCAAGCTATGTGTCAAGAAGATTTCCTTTATGGAAGGAGAAAAAACGCTACATAAATTATATGCAGTTATAATGAGGACATGTGGACGTTGTTATGTTTAAAAAAAAAAAAATTATAGATGAATCTGTTGAAAAAGAAACTTCTTCAAGGGATTTATGTGCTGTTTCGAGTGAAATCCGGATCCAGTTTTTCTATAAGACAACTCAAATTACTTAAATAAGGAATACTGAAGCTAAGATGCTTGATTGAGATGCTCCTGGGAGGAGACGAAGGGTCAAGTGAAAAGGTGGCGATAGGAGGTTTTAGAGGAAATGAGGGAATGCCAACTCCCTTAAGGGCTTCGGGATGATAAGAGACTTTGGCGACTAGGTGTCGCAGAGCGCCAGAGAGCGCCTTTTAAAGTGGCCTCAAGAAGAGCGAAGCCAATTCTGCTTAAAAAAAGTTGATTGAACTATGATGATTCACTAGAGGGTAGATTCTACCCCATACCCTTAAGGGAAAAATAACCTCCGGAATGAAGTGCACTCAGGATTTTATTATCATATTTGTAACGATAGAGTATCTTTTCATTTTATTCACTTGTACATAGTTCTTCTTAACATCAAAACGTTCTTAGCTACATTTTTTCCCCTCTTAAAACAATCTGCGTAATCAAAATGTTTGTTGGGTCTAAATTTAGTCGCATTGAGCAGGAGTTTTGCATAATCTTATGCAATGAGAATTTTGGAAAATTGAATATTAAATTTATTTAAATTTCGATTACTACGTGAAAAAACCCTTTTCGGGCCGCGTACGATGGTATTTTTTAAATGCTTATCAAGAGGGATCAAGTTCTGCGGATTCATCGCTTGCTAAATGATTGTCAAAGGTCAGCCTTTAAATTTGTATGTAATTGCGTCAGAGTCAGCGAAATAATCCGGGACACAAGTGCATCCTCTCAGTGATAAAAATCCGAGCTCAAATGCCGGCGCATGATAAATTTTCGACAACGATTGTAAATTTATAATCGCGGCGGTCATCAAAAGACTTTAATTCGCTGATTAATGGCGGAACGGGCAATATTCATAAGTATAGCACATCATAGAGCATGTAAGAAGGTCAATGTATCGTGGAAGTATAACGGTTATGAGGAATTCTTATGCCGCACGACCGTTTTGCCAATTCTCGATGAAAACTGAACAATTTACGTTAATGAAACGAGCTTTTTGTGAGCCGCAAGACAACTTTTTCGTGATAAATCTCGTCGCTTTATAATCCATTAAAGCAGTATGCGCATTTGAAATATTGACAAGACATGCACCGCGGCCCGTAGCGCTCGGCCATGTAAAGTTCTGCGTAGAGGGCGATATTGGAAGAAGGCAGGGAGGGACGCACAAAAGGAGGGCGGGGGGTGCGCGAACGCATGAAATAGGGATTTTAATCCAATTAGAGTTCCCCGGACAAGAATTTTAATCTGAACTCACGGCGAGGCCCTTTCAAGTGAATTTACCTACATTGTTGGAGCTTTCATGTATAGTTGAGCTGAAATTATTAACTGGGCAGTTCGATTCAGGGATTGTTTAAGATGTGTTGGTCGTTATTCATTTCGTCGGGCGCGCGGGCTCGGATGTCGCGAACTATGACTGCAATCATGAGAACTATTCATCTTAATGCGAGACAGTGGGTGAGCTGTATTAGCCCTTGTTTCCGTCGAAAATCTGCCCCACTTCATGCTACATGGAAAAAAGTAGATTGAATTTATTTGGAGCAATATATCTCCTGTCTACTTGTGCTCTATTGGTCAGTTGATGTATGTTCGAACTCGTAATATCCTTCTAACATAAAATATAGGGAAATTGCGTCGTAAGCTGTTGTGTACAAGTTCAAAGTTGCACGGGGAAAAAAACACATTGGATCTAGAGTCCAGACTCTTGAAAACATCGACAAGTAAAAGTACTCTTGATTCAATCAGAATCTAGCTTAAATCAAGAACCAAGCCTTTTAATTTAAGCGGATTTCCTTTTTATTCAAGCAAAAATCCTATTGAATCAAGAGTATTTTTTCTTGTCAATGTTTTCAAGAGTCTGGACTCTATATCTGATGTGTTTTTTTTTCCAGTGTGATTTCGATATTGTTGAAGCTTATTTATTGAACCTGGTTCTTGAATTTGTGGCTATTTTGACGAGAGGTTGTACATCTCGACCTTTCTCACAATATTATCGTTATTTGAAATGAATATTTGTTTCTATTTTTATATTAAATCGTTTGCCTCTTATTCGAACCATACGGTGCAGTTTTGTTGCGTCATAAACGATCTAAGGTGGTTGAAATCATGAGTCACTGATGCTTCACATGACATCAAAGGACCAATGAAAAACGTTCCTGTTTATGCTCTCAACTTGAGCCTCTTTTTTATACATATAAATACAGGGTTGTTTCCCAAAGCGCAGAAATGCGTTTTTCGCTAGTTACGCGAAATCACTAATCTTTAAGGAAATACCTAGACAATGCAACAGCCCTATCATACGAATCATTCCTTGAAAATTTGGTGTAAAGGACTCGAGAGTATTAGAGAGCTTTTATCATCAAAAATTTAAATTGGTGGTTTTGACCCCCAAAACCGACTTTTTTTGCTGCACCGAACGGTTTAAATTTCAACCCTAGGGCAAATTTAGCTTGTCTACGCTGAAATAAGAGAGACGCATTCGTTCATTTAAATGCAAGTGAGGACTATTCAAAATTTAAATTGCCTCAGTCATTTTCTCACAGTTTTTGTTTTTAAATCCACCATTCCCCGCCGAGTATATGAACCCACAGATGGTCAGTTACAGCCCCCCCCCCCCCNGGACATTCAATGGACAATGCGACCACTGCACGGACAGTCGGACAGCCGGACAGCGACTCATAGCTCACGCCCACATCCATATTCCGGCGCCATTCAAGCCTTACAAGTGCGCGCAACTTCCTCCGTCAAGGTGATAACTTTTCACGATTATTTGTCAAGTCGTGATCGAAGACGCGTGATGCCCCGTGACCAGACGGATCGTAATCGATCCGCAGGGGAGAAAGAAGGGGGAAAAAAATCTTGTAAGTCAATTCGAACGACGCTTAATTGCGCGCCCGACGCGTCCAGGAAACGGACGCTCTTAGGCGGGGGAGG